>VWYH01008572.1:871573-1079667 GCA_013399365.1 Pampusana beccarii | reverse complement strand
AGAGAAGAGAAGAGAAGAGGAGCCCAGTAAGGTCAAATAGGTTTATATTCACTAGCAGTTTAGTGCAATCTTTAGCAGCATTGAGCAACTATTGGGTTAGGAGACAATTTGAACTATATATCAAAAGTAAATAAACTTTTCTTACGTTCTGTCCTGGGCACCAGAACTTAGAACAAATAACATTCACAGCATAAAGTAGCAAGCTAATCCTCATTAAGGTTGCACTCAAATGAGGGGCCAGGGAGCAAAGCAATTGTGTGAGAATTTATAAACATCTTCCATAGGTTAATGAAGCTATTGAAATTTGTTTCATGTGGTAGAAATAAAGGCCAAGTTAAACTGTTTTTATTTTTTAAGGTCTCAGAAGTGATGAACACTGATTTTCACAGTCATTTAAAGAATAATAGGGCTATTTAAGTAAATGTTTCCCTCAAATTCATACACACAGATTTTCAGGTGTCCATAATACATGAAGAACACATTAATGAACTAAGCTGATACACTGATATTTCTGAGAGCTATCAACTTTCAGTGATACAACCAAACTGTTATAACTGAATTTCTATGTAAGAAAAATAACTTAGCCCATACTATGGTATGGCACCATATTTACAGTACGTGATCAAGTACAGTGAAGAGATCCCTGACTGAAGTACCGCATCCAGTTCTAGGGTCCTCAACACAGAAAAGACATGGACCTGTTGGAGAAAGTCCGGAGGAGTGCCACAAAAACGGTCAGAGGGGATGGAACACCTCTCCTATGAAGACAGGCTGAGACAGCTGGGGTTGTTCAGCCTGGAGAACAGAGGGCTCTGGGGTGGCCTTATTGCGGCCTTTCAGTACTTTAAGGAGGTTCATAAGAAAGATGGGGACAAACTTTTTAGCAGGACCTGTTGTGATAGGACAAGAGGTAATGGTTTTAAACTGAGAGATTGTTTATAATAAGATAAATTGTTTATAATGAGGATAGTGAAACACTGGCACAGGTTGCCCAGAGAGGTGGTAGATGCCCCATCCCTGGAAACATTCAAGGTCAGGTTGGACAGGTCTCAGAGCAATCTGATTTATTTGAAGATGTCCCTACTTATAGCAGGGAGGTTGGACTAGATGACCTTTAAAGGTCCTTTCCAATCCAAACTACTCTATGGTTCTGTATTCTGGTAATAGTTATCCTAATTGTTGGCCTTCATTCAAGTATCAAATTCTGAAAACTGATTGTCCTCTGTGGATTTTATCCCACATGAGCTCCATGGTTCTCCCATACTAATTCAGAGGCCAGCCTGTGTTGGCGGATTTTGTGCGCGATCCAGCCTCTTCCATTTATTCTGTTTCTGTGGTTAGAGGCATGAGCCACTATTCCTATGTTTAGAACAAAATGAACTACTTCCAGATTCTTCCAAAGGTACCCAGTGACCAGAGACTAAAACACTACCCAAAAGCTCTACTGTTTTCTTTCTTTCCATTCTCCTGTCCCTTATGCCTAGAGGTAAACAACAGCAGTGAACCTCATCAAGAAATAAAATTATTTGACTCAGGTTTCAGCCTTAGAATTTGGTCAGAATGCAGTTCAACAGATTATCATCTGAATAGATGAGTATTACTAGGGAAAATCCTCATAAAGACCATCTAATTTCCAGCAGCTGGGTTGGTTTAATGCCCAAAACATCTTTAGAAAGGAAAGGCTGTACTGCATCAGATTCTTCTCCTCACAGAAGTAAAGCAGAAATATTTCCCTACTAGCCCCTGTGATCTTGTATGTGGGTAAGAACTTGCTATGGCGATTTGTCTCACTTTACCAGATACTACAGAGAGTAAAACCCAACCTGTATTGGGCTTTCAAACCTACTCATAACAGCATAGTGAATGTTTTTTTCATTCTAGTCACTCTAGTGACTCTAGTCACACATTTTGTTTTGTTCTTGTTCTGAAAGCAATTCATTCCTCCACCACAAATTCACAGCTGGATTTCTCTCTTTTATTCATAACACCATCAAATGGCAGAAAATATTATGGTTCCATGCAACTTGATAAAAGGTGGATCAACTTTGCTACTAGGCTCCTGATACAAAATTTGACAAGACACAAGAAAGTTGTGGACAGTCCTCTGATTGAAGTCTAACATACGTACTTGTGTATCTATTTGAGCAGTTGGATGTTGGATAGAACCTGCAGCAGTGTCTTTCTATTTCCTCATCCTTGTACAGCAAGACAGGGCAGTTTGCTTAGACTATACTTTAGACAGAGATTTTCGGATATCCAAAGTACATATTCCTACCTTTTGTGGCTCTGCCTTACTCACGTGTCTCCATTCTATGCTCAAGATCCAGCCCTATCCCCATTAACTTAAATTATCTCAAACTCATCATTTACTGATAGCAAGACTGGAGATTTTCAGTAATCCACTCTCCTCTCCCAAAGTGTCAAAGAAAATATTTGAAAGATAAACTTCTCAGTTAAATGATCTCTAATGCATATAAATATGTTTAAAATTTTGTTTTTACTGCTAAAGTAGAATATTCCTTTAAATGAACAAGGAAATAATCATGTAAATATTCTGAATACTCATTGAAATATTAAATATTACAATAACATTCTGACTTCATTTTTTGAAGTGTTAGAATAAAAGGCATTTCTAGAAATAAGGCTGATAGTGTCCAAATCACTGACAAATGTTACTAGGACCTTAATAGAAAAGCCATTCACCAGTGCTTGTGTCCTTAAACTGTTCCTTCCCACACTTGCTCAAATAGAGTGAAATTAAATGGGGAATTGTTTCTCTTCCACTCTCACACTTACTAGGAGTTAAAATTGTTATCTCAAAGTGATAAAACCCTTTATTACTTTATTATCTATATGAAAGTTTTCAAGGAATCCTTTACCTTCTTCAGAAAATATTAATCTTTTAGCTGAATGTGCATCTTTTGTCATCTCTTAAGAGCTTCCTTCTTTTCCAGTACTTCTACTTATTAGCTTTTGAATCTTGTCTGCCAAGTCTGGCATTGTGGACCCCACAGCATTCGTGGCTTATTAGATGTGCTCCTGGTTTTGGTTCAAAAAGGCACTGAAAATGTGTGCATTTATGAATGTTTCTGTGCTGCTGGAATTTGTAATGACATCACTATTTTTTTTAAGAAATCGTTGATGCTTAGGTTGCAATTGACCCATTTTACTTTTAGGGCATATTCAGCTCCAAAGCAAAAGCATAGAAACAAGTTTTTAAATATTTGTTGGGGTGTTTCTTGCTACTAACAAGGTGAAAGCAGCCACAGTTTGTCATGTGGAAATGCATCTTTTACTCCAAGAAGTCCACTGGAAAAGAAACTATAAACCCTGTTTTAAAATTAGGCTGAAAGCTCTGTAGGATCACTGCAGCGTGATAGATGGGTTTATGAGATCCCAAGATATATCTATAAAGAATGAGTCTATGAGAAAAAAAAAAAAAAAANAAAAAAAAAAAAGGCAAAAAAGCACATACTTAATACATAACTTATTTTCTTTCCTGCTCTGAACAAATAGGTAGAGGATACCTAAATCTGCTGTTTCTGTAAATCACTGTCTATGCAGTGATACACAGATACACAGCCACTTTTTTCCTTCCCCCTTACCTCCCCTGCAAAATAAAAACTAACCCAAAACATCAGACCAGAAGAGAATCTTAGACTACCTGAGAGAGCAGGAAGTCAAAACATTATTTATTTTAGACCATATTTAAAATGTACAAGCAAGCTGAGAATGCAGCACAAGGAAAGCCTGTGAAAAAGTTAATCACATACTGTTAGCAAGCAGTCTCAGCCTTGCAGTAGAACACTTAAATATCGGGAAAGTTTAACAAAAAGACAGGAATCAATAAGTTTCTTCAGAGAATAGAAAAAACACTTAGGGGAGTGAGCTGTGAAGATTTTCTCCATGGATTCCCACTATTATTCTCTCCATATTCCCATTTTCTTTCCTCTCATCTCTCCCCACAGGATTATCTATATCGTTTTCATTCCTCTAAGGAATTTGTATCTCCATGTGAAACAGGAAGACATGGTTCTTACTGCTGCACCAAGCAATATCTCAGTTCAAGCTTCATTACTAGCTCAAATCTTAAGCCAGATTTATCAGCATGTTAGCCAAGGTTAATGTGCCTATATTTTAGCAACTTTGGATCCAGTCTGGATTTGAGTGTCAGTGCAAAAGGCATGCAAAGACCAAAAAGGAAGCTTGACTCTACATGAAAGTTCAGTAATTTCTGAACTGTGTGCTTTTGTCATCTTTCTAGGCAGGGTATGTTTCTTTCCCACAAAATTTATTTATTTTAAAATGAAAATAAATTTAAAAAAAATGTAGCAATACTGACTCTTCTTTATGGGAGATCATAAATCATTCTGTTGGCATTTCACATAGTAAGAAGAAAGCACTGAACTATTCACTGTATATCAAAAACCTTCCTGTCTCTGGTGCTCAATTGTTATTGCTATTGTGAAGCCAGGGCAAGTTCCTGAAATGGACCTTTTAACAGAAAATGCTTTACTGGAAATTTACTTTTCCACTATCTGTCACAAAGAATCAGACAATGCTTCTGAGTGCTCACAAAACCACTACAACATGCCTGTTTTAAAAGGCCGTTTTCAACCATGGAACAATCAAAAAAGTGTGTCATTTTAGGGTAATGCATACCTAAGCAAGCTTTTCTGAGGGTAACTTGTGAAGACCTGTGGCACCTGCAAGGATTTCATTGGTGCCTGACTATACTTCTTTTTCAGTCTTTCTCACAAGGATCATCATTCCTCTGTGAACCTATTTTCAATTAAATTGACTGGTATGTTTCTGGCAGCAAGTGAAAGCTTCCACTTTAACTCATCTAGCAGTCATCTTAGTGACAGCAAAATAAAATACTGAAAGTGTATATGGTTACATAATTCAATTTGGTCTTTTTCTTCATTACAATGATGGAAATTTTGAAGAAGTTTGTATATGAATGGGACACATATAAAATTTTAATTTGGTTACTTTTATGATAATAGCATATAACTTAATCATAGGGCAGAAGTAACTCCCTTTACATTTAATTAAAACTTAAATGCAGCAGATGTGAATCTAAACATTCTCACCTCTTTTAGAACGATTGTTTTCCGTACCACTAAGAGACAGCCATTTACGGAGACTAGAATCACAAAGTTAAATAGTTTGGCTTAATGTGACAGCCACTCCTTGCTCTCAGCTGCCTTGCATCAAGAGGTTGGTTGCCATTTTCTGGTGCTCTCTCATAGACAAACCATTCTGAAAGGGCTGTTTATTGTACCACTCAGTTTGACTGCTACTGGAACCGTAAGTGAACTTCCCAGAAGACACACCAAGAGGTTAATCCTGCATCATTTTGGATAGAATAGGAGCAGCAAGAGGGCATAGGGGAAGAAGGCAGCCAGGATGGAAAACGAGAAGTAACATGGTGGAAAGACACCTGGTACAAGAGAAAAGAGGTTAACATTGTAAGAACTTGAAAAGATTGAACAGCAAATACTTCACCTGAAAGCTCTGAATTCAGTTCTGTTTTAGTTCCACCCACTCAGTCATAATATTCTTTATCTGACAATAAAATGACTGTCACACCTCTGTGCCAATAGTTGAGTAAGTCTGAAGTAGAGAAGCCACATTTTAGCAAAGAAAAAAAAATTATCACAGCCTGGGTACTCTTGGGCAGATCCTAATACAAAATTTTGTAACTTCTGAAAAAGATAATCTAAAACAATTAACTATCTCCCCTGTTTTGATCTGAAACCGTCAGCCAACCAAGGAAACAAAACCTCTCAATCACCAGCTGAAGACTCCAAACAAGAAATGTAAGTGAATTGTAGGGATGACTAGCTAGAATATAAAGAGAAACATTAAAAAGAAAGTCAACAATTCTGAAAGATAATCAGCTCCTTATAACCATTTATCCATCTATCATTATACTCTATTACATTAATAAAGCTGCATTAATGTTGACTCTTAAAGAGATATCAAGATATAGAAAAAGTAAAAATAAAAATTTACTGAGAAATTATATATCCTCATTGCTCACTTCAGGTATCTCTTTCAGAGAAAGGAATAATGATAGCTGTTCCTCTAAAAAGAAAACCTCTACAAATATAGACCCTCAAAATTCAACCATACCAAGTTCCGGTAAATATTCCTGACATTTAAAAAAGGTTGAGGGAGGGGTAGTATATTCCAATATACATTCCTAAACCACATAAAATATCCTTAGAAGACACAGATCACCCATTGTAAGTCTGCTCAAAATTACTACTGTTCTGACATTCTGCTTCACGTTCTCATTTTGGAATGAGACTAGGTAAGTATGCTTAAAGTATTTGCCTTGAAGTTCAAGTTCATTAAGTGTACTGCACTCATGAGTGTCAGAAAAACAGACCTTCATTTTTTAAAAGTGAATCTTTAGATAAATATTTCACCCCTGATATTGCAAATTATAAGCTGAGAGTGACTTGGATCTGCTTCTCAGTATGTGACGGAGCTCCTCCTACTTATTCAGTCTTACAATGAAGGCTGTGAGCTGGGTGCTAAGTAGTCCCAAATGCAGTTTTTTCCTCCTGAAGGACTTCCATTGAGTGAAACTGCAAAATCCTTTCACATAATTTCCTTAAAAGTATTTATTAACCTTGTGCCAAGAGATACCAGTATCCAAGCGGTAAGTGATTACATACACCAACATCAAGCTGTGTAAATTCAATCCCCAGCGCTTAGTTGTAAAGCCTTTTCTTATAAGCAGGGTGAACAAACTACTCTTAGAGACTACTATTGACACATCATTTTAAAAGGGTAATAGATCACTCTTACATAATTATAGAGACAGCTGACTGTAATCAATAGCAGGCAAATTTTATCCAGACTAATGCTGAAGTTGCTATTCAATCATAAGAGCTGTCATTTCATTTGAAAATTACTATGGATTCCAGGATAAATGAAACATCATGGAGAAAATCCATTAAACTTGACAAATTCAAGAGGAGTGCCAAGAAAACAACACAGATCAATGTTTCATATTTATCAGTTTGACAAAGCACTTGACAGAGTGTATAGATGATGCCTGTGGACACTCACGGCTTGATAAGTTTTGTTCTTAAAAACGTAGTTACATAATACCTCATCCTCACAACATCATGTACAAAAAGATGGTCTTTGAGAGGCAAATCTAAATGGCATGGCCTACCCTCAGCAGTGTCAGGTATGTCTACGCTGTTACCTTATGTTTAATATCTTTTCAGGTTTGGCAAATAGCAGGGAGATCAGACCTCAGTGCATCTGCTGTCTATGATTCAGATGGCAGACTGTATGAACTTTGCAAAGGGCAAGTCAAAGCCAAACACTACAGCATCTATTAACAATGTTTTGCTGATGACTGTGGAGTACAAATAGCTTATTCATAGACAGAATGTCCTTAATCATTCCTCTGAAAATGCAAAGCACTGAGCAATTTATGGGCCAAATCATGACTGGCTTGTAAGTAGTGTAGGGGCACAAATGCCCAGAAGGCTAAATAAACCAGCTTTGCTTTCAGATTTGTGATCCTGAATATAGTCAGGAGCCATGAGCAATGTTCTAGGTATAAAAGTGCAAGTTGATTAGAAGCCAAAGATTATATACAAATAACCTCCTCCTGTACCAGCTCCCCCTTTCTCTTCCTGCCAGTGTCCCAAGCTATAGTGAAACCTTGGGTGGCTGCTTTAAACAGAGAGAAGTGGATATAGAGATCCTCTTCCATGCAAACATAAAAGGAGGGAAGTTTAGCCCAGTGGTGTGATGAACAACTGTAGTGTTGGCCCTGATTACCACTGAGAAATCTCCTGCTTTGGAATGCTAGAAGCTCCAACATAATGCAGTGTTCTGCGTACAGCAAGTCCTCGTGACTCAGCTGCCATGGTCAGCAGTCTACTTCTGCAAAGTGACAGAAATGTGAAGGACAGCCACTCCTGTTTCTATCATCAGTTTTTCTCCTTCCTCTTCAAAATGTAGAATGACCTGCACCGCTGCATACTTAATTTGACAATATGCTGCAGTTGGATTAGAAGGGTCCAATAAGGGGTGCATGTTAGATAGCTTGATTGCACGATGAAGTTTCAAGTACTTGGGCAGGAGCTAGAGTATTTCAGCACTTAAGTTTGGTAGCTGCACCACCACGCTCACCCCAGATCCACCACAACCACGGCACAAACTTGGGTCATCTAGTTTAAAAAGAAGATTATGTAGCCCTACCTTTGACTGTTGTATATTCTCACCATTAGTTTGTACATTCGTTAGTCAAAATATGTTTATCAGATCACTTACTAACACTGCTAAGAATGATTTCCTGACCATATAGGAAATGAAACGGAACTATAGAGTATAGGGCACATTTCAAATGACTAGAAAAATCTAATTTCTAATGTTTATATCAAAGCACTGGCAGAAGGGATTTCAGCATTAAACGATTTTCCAGGTCAGATAGGCCTCTCTCTAGAGCTGTGAGACATTAGGCACAGTTAGACAATAGCCAGGTCACTCAGACATCAGAAAAACTATTTATCAGTTATGACCTTTATTTTCAGCTGAAGCCAGAGAAGCGATCTTTTGAAACACCAGTTTGCCTTGGCTGTCCCTTCTCTCAGCTAATCTCCAATATTGTAACTTCGTGCAGAGCAATGATGGCAACATTGCAATGTTGAGAGAAAAAAAACCAATGCCCCATATGAGCTTCCTGAAGTTCTCAGTGTCAGATTTGTGCAAAGGTGCTACCAGTAAAATCTCAAAATCACTTTAAAAAATACTTACCTACATTTGATTTGTCGTAAAATTACAGGAAGTATTTCAATGATTACTTTGAAGATCTATTAAATAAGATGGAATAGTTTCCATTTGATAGTAAGTGACCCCGAGGTTGGAATCCAAGCCCAAACATGAGATGATCATCCTGATAGAGACAGCATGAGAAACAGATCTTTTTGACATAGATGCAAATAAGCTGAACCAAAAAATACTAGGAAATTGCAAGCAAGGCTGGACAAAAGGTCAGATGGGGCACCAGAGAAAGTTGTGCCATGAATTTCTTTACATTCAGGATTTTTCTCAGAAAATTCAGGGAGGAAGATCATTTTCTCACAAGAAATGCAGATGCAAAAAGTGAATGAAAATAAAACAATAAAAAGCAGGGGAAGATCACCAAAAAAAAAAAAAAAAAAAAAAGTGGTTCATTAACAGTTTGGAAGTAGGGCATTGGCTATAGCAGTTTCAGGTAGTGTTATTAGTGTTCCTATTTGCGTTAATTTCTGATTTTCAGCTCTCTAGCAGAGGCAACATGTGAGCGAAAGTTTACAATTTGTCTGAGCTTCCTACTTAGTTTAATCTATTAAACTTTGATGCAGCAAACCAAAAGGCAAAGGATGAGGGAAAAAAAATATGCATTTAACAGTGTGTGGATTTTTCAGACTTAGAAAGGGGACTACCCCATTCTGGGTGGGTTTCTCCCTCATTAGTTCATCTTAGACCTCTGTCAGTACAAAACTGTGTCAGACCAGTGACGCAGTCCTAGACTAAATTTGGAAAACACTAAACTTTATCACTTGAAAATAATAAAAATATCTAGAGGTAGGAAGGATTGCATGGAGGAGTGAGAGAAGGAAATCTCTGTTACAGACAGAAAACTGAAAAATGCCTGAAGCTTATAAAACCTTACTCTGAAATAGGTCAAAACTCCTTTTTAAACCTGAATCCCAATTGAATTCAATCAAAGCCTATATTTTTTCTCTCATTGTTTTCATTAGTTTAATTTCAAATGTCATATATTTTTATCCTTAAAAAAAAAAAAAAATACTAGAAGTATTTTCTCAGTTCAATACAAAAATGAGAAACTTTCAAAACTTTTTCTAAAACCAAAGCATTTATCAAAACCCAAATCTTTTTGTAATAAGTTTTAATCTTGGTGAATCACCATTGTCTAAAACAGGTACATGGTAAAATATCTTTCTGGGTCCAGTTGGTCACAAAAGTTGCTTCCCATTAAACCAGTGAGCTGACTGACTAAAGACTAGAGAAGTTCTTCTGCTTCTTGTGCTTTTGAAAAAAACAAACCAACCAACCAAAACAAAACAAAACACACACCCCACCACCCGCCAAAACGCTCTTCATGATAAAATGTATCTGGTCAAAGTGCAGGAAAAATTAAATTTTCTCCTTTCTCTAACCTGCATGCAGTCAAAACCCAATCTGAATTAGAAAAGTCTCCTATATTTTGAGTCGTATGCACTTCTTTAACTATCCTACGGCACAACAAAGGGGGCAAAAATTAAGGTTTGCTTCCATTTGTCAAGTATATTGATGTCCAAAAGCTCAAGCAAGAATTGTGTTTCACAGCCTTAGTTGTCTCTTTTCAAATTTGAAATGTCTTGATGACCAACTTGACTTGAAATGACCTAATTTTCTGAAACACATCAGAAAAGCAAAGTTGCTAAATGCTTGGAAGAAACACTGGGTGCTACACTGGAAAAAGTTGAATTCTTAAAGTATCTGAAGCCTAAACAGAAAAGCCATAGACAGACATCAGGTTAACAACCAAAGACAATTCAGGCAGCAGCCAGCAATCCTGCTTCCTTTCCTCACTGTCAGTCCTCCACAGAACAGTTACTTTCAGTTTCGTGAGACTGTGAAAGCCTTTTCAGAGTTTGGCTCAGAGAACAAAAAGGAAGATAAAACTAAAACATCGTTCTACCTACTAGAGAAATTCAAAAGTGACATTGTCAGGATTATTTCATTTGTAAAAACGTCGCTTTTTGGATGGATGGATTAAAAGAGGACAAAAATAGAATTAAACATTGGTAAATAACTGAAAAAAAGGAAAAACATTTGACTAGAATCAGTTATTCTAGTTTCAACGTTGAGAAAAAGTGGTTTAAGGTTTTTATCTTAGTTATCAATAGAATATTTTTCTCACAAGTCTTGCATCTTCTCATGGGATATGAACCAGGGTAAGTACCACTGCTGAAACTGGAAGCCTTTTACCCTTGAAATTCATTGTCCTTGAAATTGGCAATGTACCTGCTCGTGTATTAAACTTTTAACTCCGCTTGTCCCTTTAGAGTACACCTTAAATATCCTTTCTGTATTGTATTTAAATACAGGTCTTAGAAGAAAGATGTATCTTCAGTTCACCAATAGATCTATGACAGCCTGTTAGGCTCCACATTGTATTTCACTATCTTACAACTTGCACTGTCATCTCAAACCCAGTCTCAATTCGGAAAAATCTCTGAAGCACGACACTATTTCTGGAAACTGGACGTAAGCACGTGCTGCTTTGCCGAGCTTAAAACCCGTAAATGGATCCAAAGCACAAGAAGCAATAAAAATAGAGTCCAAAGGTTCATAGTTTCAGTGAGACACAGCATATACCCTATTTCAAAATAGTCAATATTTCTAAACTAAGCACTGACAGGATTAATCTTTGCACATTGTTGCTTAGCAAATGATTAAGTGAATGTCTGAGTGAAGTTTTTTCTTTTTCTTGGCTGACTCTTTTTAATTTCTCCTCTTATCTTCACTTTCTCCTTTACCCGTCGTAAACTAGATAAAGTGATGAAAGAAGAAAATAAAACCCTGTTTATCTACCACTGAATCTCCAAGAACATAAGCAAGCTTTTTGTACAAGTTAAAGATATCCAACTGATTTTTAACAAGAAATATATATCATAGAAATCACAAATAATCTGATTTTACTTGATGTTTTGCAAGATTACTCATGATGTATTTTTTGCTGCACAGTTGGAAGATACTCTGTTCTTGAATACTGCAGAAAAAACACTTTACTGACTGAACAGTCAACAGAATATCACAGTCGGAGTTCAACCAGACATAATGACAACACCTGTACCAACAAAGCCTGCCATGTTCTCCAAAACCATGCCACAGAAAGCTCAATTGCCTTGCCAAAATGTTGCTTTTTATCAACAGCACAAGCTTCCTATAGAGCAAGATGTTTTATCTGTCATTCTAGTAACTTAACATAAAATATTTGCAAATCAAGGCAATAATCACCTTCTGCAGAACATTCTATCACCAAAAGAGAGTTAATCAGTGGTGACAATTTTACTTTTAAGTTTTAATCTGGTGAAAGCACATTAAAACCTTAGGAACACTAGAAATGAGATGGGGGATAGATTTGTTATTTGGAACCCAAACTAAATGTTTTGGGGCTGAAAATTATGCAGATTTTCAGATCACAGATTAGTGGTTGACTTCTGTCTCATCAGCATGTTTCTCTTCAGAGCTCTTTCTGACAGCTTTTTGAGACAGCCAGGCCAGAATGTTCTTTTACTAAAAATGATATATTACATGTCACTCTAAGTATACTAGAAGAGCTTCTGTTGGAAGAATTTCCAGCAATATCTGCAGTTCTTCCATTTTCTCAAAGTCATTAATTGTTCATGACTTTCCAGTTCGCAAAGTTCCCTAGAAAGTGTAGTATCAGCACATCTTGACCATGAACTTGAACTGCATTGCAAGACAAGAAGGTAGACGGTTGTTTATCATTCTTGGAGTAACCTCAGAGTGTGAATTAGAGACTGAATTTCACATATTTGCTACCTCTTCTGCTACCCTGGTAAACAAAATATTTATTTCAGAATTAAAGATTAAAAAAGAGTAGAAGAGCATTCCGGCTTGCAACCATTGGTTCAACATTTGTTTACTGCCAATAAGAGACAAATGTTTTAAATAGATTGGGCAGTTATCTTTTCTACACCTAGGAATGAAAAATGTTTGACAAAAATAGGTCAAACGTAGGAACTCCAACTTTTAGGCAGAAGAAACTCATCATAAACAACATTCTCGTGGGAAGAATAATTCTGTTGGTTTATTCTCTCATCCAAAAAGTGTATATCTCTATTAGACGAAGGAATAATTGTTATCAAATAAACTAAGCAGTCAATTTTGTATCTTATATACGGCAAACTCAAATCTAAAGTCTTTCATGCTCAATGGGTGAAACTGAAAGCAGCCATTTTGCCTAGGGACACCTGTTTGAAAACAGAGAGTGTGGGATGGGCTTTACCACCCTAGACTACTTTTATCATCTCCCTCTCTCCTGTGCAACTACCTCTTAGAAGCAGTGCCAGTGATTCAGTGCTGGCTGAAAATGAAGCATAAAAAATAATTTGTCTGTGAAGGGAAGAGAAAGTATTACTATACCAAAAACCTAATCAAAAATATTTCTTTCCAACAGTACTAGGGACAGGTTTAGATTTGTCTCTTGGATTAAAGAAAGTCTTTCTCTGAGCTAGCATACCTTTTTACTTAAATCAACACATTCCTCAAAATAAGTCATTTTGATGGTTAATTTACATCTCTCTCAAATTATCACTTCTTCCTTTCTATAAAGTTTTCACTGCGAGGAACTTTGCTTAGGAGCTTAAAAAAAATTTAAAGAAAATATCTGCTAAAGTTTCTTAAGCCTTGATTCTTCAAAATTGTAAATCTGTTCACATCCAATTTTTCTTTCAGATGGATAATGTTCTTCCCATGAGTGTCACTACACTATTTTAATAGTTGTGATACACGGTTTACAAATTATTACACTTTTCATAGCTGCAGAAGTAATATCTTAATGAGACAATTCTGCTTGTATGTCTTCCTCACAGTATTTAGTTAAACCAATAAAAGAAGAAAAAGACCTTACACACCGCCATCGCCCACGTTAGTAATAAGTAACTTAGCAAATGTTGAGGTGCTGTGGGTAATAAAATGCCTTATTTTCACAACAAAGACCACTGAATTTTTCGCACTAAAATGCTTGTTATATTTAGCATGAATCATTAAATAAAAACAAAATAGATAGATAGACAGACAGATAGATAGATAGATAGATAGATAGATAGATAGATAGATAGATAGATGACAGCTACATTTGCAACACCTAGTAAGTCTCCTATAAACTTCATAGAAAAAAAAAACATTTACACAGCTTACTTCCTTTATGGAGCAACATTTTTCTGATAAACCCTTTTACAAAGGGCTCTTGAGTAGAATATAAAATCCATATCACAGCATTTTATGAAGTTATAGATATTTCTGCACTAAGCACTTTTATCCAGAGTGGCTTTATCCCAAAAATCGTAACTTCATATCATTACTTTTTATCATAAAACTGAGCTGAATTCGGGATATGCAATGTTAACAACAGAGAAAGGTCAAGGATCTCGTTACAAGGCTGTGATTACAGAAGGCTAACAGTCATGATTTAGAGGGCAAATTAGTGAATGTTGGGAAACTTTCATATATGAGAGATTCTGATGAAAAAGTGTTTATTCCTTCTTTAAGGTCTGAAAATATCTGTGTAGCAAATTTGCCAGTTAGCAGACTTGCACCTTCAACTTTTTAATTTTACTTTTAATATTTTTCATGTAATTTAAATTAAATTGAATTTAGATTTAAATCTCTAATTTTTAGCAACAATCCGCCTAGAGGTGAAACCAACAACTACGTGTGGCTAGAAACAGAGTGGAATCAAGTTTTGAATGGAACAAGCATATTGGCATCCCAACAGTGTGCAGTATGTAAGTATTCGAAGCATAAACTTTACAAGGACTTCAAAGCAATTTGGACAACATCTATAAGCATCTTCCTCTCTGAAGCCTACTCAAAAATACTCTAATTTTGCACTGGAATGTCTCTAAGTCCTTTTGAACTGTCTTTGGAAATACTAAGCCAATACACATCATTCATGTCCTGGCACACAATTTACTACTACACAGACAGAGAGATATAGATATTTAAAAGTGATAACTAAACATGTGAATAAAAGCATCTCCTGATCACATTGTATTCACTTGCTAGTCAATGGTAAAGCCACATTTACATTAACAAAGTATTTCCAGAATTCTTAGTGTACTTTGTCTGACCTGAAAACTACTCAAACTCTTACCTTTGCTTCTAACTTATTTCCAAAGACCTGCTTTGATCTTTAGCTTTGTAAGTATCAACAACTATTTTCTCCTTATCTGTCAAACCAAAGCAGAACTTAAAAACGCAAACACAAGCCTCTTCCATAATATTCCTTCACAGATGGTGCTACAATGTCTCTGGTGTTGAGTAACAGGTTCATTCTCGTTGCTCTAGCAATAAGACTTGGTTGACCGAGGAGACCGGAAACTTTCCAGCTAGCCTCTCACAGGGAAGCTGAATATAGACTGGGCAAGTCAACAATGCCCAGGATTGCAAAAGAAGGATAACGACCACACCTTTAAAGGGGGGAAGGGGAAAAAAAATGGTGAATTTTATGGGCTTTTCACTCAGAATTCTTTAGAGCAATTGGCTTAAAATGATTAGGAAAGCTAATGGAGTAGAATATGTTTGGGGATTTCATCTTGCCTATCAGTGGAGACAGTATTGTCACTTTGGCGTTAAAGCCTAATAATGTGTAAAGACACAGAATACATTAACCAGGTATCTAATTATCACTAGCTGCAGAAAACTGCCTTTTGTAGAGTGACAAACATTCAAAAGCTGAATTGGATGGATAATAAATTAGTGATCTGAAAGACAATGAACAAGTTTGAAAGGTGCATGCTGTAGCCATGTAGACATAGCATCCGTTTGACCTAAGAAACACACCAGTAAAAGGATGTGTGACAAGGTGAGAAAAATCCATTTTATAACGGTTAGACCTATTTTGAGGAAGTTATTGGACAACGTTCAAGGATGACAAGTTCACAGCTTCACACTTATTTTCCTCACGGTACAAACCCAAGCATAATAATAATTCATTAGACACAGAGTTTCAAAGCAGGATGATTATAGGGGAAACAGAATAGCCCCTGCCTGAGCTTATAGGTTTTACTACACGAGCCAGCAAAAGGGCTCCAAAATTCAGGTAACAGACTTCTAAGAAAGCATGAAGAATATCTAGGAGTCTTCTATCATTTTTCTGCAGACACAGCCAGTAAATTAACCTTCCCCATCATTAGCACTCACATAGTTCATGTAAACTAAATTTTGTAAGTGCTTTTACCAGTTAGGTAGATTCATTTGATCACCTCTGAAACCACCTATTGATTCCTGGTTTTCAAGGGAAGCACTTTCAGCTCCCTCTGACATATGACTGAATATAGCAAATAAAATCTTGACAAGAAATCATAGAATGTTACAAACCAGAAACTACCTGGGAAGAAAATAAAACATTAACAGAGATTTTTTTTATTTATTTTTTTTTAAGGAGAACAAAAGAATGTATTTGACCTAACTGTACTCCTGTGCCAAAAGCCCCCAAAATAGAAGAGGATTTTTCAAATACATTATTGTTTTTTTCCTCTCCCCTTCCTCCGTCCCTGCCCCCGCCTTCTTAGCAGAGAAATCCCTAATAAAAAGAAACCAGAAAACAGATATTGACTAACGCTGGCCACTGGCTTTTACTAGATAAGTTGATTGTCTCTCCCTTCTTCCAGTGGAAGGAAAACATACTGGTCATAGTATTGATTAAATGGTCTTTATAATCTCATCTTGACTTGATGTCTACAGAGTTATGGAAAATTTTAGAACATCAACATGAACGTAACAAGAATATAGACAGAATGGAAGAGACAGTTCACAAAAAAATTCATGATTTATTTATAAAGGTTTGTTACCAAAGATTATTCATTGTAATATCCTACAAGTCTACCATTTAATCTTTAGTTCTTTCCTAGTTTTATAGCCATGTGAAAGAGGTAGCTGTCTTATGAACTTACTCAGGAAATAGACCACAAAGTGGAACACTAAATACTTCATATTTTTGTTTTTCTACAGTTTGTTTCCTGTTCTTTCATGATGACAGGAAAAGGAGATACCTGAGCTTGCACTTCAAGAGGAAGAAATGTATTTTTTGTAATTCCAGAAACCAATGGAAGTCTGAGATTATTTAGCAGTTTGCTGAAAAGGTTAAGAAACTTCAGAGATTATATTATAAAATGCAATGTCTAAGATAATGCAGAATTAAAGATTCAGAATTCTTCCTTTTTTTTAGTGTTCTAAACAGGCTTGCTTGTGTTTCAAGTTAAGGCCATTCAGAGGCTAGCCAGTTCTCCTGTTGACAAGCATTTTACATCACTGGGACTGTCTCTCTAAACAGCGCTATCAAAATCTGTGAATACCAAGTAGACTTGATTTAACTCATAATTGGTTATGTTAAGAGAAAAGATGTTGAAATCACAAAGCGGCACATTCGCTACAATCTAACAGTATTTACATTTTTCCGTCTAAGTCTGGTAGACAATATATCGTATTGCTCAAGAAGGAGGGTTCAGACCCTCAGACCCTACACACTAGACAGCATTGGATATAGCATTGTTGTAGCTCTATTCAGAATCCATAAATGAATTATGTGATGAAAACTTCAGCTCTGGATTGCTTCTCAGTATTCAGGGATATTAAATTATTTCACAGGAGGAGAAAATTTAAAAAAAAAGATAGTAAGAGAGCAAGAGAAAATTCTTTAGTTTGGACACATAAGTTAGTGCACATCCTCGATGGGAATCAAAGTGTTACTAGTTTCAGGTGACTGTGACACAAGCTGGAAGGAAATGCAAAGGAGTAAGAGAACTTTGATGAGTCTAAGACAGCTGGAAGCCTACAGCCAAGTCTGCTATTATGGTTTTAATGATCACAAACTTGGATTTCATTCAGAATTTTTAGTTTACATCTATTACAATTCCATGGTTTTAACTAAGGCTCATTCCCAGATTAACTAAGTACACAATAAACGTTGCAAAAGTGTCATTCACCTTTTCACCTAGTACAAGTTCTTTTTGTTCTCTTTTCTTCATAACAAAATCTGTCAATAATGACAAAGGAATCAGTTCAGAGAATGAAAATACCATCACTAACATTTTTTCAGGAATAAATATTACTGTGAACATGTCAACTCACCTTTCTCAGATGTCTAATGTTAAAACTACAGTTTAAGTAATGTTGAATTGGATGTGAGAAAACCATGCCAATCGGCAAAAGAAAATTAAAACATAAATCTAAAGAAATTTTAGAGGCTTTGGATTCCACAATTAGAAGTATGCCCTGATATATATGGAGGAAAAATGGTGGGGGTTTTTTATTGAGAAATAATCCTTCTATCCCTGATTAAAAAACTAACAAACAAAAAAAACACTATGGCCACTTTTTCTACATTTTCCTCTGAATGATTAAACTTTTTGTATGAGAATCAATCAGATACACAAAGGAAACTATTTTCAAGTCTATTAAAAAGAGAAAAAAAAAAACAAACAAACAAGGGAACATACGAGCACAGCTTCATTAAGGTTCAAATCCTTACATTTACATAGAAAGATTCTTTAAAAAGAGTTAAATAAAAGATTAAGTATGAGATTTAAATATAAGATAGGTTATATACCCAAATTATGACTTCTGAAATCCATTCTTATTGTCTTCTTGGGATCAAGGGCAGATCAGTTCATTAAAAAAAGCCAAAGCAACCAAACAGAAAACTCATAGCAAACTGCAAGTAGGGGTAATATTGCTTCCTACATGTCTGGTCATTTTGCTGTGCTTTGGAAACAAGTCACCTGCAGGGCAAGGCTTCTCACCTACCTTTTCCCTTTTTCCCATATAGATAAGTTCATTACCTGAATACAAATTTTATAGCACAAGAGCACAAGCAAACTACTCAAGGTACCATGTGCCCAACTGAAGACGTGTTCCACCACTGCACATTACAACAGCTGGTTACAGAGAAGAGGACAACCTATTGAGGGGAATTCAGGAATTCTACAGGAGAGTATTTGCTTCTTATCACATTTTATTGTTCTCCTCAATGCAAAATGTAGAAAGACATTCTGAAGTACCAGCTTCTCAAAAATTTTTAAATGCCAAAAGAAAGATGATGGCAGCAGCAGAAAGCTGAGAACAGGACAACAGTGTGGGGAAGGGTCTTATCCACCAGGAACTCCCCCATCCACTGTCCCCTCAGCTCAGGCACTGTGATTTTGGATGGCCTGACCAACACTGGCAACATTAGGCTACTGGACAAAAAGGTATTCTGCTTACACAAGAAGAATCAGGACCCACGAATCCATTCATTTTTATGAAAATAGTTTTCTTTCACCTATATATTAATCCAATAAACACCTTGTACCATTGTGTACAGCCAGCAAGTCCATAATTAGCAGGATATTTCTCTGTATCTCAGATAATGCATCAACAAATAAACTCGAAGAAACTTTGGTTTGGTATCTTGATGTACTCTCTACCTAGATCTCACTCAGAAATGTCATACCTTCTTTGTACATTTTCTTCCTTTTGCCAAACACATATCAACATTTCCAACAGATGCTCTTCAACTAATTAATATCAGAAATTCAATGACCTATCACTCACAAAAATGTTAATTAAAATTAGGAATAACTCAGGGTGTGTGCTTGTGTGTATATTTGATCATCTATGCTGGAAGGAGCCAATTAATGCCAGTTATTAAAGTACATTAAGTGTCTCCATATGCTTAGCTTGACCTTTTTGACCAATAATGGATGCACAGGAAGCCCGAGGTTCAGTGGTGAGATAGATAGCAGTTGTTTAAGGAGAAGCTGTCAAAAGCCACTGAACACGCCATTCTGGGAAAGTCTGCCCCACAAGAATGCTTTCTGCATGTTTAGTAAATGTGAAATTTTATTATAAATAACTACTGATGGGGAAGAAGAAAATGAAGTTGATTGTAGAGTAGGAAAAAACAATGAAAGGAAATCGAACTCATTGTTGTATGAAGTATGTCAGGGAGCCGTATCAATGGATTGTTGCTCACTTCTTGCAGATATTGCCAGCACTTCACTTCAATCGGTTGGTTGTGACTGCACGGATTCCTGGCTGTCTTTTGGCAGACAAAAGGTGACTATTCTGTAAAACTGTCTTTTAGTTCTGGTATGTTTTTGTTTAGTATATTGAGGATTATTACAGATTGTTACATTCCTATTTAAGGCAGCAAAACAAATGTTTGTCTACATATATATTAAAAAAAAAAAAAAAAGACAAAAAAACTTTCCCTGAAAAATAGGAAGCAGAAGTATCAAAAGATTACTTCAGTAATTATGGGATTTCTCTGCTCTGCAGAATATTCTATTTAGACGCATTAGTATGTTTCTCACATGTTATGGAATCAGGCTCCAATGTTAACCTAATTTTAACACAAAGAAAGAATTCTTATTGCCTAAATAACACCTTATAATCTTTCCCTGAGCCACCGCATGCCCCAAATGCAGTGAAATTTCATTTACTGTGGAATGCTATACCACCATTATCCATATCACTCCAAACCAGTCTCCAACAATCTCTTTACTGCTACTGACAAAATACAGTTTCATTTTTCAAGAAATGCAAACAAGAAAAGGGAAATGAAGGTACATTCCCTATTGAAGCATCATTTCAGCATAAATAAGCAAGTAAAAAGGTAATTTCAGCATATGGATAACATATGTTGTAAAAAAGCATACAAAGATAAGTCTGTGGTTTCAGGATCATTTTAAATCTACCTGAGTGCTGACAAATAGGAAAGTCCCACTGACACGTTTGCTCTTTTACCCAGCTTCCTTCTCCATCTTTTGTGCCTTATACATTTATAGGTCAGGTGAAATAACACATTCAGCTGACCAAAACACCATGTATTTTTTCTGTTCTGGTCAAACTGCTTCTTGTATTCCTTGATCTAATTCTCTACAAAACTTCTCAAAGAAGAGTGACAGAAATGGCAGAACTACATTTTTGGATCCTGACCAAACTCAGATGTATTTTAAGCAACCAGAAGACTTCATCCTTAAAATATAAATCCTAGAAACTGATTTTTTTTTTTTTTTTCCATCTGGATTCATTTAAAACTTGTTTGTGTGTGTACTGAGGCTATGGTAAAACACATTGCAGACATATTTTAAAAGATTGTGTGACCATATACCTATTTACAAATCTACCCGCTTACATTAGTTTAGATAAATAAAATATAATTTGGCTCATGATGAGTCTAATCGAAATTCTTTAAAATTCTATGTGAAACCACAGTTAAGAACAGCAGGAAGGAATGTAGAGAAATATGCAGCTGAAAGATTTTAGACAGGGAGATATTCATCTGCGTAAATGTTTCTGTAGTAAATCCACAGAAGTGTTCGCTTTCTGAAAGCTTTAAGTGGAAGTGGAAAAAAATAGCAAGACACACCAGTGATCAGTATCTTCCAATGCATCATTTATGAACTGAATCTGGAAGACCTATGGAGTCTTTTTATTTTTTCAGTCTTAGATTCCAGAAGTATAGCTAAAATGGAATTGTTCATGTTAAAGAACATTAATCAGTCTTTGAAATGAAAAAAAAAAAAGTATTTAATTCTTCTTTTTCCTGCTTGTGAAAAAATCCCAAGGAAATAAATGGAGAAGGAAAGGTTAATAACAAACAAATAAACAAAACCCCACATAACAATAGAATTCAAGTACGGAAACATGTTCTTAGATTTAACAGAAAACTGTTTCCTAATAAAAAATTACAACCAACTGTAAAAATAGTGTAAAATAACTCACTAATAAAACACCTAGAAAGAAAGTATAATACTATTTAAACAAACCCAGAATAAAAGTTCACCTGAACTTCATCTTGAAAGTGTAACTTGATATAAAGTTTTTAATACCAGTCTGGCTTTGGCAGCAGTCAAATACTTTTCAATATTTGACACATTTATGTCAAAAGCAAGTAAATTATTTTTGCTGTTCCTTGGTCCATTCTTGTCAAATTCCAACTAACTTTCCATTTTTCTTCATTCCTGGAACATCATTCCTGCAGTTGTCAAGAAAAGATAGAGCTGGATGGAAAGAATGAGGTTACTAGAGTACAAAACATACCTTTAAAAAGAAAAAAAAATAAAATGAACTTTTACGTGTTCACAAAAAGTTACCTAACACTGTAAAAAGCAACTGCTTCAAGAAAAACATTTAAGAGTTTTGACTGAAATCTCTACTGAAATAAATCAATGATTAAAAGAATTATTAAAATAATCACATAAACTAAGAATAAATCAAAAACAATGGGAATTTTCTTGACCTGCCAGAACCAAATTTTGTAGTGATTAATAAATCTTCCAGTCTCTAGAGCTGGCCAAGTGAACTATGAGAGGAAAAAAAAATGCCCCCATTTATTCTTTTCTTTACTCACTTCACATAGAGCTACCAGTGCCTCCATTAAAAAGTTGCTAGAAGATAATACTCTATTAGCACAGCTATAGCTAATTCCATGGATGGAAACACAGTAAGATTTAATTCTAACAACTGACATGTCTGGAGTTTCCTACAGGCAAATTACTAATGAAAACATGCACTGTTATTACTGAACGTGCACTACTACTAAAAATAACTAAGAATTTGCCTTATGCAAAGCCAGTTCTTTGGTAGCACAAAACATAATAGAAACTATTTTCAGCTTGTACTAGAAACCCCTCTAGCAGTTTCCACAAGCACTTATTCAGAACACATTAGCCACTGTAAGTCCATATAGGAAAAGAGGACTTTACTTCTTCATTAAGATTAACCAAGTGCTTTCACAGTTAAAAATAATGAGATAAATAGTTTTCATCAGAATTATACTCCTTCCACAAACCATAAGCTTTGTGCTTCTGAACGAGATAAAACAACTTTGTTGGTTTATCTCGTTCAGAAGTTGGTTGGACTTCTTTAAAATTCCCCTGCCTTTTGACAGTATTGCCTTGAAACATATCTAAGATACGTTATTTCTTCTCTTGTGTAACTTAGAAACATCCAAAAATTTGTGATGTGAAAAACACTGATAAGAATATGAAGATAATTCTGTAAAGGGCAATTAAGAAAAATCATGTTGGCTCATGCTACACAAATTTTAAATAATTTGTATTACTCATATTCATGCCAAATACCCATACACAATTTCCCATACACTTTGGTCACAGCATTATTATCTGATAAATCCATCACGGAACACGGGCCTTATGCTGAAGATGGAATACTAAAAGGAAAGCAAGAAGTTACTACATTCAGCAAATCAGAGCTGTGAAGTGGCCAGTTGCCATAAAATGACAACAATACATAGCAATGTATTTTTTTTGGCTTTTTTTTCAGGAAATAGTAGAGGTAGAACCCTATATTTTAGACATATAGCAACACTCTGTTTATAGAATAGCGAAGTAAGAAGCAAAAGAGAACTTCAAAAGAAGTAGCTGGATGTTTGGAAGAAAGCACTCTGGCAACTGGTCGACGGCAGCTCAGTATCAGTCAGCAGTGTGCCCAGGCAGCCAAAAGGGAAACCGCATCCTGGGATGGATCAAACACAGTATAACCAGCTGGTCAAAAGAGGTGATGATCCTGTTGTATTCAGTGTTGGTGCAGCCTCACCTTGAGTACTATGTGCAGTTCTGGGCCCCACAGTTTAAGAAGAATGTAAAGGTCCTTAGATGTGTCCAGAGGAGGGTAACAAAGCTGGTGAAAGGGCTGGAAGGAATGTCCAGTGAGGAGCAGATGAGGACTTTCGGCTTCTCTAGTTTGGAGACAAGGAGGCTGAGGGTTGACTTCACTTTTCTCTACAGCTTCCTGAGGATATGCAGGAAATGTTCAAAGCTTTGTCATAAGAGGTTTAGACTGGACATTAGAAAACCTTACTGAGAGGTTCACTGAAATAGTGCATGCCTAACCTGGAATCTTCTTCAAGACGCAAATAACCCTGCAGTAGGATTCGACTCTCGAGAACTTTTGCCTGGAAGACATACCTTGTTTCAGAGTTTCTCACAGGTATTTTAAATCACAATCCCTTTAAGTCAGAACAGCTTCCAACAATCACCACATACTTGACTGGCCAGAAGACACCCAGCCCTCCTCTCCTACCTACACTCCATATAGCTGATCTCTTTCTGAGCCTTTGAGAAAAAAATAAAAAATTGAAAAAAAAAAAATCACTGGATCCCAGATCATGTTGGATCTCTTTCTGCTAAAAGGGCCAGCAATTCCATAACAAACATGAAACCATATTAAACAGGCTAAGGAAACAGAAACTAAACAGTTCAGACCTATATAATTTTATTTGACACACCACATTGTTATACATCCATTACCCTAGATTAAATGCAACAAGATATAAAATGAAATTACTGAAGCACTCCACTGTAAACCTCAGTGCAACATGACGGTGAGAATCATTTATCCACAAAAATAATGCTCAGAAAAATAGAAACAGTCTCCTAGCTGCAGAGGTTTCAAGTCTGTTACCTACTGCTGTTTTCAAAGCATGATAAATAACTTGTTATGCACAGGACTGAGATTCAATTCCACTTCCCATGGCAAAATGCAGGTGTTCTTACCCTTCTGGCATATATCTGGCCTCCACACATTGTTGTTTTCAATATCCACTAAATCCTAACAGGTCTGAGCTAAGAGCATGCTAGGTAAACAAACAGATACAATTCTTTCCCAAAGGGACAATCAAGGAAATGACTGCAAAGTATTCTCAGTTCCAGTGACTTGCTGTATGCTAGCAATCCTTTAATTCCTTCTCACACCTCCTTGCTTTCAATACCATATTAAGATCTTTCATTTGGACCAGTCAAAGAAATTTAGCAGAGGCAATCTAGTAAAATTGAACAGAGAAGGACATCTGTCTAAAGGAAAAACAAGAATCTGCTTTCCTATTCTTTATAAAGAAAAAGAACAATTCTCAAAACAACAACAACTAAAAATTAAAATGTTGGGTAGAAAAGCAATTATTCATTATGACCCTCACAACATGTTCAAGATCTTCACTAAAATTAGGTTCTACGACTGAAACTAATGCAAGAAATATCTAGCAGTGACAATATAACTTCAAAATAAATAGGAGATATGGAAATTAAATTCTCCTAAGCATTATCAGAAGCTACAAAGTTGAATTGATTTAATTAGTCTGATGGAATATCAGAAGCAGAGAAAAAAGATGCTTGATTTTCTTTAACAATACTGAAAACCTCTTATGCCTTACNTTCCTCATGTCCAACCTGAACCTCCCCTGGCACATCTTCCTGCTGTTCCCTCATGTTCTGTCATTGGTCACTGAAGAGAAGAGATCGACGTCTACCCTCCTTCTCCCCTTGTGAGGAAGCTGTAGACCACAATGAGGTATCCTCTGAGTCTCCTCCAAGCTGAACAAACCAAGTGACTTTAGCTGCTCCTCATACGACTTCCTCTCCAAACCCTTTACCGACTTCATAGCCCTCTTCTGGACACTCTCTAGCAGCTTAATATCTCTCTTTATAGTGTGGCACCCAGAACTGCACACGGTGCTCCAGGTCAGGCCTCACCAGTGGAGGGTAATGCAGGACAATCACCTCCTTCAAGCAGCTGGCAATAAATGGTACCCAAAACTGGGATTTTCCTTTGACCCGTTTGCTAGGCTGGCGCACTTCATAAATCGTAAAACAAACTCTTAAATCACAACCATAACCGAGATGTTACATTGAATCCTGGCAGTTTATATATAAATGTCTTATAGAGATGTATAAAACAGACTTATAACCAACAGTGAAATGAATCATTACTGCCCTCAGCATAAGAGAAAAAAAATACCATTAACAATAATTCACACAGCTCCACAACTCACAGCATTTTTTTTTTCTGAAGTTAATCCTATTATCAAATAATATTTTTGGTTGGGTAGTTTGATAATGCAAAATACAGGGCATTTCAAAAAGATGGACCCAATTTGAAATCACTGTATCTTTAAAATTTGGTCCATATATTTGAAACACCCTGTATTGCAAGAAAACTCAGGGAATTATTTTTTATGTAAAGGACAAATTAAAACAAAGTTGAGGCAAGGCAAAGGATGAAGTCTATTAAACTGTGATAGCAAGTAGGGATGAAGGACTTTATCCATTTTCAAAAAACAAAAAGAAAAAAATCTGTGAATTGTGCTGACATCCTCCCAGGGAGTAAAGTGTTACTAGGCTCAGAGAAAACTATTTCTAATTAGTCCAAAAAAGTATTTTGCAATGCAGTAGCTTGAGTTTACTCAGTGTACAGTATATGAGAAGGATTCTTCCCTCTAGCACTCACCTTATTTTTAGAGAATTACTAATTTTTGCCCTTGCATGATCCATGAATCTCAATAGGGCTCCTTAAGGAATTAGACAGATAATGGAAATATGCAGACAGCTCCTAATAAGAACACACCAGGAGGTGTGGGAGTAGAAAGCCTGAGAAAATGGATCAGGTTGTGTAGGAAGCCTACTATTTTCCTCTCAGTCTCTTCTTTTGCAGAAACCCAGTTGTGACAGGCCATCTCCTCCTCTCCCACCCCTGGCAGACAGGAAGGATGCAAAGAACAGAATACTGCTGTTAGTGTCATTAAAGCGATTGTTTCATCAGATGCAGATCCATGGGTTTGTATTACTCAGTTTACCTACTGCAACAGAGCATTAGGAAGAACCAATAGCTCTGGATCCTTGTAAACCATTTCCAGACAGCAAAATGAGAAGACTACATTAAAGAAGCTCAAAGGAAAAAGCACCTTACTAAATAACTGTGTTGGAAAAATGCCTTCCAAAACTTGTACATGGCCTACTACACTCTAAAGAGCATTTTTCCTAATCTACAATTAGGCCCTTAGTTATTTAAAAATATATCCTTACCTAGTTTTCACTTTGAAGGACAAGAACACACACACAAAATAATGTGCAAGCTTTACTTTTCCCTTTTTTTTCTTAATGTAACAGTGCTCACTAACTTCTTAGTTCTTTTTTATTATTACTATTTTCCTTTACAGATCTTGCTAGAACAAGGATGTAGAAATGGAGTTCACTGCTTTTCTCTGCAATTTTCTTGGCAGGATATAGTTTGTAATAGATTCCAAGGATAAGCCAATTTGAGAAGGTAAAGCAGAATAAAAAAATAAATGTACAAAAAACAGGAATAGTAGTATGCTGGTGTAACTCCCTGAACTGACTTATTTATGGTATCAAACAAGAATCTGTGTTTGCACAATGGCTGTAGTAGGAGAGCAGTAAGGTAAGGCCACCTCCTTCAGATGTCACAAGGAGTCACATTGGCTTGACTGTGTGACAAAAGCACATCCTCCAGCCATGTCTACTTTAAGTGGCATATGGAAGCTGGGAAGGAAGCATGAGCCATTTCCCCACACAAATAAAAGTGTAGAGAGGAGAGGGGCTGGTGTCCAGTAATACTTTGTCCTGATCAAACTGTCATCAGACCTGAGAGCTCAATAGCATTTCTAGGTTCACCATCCTAGAAGTATTAACAGTTAAAGTAACTTTTTATCCTCTCTGTGTTTCACAACAAACCCCAGCTTTACACCAGGAACCTAGCTAGCCTGCAGAATTTGAAATAGCTTAAGTTAAAAAAATACTCTTTAAAATGTAATAGACTGTGGAAATAAGAATATCTACATCTTAATACGGACTTTTCATCTGTGAATACTGACTATCATTAGAAGATAATTTATACATAAACACATAATACCCTAATAAATTGAGAAAAATATGGCATAGACTGTACAAGTAACTTTCTGAGGACCCTAAGCAAATCTCTCTGTGGCTTAGATAATCTTCAAGTATGCATTTACCAGTCCCAGTCCAGAGCTTTGTCAAGAAAGCACATCTGCTTCGTGAAAGGCAGAAAATAAAGACTGACATCAAATAACATGCTCCTTAGGCCTAAATCACAACAGCATTCATGAATACTGAATGATTTCATATTTTCCAGTTTAATCTCTGGTATTACCTGTTCTCTTTGTATTGATTTCCATTGTCCAGATAATTAGCAGATTTTCTACACTAAGCCTTCACAAGAAGATTTCTTACTGCTCCCATAGCTTTATTGCTATACACTGGTCATCGGTAAAATAATTATTTCTCTCTTTCTGATGACACAGAGTGCTTACATGAGGCAAAAGTGTATGATTAGCATTACAATAGGCCCACTGCCTATTTATATACAGAGAGAGGGGAGCAGGGAGGGAGAAAGCAAAGGAGAAAGGGACATAGCTCTTCAGGAGCTTATTGACTTGGTTTCACAAATGCTGGTAATTATAACTACAACCACTGAAATTCTCCAAGGAACTAAACAGAACTTGTACATTCTTTTTCTTCTTATAAAGCAGTGCCTTTTGCACACTCGTAACGCTATCATCCAAGTAAATCTTCTTAATGATATAAAATGATCTTCCTTTGCCTCCAGCAAAAGAAAACAAAATAACTGGTACTTGCCCCATTACAGTAAGTGCACTACTTTACTACTATTAGTAGAACTGTACTGTCTTCTACCTGACTTCTTCTTCCTAACACAAAGTCTTCTACAGCTTTTCAGGAGTAATTTTAATTCCAAAAACCAAAGGAATAACTACCTCATAAAGCATTTTTCTCTAGTACCTTGTGTTTAACAGCTGGCATCCCCCACCTATAAAAATATTCAAGCAAATGCTGAACTTTTTCTTTCCCATTCTCAGACAGTAACAGAAAAACAAAAGATAAATTTAAGAAATAATTATTAACAGTAAATAGCATTTAGGATACTCATCACTCTTGTTTTTCTTTACCACAAAAACATTTACTACAGAAAAGCTTAACCTGACAGAAATTTACTTTTCCTGCTTCTGCGATGGAAATCCAGAATGTGCAAATAGAAACTTACTTATAGCAGATTTTTTTTTTGCCAATTTTTTGAAAAACAAATATTTAATCACATCATTCATTACAGCCCTTCCTGAAGTGTCACTCACCAATGACTGCTATGATCTCTGAACATCAAATTAATAGTCTGTGTACAAGACAGCTTTCTTGCTTGATAAGGCTGTGCTTCTTACCTGTCATTCAAAGGAACCTGCTGTAAAGCGACTTTTCCAGTTTAATTAGATTAGCCTGCAAAAATATCATTTAACATATCCTTTTTAGTCTTCCAGTTTCACTAGCAAATTTAAAACTAAATAGATTTATTTTAAAGAGGAAAACTCTCACAAGCATCTGCAGGCTAAGAAAATACATGACACAGTGGAACAACATAAGGAATCAGTAAGAACGCAGACATCACCACTGAAAGGCTGCACTAACTGAATTATTTTTCCCTGTATTTACCAAATACAGAGATTGATATATCCCACAGATGCATATTCCTGGGGAAAACGTGGAATGTCAAGGCTTTACCACTTCACCAGAGCAGATAATTAAGTAATCAGAACAATTAAACGTTGACAGAGCACCAGCAGCCCCCAGGTGAATTACAACCCTGAATTATGAAAGCATTAACAGGGGAAGAGGGAAGACTTTGGCACATATGTAGGACAGATTAAAGGCAGTGGTAAGATAGTTTTAACAATTTTATGCACTTATGTTCTAGATGTGGTAAGCAATCCAGAACTTTCATTGTCAAACTGCTTCTTTAGATGCCTGGGGGGAACTCATCTAGCTACATTTTATCTCTGAAGTGCCAGTGAATCAGAACGCAGGGAGTATATAGTCATCCATACTTTCACCTTTTTACACTGCATGAAAGGGCTGAGATAGTATAAGAGTGTCCTAAAGGATCTGTGTCCATCTGAGTAAAATACATCCTCCAGCCCAGGCACCTGGGAAAGCTGATGTTCAAGGGGTTCTCTGCCAAAAACATACATAGGACATCAATGGCTAAATTATGCCAGAGGCTGTTAACTTCCATCACATACTATGTTGACAACTGTCTGCACTTCATTAACTGCTCTGATCATGTTCATGCAGAAATACTCAGGATAAGCTTCCTCACTGACTATTAGGGCAGACTACTCAGCTTTTTGCAGAGGGGGACTGAGTTTACAACACATTGGACTGCCTGCTGTGATGAACCAGCTCCAGGTAGAATGAGCTGGCCCAGGGGAATGGATGCATTATGAGGATGGACAGCAGTACAGACACAGCCTCAGAGTACAGAAGAGATGAGTAACACATGTAATTCCCAGCAGCTGTCAGCTGCGATGACTACAACTACCAGATTTGTTGCAAGTGAGAGTGTGTGAACATGTTACAGGCTGCAATTCCCTCCAAGTGGAAACTTGTCTTAAAAATGAAGAGGGAGCAGGGAAAGTGTTATGAGAGATATCTACGGATACTCACCACAAAGTCAATACAAAAAAAGGTCACATACAGGAGATTTCACATGTGTTTCTCTGAAGGATATTTCTTATTCTTCTGTTCTGAAATCATTAATAATTGGTTTCATTGCCTTTACAAAGTGGGAAGAAAGATCCTAGAGAAAAGAAGATTCAAGACAATTAACTATTTGTCTCTAAAATCAATTAAACCACTTTAATAATAAAAATCTACTCAGAAAACACTTTGTCAAATAATTGAGATTGGAAATCTGCTATTGAAAACCAAATTATCATCTCTGACATGAAATTATATAAAATCATTATTTTAAAGTGGGGACTTACTCAAATTTGAATTTTTATAAATTTACAGCTTCAAGCAAAAGCATATATTGATATGATTTAAGATAAATTACTTTATTAAAACAATTCTAAATTAGTGCATGACACAAAATGGGTAGAAAGTATCAAAGATTATAGGGTAAGGAACAAAACTTTCAGAATGGTTTCTGTAGATTAACCATGTGGGTGGATAAGTAGCTCTCCAAGTTCAGAGTAGAGAACAGAGCAGCATCAATGTAATGAACAGAAGTAGGTGGATGGTTTCAGTTCGAATCAGAACATCTCCCACTTCATCGAGGCTGCTGAAAATGATTCATTCTGTGCTACATAATTTTAAATGCCATGGCAATTCAGAAGGTTTTCCATCCTACTTGTCAAAGCCATGCATGTTCTCAGAGGGGGTAGCAAAGAAAATGCTCTTTTAATTATGGTCCAGCACACTTTGCCTTTGTTTAAGATAAATAAATAAATATTTTTTAAAATAAGTTCGCAAACAAGGAAGAATGGGGAAACATAAGCCTAACTGAAAGTCATATAAATAGAGGGGGAAATACAAAACTAAAATACTAAATGTACAACTGGGAAAAATAGACTTAGAGGGAACACGGAAGAAAAGTCAAATAACAAAATTCTGAAAAGCAGTATTACTGAGAACACTTACTTTGTGCTTATATATCAGTCCTTAATTAATATATAGGTTATACAGCTGCATTAATACCCTAGTGAAAGTTCCTCTAGAGCAGGGGTGTCAAACTCATTTTCACCGGGGGACACATCAGCCTCGCAGTTGCCTTCAAGGGTTGGCTGTAAGCTTAAGACTGTATAAATGTAACTACTCCCTCAGTGAAAACGAGTTTGACACCCCTGCTCTAGAGGTTTCCACTGGAGAAAAGACCAGCATCCATTCTCTGGAATAGCTAGAAGGAATGAAAAAACAACAGCCCTTCATCTCTACTCCCCAGAATCTATGCAACTCGTGAAAAGATAAGTTTTTTCACTGTAAAACAGCACCAAATCAATTAATGCCATTATTTTCTTTAGTAAACAGCCTAGAAACAGGAGTCTTCAAGTAGTCACGCTACTACTTTACCAACAATATAATCAATGCACCAACATACATCATTAATTAAAAAGGAAGTAGAAAACAGAAAGCAAAAGCTGGCAATTGATAGGCCTACGAAAGACACCTTTCTGAACTTGCAGTGACCACTGACTACTGAAGTATAGCCCAGTTACCACTGAACGGAACGTATTTTGGCTCTCATTAAACCTCTCTTTATACTTAAATACATACTGAAATTTATATTCTCTGCACAAGAAACCCGAACATATGATGTTTAATTCTGAGCACACGCTGTGCTAAAGGCAGCAGAACTAAAGCCTGTATCCTATGTAGTAAAGGAGGTTAAGTAGAGTTAAGTGCTTTTTTAGATCATTATCTTTCAATATGCATATCTGTTGAAGGACTTATGCATAGGAGAATTCGATTGCTACTTTTCAGATCCACCCTGTGCTGCCAACAGTTAAGTTTCACGCATTACGCTAGTGGTGGGTTTTTTTGGAATAATTGCAATAATTAATTTTCAGAAAAGTTTCTTATCCATCAATATTTTGCTGGCTTACAAACTAAGCAAGAAGAACAAAAGACACATACTTTTTAATATGAGCTAAGAATCAAAAACATGCCTAATAGCTATAGAGAATGCCTAGTGATAGTGAAAAATTAAATGGAAACCTAAGGATTTAATCCAGTCCATTTGGTAGACATTGTATAGCATGACATGTTGGTGTCCTGATTTCAGGCTGGGATAGATTTAAGGGCATTTTCTACCACAAAGCTAAATATTTTTTGTATTTTTGAGCTTTCACCAGGACAGATTCAAACCTCTGGGATTAAATCTGAAAAGAACTAAGAACTTTTGCAAACTTCACTGTCCTTTAAGTGCAAAGTTTCTTCTTTGATGTGCCTTCCCTGACAGACACAGCAGGGTATTTGTTTTCCAAAGGACTTGTAGGAAAATGAAACATACTACAAATAAAGCTTTCAAAGAGTAAACAACGTATGATGGATAGAAGTTGCACTATTAATATACTACTGAAAGGCTTTTGCATACTCTAGAAGAACATATAAGGATACATATTGGGGGTGGAGAGCAGGTAGCAACCCTGTATGTGGATACATTTGGTAAATATGTATACACACAAAACAAATAAATAAATAAGACCTAAATGTCGTCTCTGGTCATCATGTATCCTTTCAGGCAGTGCTGGTTCTGATGACTTCTAGATAGTGATAATCTCAACAGAAAGTTGAGCATATGCATGTGTATATTATACCATGCGTGTATGGTATTTTAAGTTAGAAGAACAGAGGGTGAGCATTTTGTGGAAACTGCCACTAGAGTGATCTTTTCCACCTCCTGTGGAAAGAATCTAAGCCATATCTGGTGCTAACATAAACTGTGAGGGAAAGAAAAAAAAAGTGAGAAAAAAACAAAGCCACAGAAGTTCATCTTTAATTAGACAGCACTTCATTATAAAGGCGTGGGAGAAAAAAAAATCAGTGAAACCTAAGTTAAAAGAAAAAAAGATTATGCCAAATCAGCATGCTACTGAAAGAGACATTATTTCCCAGGTCCTCCTTTAACAGAGACAACAATTTACAGCATTGAATTCTCCTCTACGAAAGCAGGTATATGACTAACACTAGAAGTAAAAAGTAGACATTAAAAAAAGACTATTAATAAACATGCATCCCAGAGAATATTAGAGAATATTAAGGAGAATGTAAAATTACCAAAATTATCAAAGAGGCTTGAAAAGAGGAATGTCTTCATTTTTCCTTATTTAAGCACAAAATTAGTTTCTCCTCTATCTGCAGGTAAGTCTCTAACTGTAAAACCAGCAGGCAGCTGTTGCATTGCATACACTGGAGATCCATTCCCACCAAAACTTAATAACCCCTGGTAAAATCCTGGAGACTTTAAGCAAGGATGGCAGATGTACTGGTGAGCCCGGCGGCCCAAGACACAGGTATGAGAAGCACACTATGTTTGCACAGTGAGCCTCAATTAGGAGTTCCCTGGCTGTCCGCAAGTTCACAGAGAGCAGTAAGTGATTACTCAGTATGAGTACAAGTAGGCGAGCGTAAGAGAAAATTACGTGGTCCTTCACAAGCTAACAGCCAACTTTTTGCCCATTAATTTATGAGCATGGTCACCTTATTAACAGGGACATAGACAAAGCTGAGACATTTAATGCTTTCTTCATCTCTGTGTTCAACACTGACAATGGACTTCAGGGCCCACATAACCCTGGGCTGGAAAACCATGGCTGCAAGAACAATAAACTCCCAGTCAGTCTGGAACTTGTACAGGATCTGCTACTCCAGCTAGATCCCTAGAAGCTGATGGGGCCTAATAGGATTCATCCTAGGGTGCTTAAAGTCATCATAGTGAGACCTCTCTCTGTGAATTTTCAATGCTCTTGGGAATCTGGAGAGGTCCCAGAAAACTGGAAGCTGGCAAATGTTGTCCCAAACTACAAGAAGGGCAACAGCAATGACCCCTGCAACTACAGGCCTGTCAGCCTCACTTCTGTTCCTGGCAAAATCATGGAGAAGACTGTTCTAGGAGTTATTGAGAAACACCTGAATGGCAGCATCATGTCATTGGTCCCAGACAGCACAGGATTATGAGGGAAAAGTCTTGCCTGACCAACTTAATTTTGTTCTACAACAAGGTTACCCACCTAGTTGACCAAGGGAAGCCTGTTGATGTGATCTTTTTGGATTTCAGTAAAGCCTTTGATACTGTACTTCACAGTATCCTCATGGACAAGATATACAGCTGGGTAAACAGGCAGTGCAGTGGGTGAGCAACTGGCTGACGGGCCAGGCTCAAAGGGTTCTAGTAAATGGGGTAATGTTGGTCTGGCAACCAGTCACTAATGGGGTTCCACAGGGATCCATCTTGGGCCCAGCACTCTTCAATGTCTTCATAAATGACTCGGACCCAGGACTTGAGGTATTGCTTAGCAAGTTTGCCAACGACACAAAACTGGAGGGAGCTGTTAACACTCTCGAGGGCAGAGCGGCCCTGCAGAGGGATCTAAAAAAATTGGAGAACTGGGCAAGTGCAGGATTTTGCACTTAGGACACAGCAACCCTGGCTGTACATACAGACTAGGGGAATGAGATGCTGGAGAGCAGCTCCATGGAGAGGGATCTGGGGGTTCTGGTCAACAGCAAGTTGAACATGAGCCAACAGTGTGCCTTGGCAGCCAAGAGGGCCAGCCGAGTCCTGGGGTGCATCAAGCACAGCATTGCCAGTTGCTTGAAGGAGGTGATTGTCCCGCTCTACCCTGCACTGGTGCAGCCTGACCTGGAGCACCGTGTGCAGTTCTGGGTGCCACACTGTAAAGAGAGATATTAAGCTGCTAGAGAGTGTCCAGAAGAGGGCTATGAAGTTGGTAAAGGGTTTGGAGAGGAAACCGTACGAGGAGCGGCTAAAGTCACTTGGTTTGTTCAGCTTGGAGGAGACTAAGAGGAGACCTCGTTGTGGTCTACAGCTTCCTCACAAGGGGAAGAGGAAGGGTAGATGACAAACTCTTCTCTTCAGTGACCAGTGACAGAACCCAAGGGAATGTCAGGAAGGTGTGCCAGGGGAGGTTTAGGTTGGACATGAGGAAAAGGTTCTTCACCCAGAGGGTGGTGGACACTGGAACAGGCTCCCCAGGGAGGTGTCACGGCCCCAAGCCTGACAGTGTTCAAGAAGAGACTGGACAGGGCCCTCAGACACATGGTGTGAACTGTGGGGTTGTCATATGCAGGGACAAGAGTTGGACTCGATGATCCTTGTGGGTCCTTTCCAGCTCAGGACATTCTATAATTCTATTATTTTTTTCTGCTTCCAATGGGTACCAAATAAATATCTCCATCTTGTTCATATTATTTTGACAATGAATAACCTATACTGTTCTCATTCTACATGATATTGTCATCTTAAAACTCTGTTGTGCATGACTGCTACAAAAGTTTCTGTTGAGATTCCCAACAGGTGAAAAGCATTACAGACACCATGGGTTAAAAGGATCTTTCATGACTAAGGAGGATATAGAAGTGTAGGGACTCAACAGAATATCTCTGTTCCATTTCCCATCATTAGTTAGTCAAATTGCACTTAACAGAGGAAAAGTAATTTCTTGCATTGCGCACAATAGAGGCAACTCTGTCAGTATTCTCAAACACTGTGCTGGGAAACTCAGCCTAAAAAAGGATACAACAGGAAGAGAAACGACTTGCGGGGAGCAACCACATTTGTGCAGTTTTTGTGCCATGGATTAAACAATTTTACCTGCTACATGATTTAGAAGTCTTGTACATTACTTTTGTTTCCTGAGTGCTAAAGAAACAGAAGCTGCCAAAAATTGTGTTTATCATTTGCAGAAAGCTAAAAAGTTCCCCTTAACCATCTGAGAGCACTTAACACCAGCTTATTGAAGCAGTGCAAGCTAGGCCTTACAACCATTCAAATATGACAGATATTATCTAAAACATTTTCACTTTCATTAAATTTTATTCATGTAGAAAATAAATAACCAGACTTCAAGTGTATAGAAATCTATTGGGTTGTCCAGGATCTTTTATAGAGATTTTCCGGTTGGTTGGCAACTCCCTTAGAAACTGTCCTCTTTCATTGTATAAAATGAGATGCAATAAACCAAGCACTCAAGATAAAATCTACCTACCTCAGCAGGATACAGACAGTAACAAATATGGCTTTCGTTATGATTACAGGCTATTTTTCTCCAAAGGACCCTCTCTCACTCAGAGAATAAGTACATTTTAAGAATAAGAGGATCACAGAAAAAGCTTCCATCTGTAGAGTTCTTGTTCCTTTGTAAGTGTAAAAGTGAATAAGGATAAACTAGAAGTATTAACGTACAGTTCCTGTAACTTTGTGCCCTCTGGAGAAGTAGATTCCATTCTACCATCTGCTGAAAAGATTGAGGGTGGTGCTGAGCAAATTATTTAAGCTGATTTCACCTTCCATTAGTGGCAATTTCGCTTTTCACTAGTGGTAATTAACCGTGCTCTCTTCACACAATTGTGATATTCACAGCTGACTGTTTCAAAGAATTCATCCACAGTTAGAGCACACTGTTGACTGATTTTGTGAACTCACTGCAAAAAATTGCTGTGTTTTGAAAGACAGAAGATTAGGTTGTTCTAATCAGGCACTTTCAACAGCACAGCATGGCTCCTTAGAGAGCCTTGGAAATGTTATTAGCCATATTACTGTGCTCAGTCTTACACAAGAGACATCTGAACTAGTTCTCCCACCTGATGGGAACAGAAGTAAACTGTGGTCCTCAAAGCAATCTTGCTGTCACAGGAGACTCAGCTTCACACCTTCATCACCGACATAAGCCAGAAGAAAAAAAATATGAGTAGATGTAGATTCTAGAAACACTCAACACTCATCTGTGTTTGTCACAGGGTTTGTGGGGCCTAAAGCCACTGGCTGCATACATGTATGTGCCTCAACGTCAGCCAAGTCACATCAGTACCAGGTCAGGTACTGATGTCACGGAGATCAAGAGTCAAAAGGACAGTAAGAGATTCTTCCATGGTTTAGCAAATGGGTTATCAGCAAGCAAAGACACTAAGTTACTGATAAAAAATAACTAACATTTTATTCGCTTGTTTACCACTAAGTAAACAAGTGTCTTCAGATGATATAACAAGAGCAAGTTATAATGAGAATACATCACAGGGAGAGCTGAGGAATTGATCAGCATTTTCTCTCTTGGCAATATCTCAGGCCAAACATTGCCTCATTCTCTCTATTTGTCAACAAGCACCTGTCCTGTGTTAAAAACTTCTGCTCTTGGGACTTTTGGACAAGGTAGCTGAAATCAGATCTTTTTGCTGGTAACTAGGCAAAATTCAAAATGCTGAAAATAAGTCTTTCTTAACTCTAATATATGTCCCGCATGGTAATGTGTAAAGAGTCCATTGTGCTCCTTAGTACATGTACTGTTCCCTGTTCATCTTGTTATCCTCAACTGCTGCAGAGGCCTATGAAAAAAAAAATCACTAATACAAAACCATCATTCAAAAGTTTGAAATGTGAAAATTCAAAAAATTAGTTCAAAACACACAAATGCAGATAGGTACGTAACAACATGCAGACTACATGAGGTATCAAGATGTTTAAACTTCACCATATGCCTACATGCACTCTATCACTAAAACACGTAGCAACAGTTTGTGGAAACAACTGGCCTTTAAGCCCAGTGATGGCTTTAAAGACAGGTCCTTCCATGCTGTATTTATTCTTATAATGAGGTCGGAAGAGATACAGATAAACAAATATAACTGCCCTCCTTTCTTGACAGGTAGAATACCCCACTCTCACCATCACTTATCCTCCTGAAACCATTCCATGAGTCTATACAACACTCTAATGTAGCAGGAAGTTTACCTAGGGAGAATTAAAAAAAAAAAAGTTTTCTACATAACAAACTGAATTGAGCCATGAAAATAAAAAGAAAGAAAAAAAAACCCGAGTGCATCAGGTCGGCTTCTTGTGAAAATGGAGTCGTAATTTCTTTGTATCTCAGTTCCTTCTCACTAAAACAGGAATATTCATAACATTGTACCTCAGAGGAGTTTTTTAGAAATGTATTTAAATAAATGCCTCAGAAGCACTGAGAAAAACATGACACACTATACTGAGTACTGAACTAAAGTCCATGAGGAAATTAATAATTCCAGCTTCAGTGCTCGTTCTTATAACTTGAAATAAATAAAATATAAGGTCAAATACTGAATGAAGAAGATAAAAGTGAAAAATTAAATAGCTGGTCATGAATGGTGAACACCATTCATTCTCTATGCTAAACAACACACTGGTCTTATTGAACAACAAAAACCACCAAAACACAGATAAGAGTATTTAATTAAAACTTATATTAAAACCCAATTGTACTCACTGTTTTTTCTAAAGAAAATATGAAAAGACAACAGTAGATGAATTCTGCAAACAATGCCAAAGCTCACTGTAAAACTAATAACGCTGAGAACACTATGGCTGGTAATGCTCAAGCTGGCCAGATTGTATACCCTATAAGACAGGATCCTGAACAACATGCAATTCAGAAGTCCTAAAATACAAAGCCAGGCACCATTAAATGAACCATAAGTTGGAATTATACAGGACAGTTGTAGCGATCTATGGTACAGATGTGATACAAAGGAATGGTAGATAATGAGATCACATTGAGCATAATGCTACAAAAACAAAGGAAAACAAGCCACTAGTATACTATGTTTTGTATGTATATATATAAAAATGTATATGTATAAATGTATATGTATAAAACAAAAATGCATGTTTTGCCATTTAGGATCTGTGTGTTTCAGAGGCAGAAGAAACATTTGAGCTGGGCAATTTCACTCTTTGAATCCATCTGAGCCTGATCGAACTGACAAAATCTTATTTTGAGATGTGTGTTTTCTGGTTGTGTGCTGACCTACTTGTTAGTTTTTACTTTTTGCAGCTCAGTTGCTTTCATTTGGTATTAAGCCCTGAGAAAAGTTCTAACAATAATGACTGTATCAGCTTAAAACATCTTGCTCACTGTTAATGTTTTCTTTCACGGCAAAAGCACACATTTTTAGAAATAAGCCAAACTAAAACTCTTGAGGAACTTAGGTAATCAGAGCAGCATGGTTACCAGCAGTATTATTACGTAAAATAACTTAGGAGAAATGGATAATCTAATGTATGTACAAACGAAGGGGCCAAGCTCTGGAGTCAGCAAAGTATTTAAATATAACTTACAAGGTAGTTCTAAGCGTCATTCCATCATCAAAAAGTCTTTAGATGTTCTAGAGAAATCAGACTGAGTTAAATGATGCAGGTAGAGCAAGTGACTGGACGAAACAAAGCAAATAAAGACATCGCGTCTAACAAGGTGGCAGTACATGGAAAAATGCGTACATACCCCAGTGAACCATAGGTGCATTTTTGAATACACACCCTAGTATCTTCTCTGGAAACAGGGTGAGCAAAAGTGCACCAGCACACCCACATTTTCATAGTCTGACATGGAAATTCTGCTGTCATCACTATGCACAGAAAACGAGCATTTCAGAAAATGCTTTATTTGTTTATTTATATTAAACGGTGCCTGAGCTGTAGATAACATCTTGGTCATTCACCTACTTATCCAGGAATGGTAAAATTTGGTTTTCCTGTCCTGCCCACCTTCCATCTCTTAAAAAAAAAAACCAAACAAGTAACCATGTTCTCATGGGTCCCAGATTAACTGGGACCCGTGAGAACACAGGATAAGGAAATCCAGACCTTGTTTCACACTTACAGGACAATCTCCAGGTTCTTCTCAATGGCCATTGAACCTCAAATCCATAAACAGTTGTGAAAACAGGACTGAAAGACAAGATACCCTCACTCCCCTCAAGGTAAAGGTCCTAATTGCTGGACTACAGAGCCCTAATCTCCTCCACTCTTCACTTACTGTAGATCATTAGAGAAAACACATTGGTTGGCAGAACTGTTCTTTGTCTACCTCTGTCTTGATGGAAAGAAGGAAGACACGCACCATTCTTTCAAAACAAATGCCAATGTGTAACTGTCTTGAGAAGTCTTTTAATCTCCATATCTAGAAGCAGAAAAGTTTCTGATGTCTGGAGAGGAGTAAGATTTGAGACATAGTCTCATGCTTCACATTTTCTCTGGCTTTTAGATCAACATTCAGGGTTTCCTACCTTGCTTTTCTGAGTCATTCAAATATCATTGTGCTGTTTGTGTATCTGGGTTCCTGTTCTTCCTTTGCCTTTCAGGAAACAATATCTTGAGTGTGGGCAATGTCTAAGTCGTTGGCATTTTAGGCCATTTAAAAAATTATAGTTCCTAGAATAGTAAGAGTAGCTTCTGTTGTCTCCAGGTCTCTTATTCCTCATTAATTTTTGTATTCCCATCAGCTTTAGTAAGGTCTTAAGGTTAGCCGTAAGCAAAAGTCAATTGCATTTTCTGGCATAATGTAGTATGTTAACCTCTTCACCATGCAAAGGATTGAAAGGTTCATCAATAGCAAAATGAAAGTAAAAAATAATAGAACTGGGCAACCAATACACTGCAAATAATATCCATGATAATTTTGCCTCTCTGGGGATTATGATGTCTTTTTCTAGCGAACAAAGTGAATTTACTAAAACATCTGAAGGAACTATTCAGCATATATACAGTATTCACCATACAATATCCAGCTAAACAATGAAGCGAAACAACTGTTAAACTTTCTTTAAATGTCAGTTTGTAAAGAGCTGATGCTATCTCACTAAATCCAGCTTTTCAGATATTATCAAATCTGTCCTGCCTGCAATATGCTATTCTGCCAAAACAGTCCACAGTATCAATAAATTGAGCTATAAAGCGATCACCAGGAGATTCATATTGATGACTGTATTGTTAGGACAAGGCAATTGTGAAGCATTCATTCTGCAAGAGAATACAGAACTAATGATGGGAATCTGCAGCATTCTCTGCTTGCAAAACAGCTGTTCATATACTTGTATACAACGTTTAGCAACTTTCTCCTTCTCCCTTCTATTTTAGCTCTAATGTCTTATTTGCAAGATAACTAGAGACATCAAGAAAATTGTGGTTTTATCTCCATGACAAACGTAACTTAGAGGGGAATAATAAGTATAATTTAATTTAGTTTAGCATACAAATTGAACTATTGCATGTATAGTTCATCATTAGACCTTCATCTACATCCATTCTTTCCCTCATATGTTTATAAAATTAGCCAGATTTGCAACTACTAAAACTATCCCAGCTCACATTACCCTCAGTGTCATCACACTACCAGCTAGGAAAGCTTTGCCAGCATTGAGACACACAAACAGTGACTATATAAAAACAGATTCTAGTTTGTGGCACTACTATTGCCTCCCTCTGTCCCAGGTAACACGAGCGGTATCTTTTCTGATGTGTTAAGCAGCCCCCAGGCTGCCTGTGAAGCTGAGAGAGTCCACATGTCTGCCTGCTAAGAAACTCCTGGGGGCTTTCACATGCCCGTGGCATGGTTATTTTTGAGCTCTCTCACTGCATGTGAAAGGCAAACTGGCCCATTCTCACAATATCCCCAAAACCCCAGAGTTTGTCCCAAAAGCGATACTACTATTTTTTTTCAGGTGTAAACAACTCCTAGATATATGAAAGAAATTACAACAGTAGATCACAAATCACTTTCTTTTCCTTAAAAGGAAGGGACAAGTGGTAAGAGAAGGCACTAGAAAATAAAAAAGTCTTAATGTTAATTTTGTTTAAAGGAAAAAAAGTGCAGTTTAACCTGGTTGACATAATCAGCCTTAGAAACTGACTGACAAACTTCGATCAAAACATGCCATTTACGAAATCAGAATCCAGTGGCTTTCTAAGTGGATTTCTTATTTATAAACAGAGCTAATTCAATTATCTGACAGCTGTGAAACTACCACCCTAATTGCATGTATTTTGTTGGTGCTAGATAGAACACTGATGTAACCATATGAGACAATAGAGATATGAATATGAAGGGAACTGGAAAAGTTAGAATGTCAGAAATGTACTGAGGAGATATCAAAGAGAAATGTCACTGGGAAATGAAAGTCAAAGCAAAACTATTTGTATAGTGAAAGGAAAATAAATGGTGGGGAGAAATAGCATTGACAGTAATTTATACACATTTAGAACTCAATATAATGAAGAAGGAAATGCAGGTGTAGACTGTTATCTAAAAGACATTGTACATCAGAATCAAAGGGAAGCAGAGCCTTTTTAATAGCTAGCAATAAATACTGCCCAAGAAGATGATGCAATCAAGCCAGTTAGTAAGAGAAGAATACATTATTACTGGTAGACAAAGGTATCCTGCTCTTAAATCATTATTTTTCCTTCCTCCATCACCCAGAAAAACTCCTGACACCCTCTTGAACTTATGTTCAACGTAACTTCTTGAAAGAGGGTTCTAACCTGGTTGGGAAAAGCTTCTGTTTTCATACTTCATCGGGGATGCATCAGTCAGAGAGAGCCAAATTGGACAGTTAACCATAGAATGGTTTGGGCTGGAAGGCATCTTAAAGATCATGTAGTTTCAATCACCTCTGCTGTGGGCAGGTACACCTTGCATTAAATCGGGTTGCTCAAAGACGCATCCAAACTGGCCTTGAACACTTCCAGGGATGGGGCATCCACAGCTTCTCTCAGCAGCCTTTTCCAGTGCCTCACCATTTTCATGGTGAAGAATTGCTTCCTTATATGTAATCTAAATCTGCCCTCTTCCAGTTTAAAGCCATTATTCCTTGTCCTAGCACTACATGCCCTTGAAAAAGTCCCTCTCCAGATTTCTTGTAGGTCCGCTTTAGGTACTGGAAGGCTGCTATAAGGTGTCCCCAGAGCCTTTTCTCCTCCAGGCTAAAAAACCCCAATGTTCTCAGCCTGTCTTCATAGGACAGGTTGTCCAGCCCTCTGATCATTTTTGTGGCCCTCCTCTGGACTTGCTCCAACAGGTCCACGTTCTTCTTACGTTGGGGGTCCCAGAACTGAATGCAGTACTCAAGGCGGAGTCTCACAAGAGTGGATTAGTGCGGGAGAATCACCTCCCGCAACCTGCTGGTCATGCTTCTTTTGGTACAGCCTAGGATACAGTTGGATTTCTGGGCTGCAAGTGCACACGTTGCTGGGTCATGTTGAGCTTCTCACCAACCAACACCCCCAAGTCTTCCTCCTCAGGGCTGCTCTCAATCCATTCTCTGCTCTGCCTGTATTTGTGCTTGGGATTGCCCTGACCCATGTTCAGGACCTTGCACTTGGCCTTGTTGAATTTCAAGAGGTTCACACAGGCCCACCTCTCAAGCCTTTCAGGGTCTCTCTGGATTGCACCTCTTCCCTCCAGTGTGTTGATCACACCACACAGCTTGGTGTCATTGGCAAACTTGCTGAGGGTGCACTCAATCCCGCTGTCCATGCTGCCGACAAAGATGTTAAACAACACCAGTCTCAATACTGACCCCTGAAGAACACCACTTGTCACTTGTCTCCACTTGGACATTGGCCTGTTGACTGCAACTCTTTGAGTGCAAACATCCAGCCAATTACTTATTGACTGAGTGGTCCATCCATCAAATCCATGCCTCTCCAATTTAGAGACAAGGATGTCATGCAGGACAGCATCAAATGCTTTGCACAAGTCCAGGTAGATGACATCAGTTGCTCTTCCCTTATCTACCAACAATGTAACTCCACCGTAGAAGGCCATCAAATTTGTCAGGTCTGATTTTCCCTTAGTGAACCCATGTTGGCTGTCACCACTCACCTCCTTGTCTTCCATGTGCCTTAGTGTAGTTTCCAGGGGAATCTCCTCCGTGATCTTGCCAGACACAGAATGAGACTTACTGGCCTGTCTTTCCTGAGGTCTTCCCTTTTTAAAAATGAGAGTTATATTCCCACTTTTCCAGTCAGTGGGAACTTCACCAGACTGCCACCACTTCTCAGATATGGTGCATAGTGGCTTCACAACTTCATCCGACAGTTCCCTCAGGACCTGTAGATGCATCTGTTCAGGTCCCACAGACCTATGAATCTTCAGGTTCCTTAGATAGTCTTGAACCTGATCTTCTGCTACAGTGAGTGGTTCATTATCGCAGTCCTTGCCTTTGCCTTATGTGACTTAGGTGGTGTGGCTAAAGCACTTGCTGGTGAAGGCTGAGGAAAAAAAGTCATTGAGTACCTCAGCCATCTCCATACCCCAGGTAACCAGGTCTCCTGCTTACTTCTAGAGTGGGCCCACATTTTCCCTAGTCTTCCTTTTATCACCAGTGTACCTATAGGAGCTTTCCTTGTTGTCCTTGATGTCCCTGGCCAGATGTAATTCTATCAGGGCTGTAGCTTTCCTAACCTGAGCCTTGGCTGCTCAGACAATGTTTCTGTATTCCTCCCAGGCTACCCATCCCTGCTTCTACCTCCTGTAGGCTTCCTTTTTGTGTCAGAGTTTGTCCAGGAGCCCCTTGTCCATTCTTGCAGGTCTCTTGGAGTTTTTGCCTGACATTTTCTTTGTTGGAATGCATCACTCCTGAGCTTGGGGAAGGTGACCCTTAAATATTAAGCAGCTTTCCTGGGCCCCTCTTCCTTCCAGGGCTTTATCACATGGTACTTTACCAAGCAGATCCCTGAAGAGGCCAAAGTCTACCCTCCTGAAGTCCAGGGTAGTGAGCTTGCTGTGCTCCCTCCTCACTGCCCTACAGGTCTTGAACTCCACCATTTCATGATCACCGCAGCCAAGGCTGCCCTTGAGCTTCACGTTGCCCAGCAGCCCCTCCTTGTTGGTGAGAGCAAGGCACAGCATAGTACATCTCCTTGTTGGCTACTCTATCACTTGGAGAAAGAAGTTATCATCAACACGTTCCAGGAACCTCCTGGATTGTTTATTCCCAGCTTTGTGGTCCCTCCAACAGATACCAGGTTGGTTGAAGTCCCCCAATAGGATGAGGGCTTGTGAACATGAGGCTGCTCCTATCTCTTTATAGAGGGCCCCATCTGTTCAGTCTTTGTGGTCGGTAGCCTGTAGCAGACCCTGACTATGATGTTGCCCCTGCCTGCCCTTTAATCCTGACTCAGAAGCAGCAAGCAAAGTCCCTAGACATTCGTTACCATGCATAATGTAAAGACTCTGAACTAAAGGCAAACAAAAAGAAAGATCAGAAAAGATTCAAATTAACGGAGAACATTAAGATAAGTGCTTGATTTTAAGGTGTAATAATCAAGGAGAAAATCACTTGTTTACAATTAAAGGAACATAATTTAGGAAATCAAATATATCTCCTAGAACACAGGTAATTAAAATTAGTTTGATTAGAGAAGAAAATGGATACAATATGTGCTTTATAGTAGCACAGTATAAATTTCAGAAATGTTTATAGTATGTTCCCTGAGGAAAAAAATCCAATTGGAAAATTCAATCTTGGCAAGATCTAGGTGTACTACAAACAACTTTCCTGTTCCTGAATCGTGTGGTTCACAATTATACAAACTGCTTTAACAATATCCTCCCTCTAGTATTTTGCAGACATCTCTGGTTATCTTTAGAGGGGATATGAGTACTGTGAACTATAAAATAGACAATAGACAACTTATTTAATTAGATCCTTCTCTGTTTAATGTGTGGATGATAGTCAGTATGGTTATGTGACCTTCTGACCTTGAGGAAAATAAAGGATTCCACTTTTAAAGCTTTCATTTGGCAAAATATGTTTTCCACCATATCTATCAGGATGTTTGTGTACCACTGAGAAAGCAGATACTAATAACAAAGAGGAGAAGCACAGGCAGTAGTGTATCTTCCAGTGAACTCCCACCAGTTGTGATGGCTTTTGCTATGATGAAAAATGTAATAGTATATCTAGATAATACTGGATTTCTTGTTTTGATTTTACATTCTTTACTTGTTCAGTCAAGTGCACTGAAGCCAAATATAAAATGACTGGCCTGGAGAGTTCAAATTTATCTATTTCTTTCAAAGTCCTGATTTCTCTCAAATATCTGCAAAAAAAGGGGGGGGCAGAGAAGGAAAATAAGACTATGTTTATGCGCCAAGAGCCAGTCCCTAGTTCAGATAATTCTTCAAATGCAGTATTGCTATATTTCATATAGGATGCAATAAGAAAAGCAATTTCTATGGGCACTTCCGAGGATTCAGGTTGAGTTTTGTAATTTCCGTTGATGTGAAAGGAAGTCATACCAGTAAAGCCCGATAATGTGCACTGGAAATCAGGGGAAAAAAAAAATAGAGCTGTATGAAGATGAAACAAAACAGCCACTGCAGATTCCAGCTCTAAAAAAAACCCAAAATACTTACTGCTGCTTCTGTGACCCAAGGGATATACAACCTGAAGCCCCTATCACACCCTTGTGGTTGAAACTCTGGCCTACGGAAGAGAATAAAAAAGGACTTTTTTTATGAGGAGGCGAGTATGAAGCAAGTTTGGTCCTTCCTGTGGAAAAGAGGAGGTTAAAGAAGCAGATGTGTTTCCTTAATCAGCCCTGACTAAGATTGTAAAATAACTTCATGCAATTTATTCTCTTATACTCTGTCTCTACAGAGGAAGCTGACTAAAGAAGGGAGTAAAAGAGCTTTAAGTCAGCTCTGTGCTACATTGGGTAGGCCTGTTCAGGACTCAGTGTGCTCCTACTATAAACCAATAGCTTCCCAGACAACTTTTCATGCTGTTCCTCCGTTACCTGACACCTGCCTCTCCCTGAATTATGTGCTGTTGCCACTTTTCTTGCAACATTTCAGGCACTCATTGGACCTACTGGCCATTGCCAAGTTGATTCAATTAACTAAAGCAGTAGAAAACTCTTGTGCCTAGGGGAAAAAAGAAACCGCATCCTGCCGGTACAGCAAGCTAAACTGGTTCAGAGAAGAGTTGTCAATAAATTGTCACTGGGGAGGGAGTATGATTGCCCCTTTTGGCAGCTGAGAGCCATTAGCTTAGCTCAGCTGTCCATAACTTCAGCTAGGAGTGAACTCACCAGCAACACCCCTTACAGAGAATGTCTTTTCTAAAGGCCTTTTCTTTCATCTTAAAGCAACTTTACATAGAGAAACAAATAAAAAGCAGTAGTTCAAATAAAGCTCGAATAGCTTCTAGAAGGTCTGATCAAAACACAGTTACAAAGGCAATCATTGTTGCTGCCCCTAAATAAGCAAGAGCTTGCAGCTCAAGCCCTCATTCTTGGTTTGTAAAACAAGAAAATGCAGTGGCTACTGTTTCTCATTTGGCTGAGAGCAACACGGTAGGAGCTTGGTGGAGCACAGCTACTGAAATAAGGACTAAAAGTACCGCATACCCTTAAACTCCTTTTTTATCATGAACTGGAACACCAGTTCTGTGTCTCCTCCTCCACATTTTGCAAGCTCTGTAAATGGGTGTTTCTTATGTATGAAGCTCTAGATAGTTCTAAGTAAAATTCCTCAAAACAGTTCCGGTTCAAAACAAGAGAAATTATACTTAACAAAATGCTAATTAGATAGACCTCAAAGCTCTCCTTCAAGATAAACATACTCGACAAATAAAGGCATGGATAAATTCTTGTTTATGGAGCTAATTCCAGAGGGTTATCCCACAGCCTAATACCATAAGAGCATTTTAAGGGTAAACCAAAACCATTGAAGTGTAAAAGATACACTGTCATTTGCATAATATAGAAAGTAACAGTGTGATTGCCAAAGTAAGGAAAAATTGAAAATTTTAAAATATTAAAATGTAGTAGTACAAATACCATTAAAATTTAGAGGCATTTTAAGACATTTATTTTAGTTTAATTTAAGGTTGCTTTTAGAAACACAACCCTTTTTTTCACCTTTTTTTTTTTTTAAGCAAGTAATGGAAATCCTAGAATCTCTTAGATGAAATCATATTAATAAAAATGTTTAAAATACAGATATTCAGTGTCATTAAAAAAAAAAAAGACATACCTGTAAGTAAATATTACCAAGAAGTATGCAGAAATACAATCTGAACATTTGCTGAACAAAATGATAACAAAACACATAAATGTAGATTTTGAAGATAAAAAACTTCATTCCTAGTAACTCACCTGAATGAGCCAAAACGCAGTCCCCAACATATCTACATTTTCACATTCATCAGTGGGGCAGTATTTCATTCTGTATCAATAACAAAGCACACAGCAATTAGCTGAATGTAGCACCAGTCACACCATTACCACTTTCTTGCATGTTTCTATTTCATGAAACGACTTGCTTTCATTCCCCTTCATGCCAGCACTTAAGCGTGTACACAGAGTTTATCTAATGCTAAAATGTTCGCTTGAACTGAATGCTAGAAGCACTTTCCTGTCATTCTGTTAAAATAATTACAGAGAATTCAGCAGGGTTTCAGCACAAAATATACATACATAAACATTTCAGGTATTTAAAAACTAGGCACATCTCATTGAAGTAACACCTATGGATACCAAAAGCCACACACATGTGCAGCCAAGAGAGAGTGCACAAACTCAAAACACTGGACAAGTGAGTGGAATCAGCTAAGAAAGCTGCCATAAGAATTATCCTACCGTTGCTCCTCTTAAAAGACGTGCTCCAAATGGCCTCTGACAGGTGCAGGGGAGTAATCAGATTATTCAATTTAAAGTGTGAAACTCTTTGTATGAGAAAGGTGTATATGGGAACGGGACATAAAACACAAAGTGGTCTTGGGAGGCACAAGCAGAGTTACACATTACCATGAGGGAAATGGCCCAAACGGAAAGGGACTTTAGATCCTGTGGTATTCGAATATAGCTCCTCACTATTCCTCCTCACACAGCACTATTGGTGCCAAGGTCAGATCAAGCCACGGATGAAAGACATCCATTTGAAGGACAGGAATAAAGTTTTGCCAGTAGATAGATAACGATGCATGTTGGAGCATTTCAGCCATTGTGAAGTGAACCACTCTCCAAACCCAGAGTTTAGAAGTACGTCTGGATTTCTCTCCCACGTTAAGCTGACACGTCCCCCAGCAATGCTTCCTCTTATGTTCAACTGAATGAAAAATCCATCCTGTACTAATTTATCAGACTTTAACCATATGACGACATGATTGTTTTTCCTGATGAGTTTTGGATACAAATCAATATCGCAAATTGTTGGGGGCTTTTGTCCACAGGACTTTTATCCTACTGTTGCATAGAGGTATGGAAATAGTATGGAAAGGTATTGCAGGTAAAGGTGGTAATTCCAAGGTGATACAGTGCAGGAAAAGACTGGATTCCATCCTTGCATTTCTTATCAAGTAAATAGGGAGGTCACTTATTCTGAGGTTTTCCAACATGATTAGGAACAGCACATTATTTTATGGATGTCCAGCTTGAGGAATTAAGACGTTATTAACTGCTTAACACCCCAAAGTATGGACTGAATAAAACTAGGATAAGCAATTAAAAATGGGATACAACTGATATGAGCTTCAGGTTCTCCTTGGTAAATAGAAATGTCATAATTGTGGGTTTGTATCCGTAAACCTAGATGAGAGCCCTGGTTTGCATTCCAGCTTCACTGCTTTAAGAGCTGTGAAGTTTCTAAGACACAAGGTCTTGACAATCTCTAGTTACCAGCAGAAAGTCATCCCACTACTCCAGTCACTTGTGTGATGGGGGATAAGAAACAGTGTTTTAAGGAGCTGATCCTTATTGCTAGTGAGTTCTTAGTTGTTGTTTTTCAGATCCACTCTTTCTTCACACTATGCCTCTGGGCAATAGTAGATTCTCTTGTTAGTCATACACAATTGCTGCCTTCCCCCCAGCTCTTCAAAGCTGTGTATTGGAATGAAAGATTAGTATAGAAAGATACATACATTTTTATGTGACATGAATGCTTTTAAACATTCATAACAGTACTCCTGAAGTCCCGTTTCAGCTGCTGATTACATATTCATGATCATAAATATATTCATTGTGGATTTAGCTGTAGCATGTTCCTCAAAGTTTTAAAATGTTCTGTTATAAAGCCACTTACACTACACTACAGAGAAATTATATCATTTGCCTTTTTGCAAATTTATGAGAGGAGTTACTGCAGAAAACATGCTCGTTGAGCAGATCACTGTCCTTGACCTTTTTACATAAGGCCACTTTTATCCTTCCACATAGCTTCTAATTTAATATCAGAAAAAATAAAATATATGTGCAGCTGCCATAGTCCAGATAAGGCAATGTTTTCCTGACCCTCAAAGTCATAGTTTGTTTGATAGGCTGATGTTTCAATCACAAATAGTTTTTCTCTCTGCTGTCCTGAAAGGATATTTGATACAGAACTGAACAGACAACACGTCTTTATCCTCTTGGACTTTTCTTACACAATCTCTGAAATTCTGATCCAAGGATCTGTTCAAATACTGGAGGTGCTACAGGTATAATGGCACATGCTCACTTCTGGCTCCATATACCTCAGGATTAGTCAGGCTAAGTTAACTAATTGCAGATATAGAGACAACCGACTTCTACTAAGTTAGGAAAGTCCTGTGATTATAGTGTATAAATGTGATCAGGAAATGTGCTTCAACAGGCAGCAATGCTATAGATTTTCAGTCAATTACAGTCTAAGCTCCTGAAAGACAAGCTCAGAAAGCTGCTTAAAGATAGGTACTTGCTTTAGCGTTTTCCTGCATGAGGCTTCATATCAATTTCTGTCATCTGTTAAATGAAGGCAAAGTAATCTCTTTACAGATAGTTACAAGCGTGTTCAAGTTCTTGTTTATATGCTCATTTCATATTTCTTTAGCAAAGTTGAGGGTATATGGGTTATTTCCACACCCTTTAAAGCTGCTGCACCCACTCACATTAGGAAGATTATTGTACAGACAGTCAGATTCTAACAAATACAGTCTCATAATTTCTTCATAAACCAAAGTACGTGGTCTCCATTTCCAAGAAGGTACCAGTTATGTATGACATCATTATCCATAAATAACGTCATGAGAAAGTAAAAACGTAAGTTATACATAATGTAAGGGACTCTCACTGTATAGTACAATTCTATAGTGATGTGACAAAAGTTGCCATTGTCTGCTCCAGTTCAACCAGAAAAATCCACTTTGCTCAAACTTTGTTTTTTGACCTGTGAACTTTCTGATTTTCTCTACTGTGGAGATGGATCAGTCTGGACATTATAAGGAAGAAGAGATACACATGAATAATGAAATTAGCTCATATCTGACAGTCTGACACAGATATTATGACAGGTATTTAAAAAACAGTATATCATGGAAAATTATCTGTCACCATCGATGTATAACAGCCAAATGATGAAATGCTTGAAGTCAAGCAGCAAGGAAATGCTCATTCGCCATAGTTTCTAGATAACATGGCTGCTTCACCTCTGTCCCTTAACTTCAATTTTTATGTTTCACGCTAGCAAAAACGCAGGTTTTTTTTAGTTTTATTTTTCCACTGATACTATTGGGATATTCCATAACCTAAATCTTGTAGCTTTAGATCCATCAATATGTATAATCACTATAAGGAAAGCTGGATTTTGTCCTGGTATTATACGAGACACAAACTATGTCTCACGAGTGATAAAAGAGAAAAATCACAAATACAATGTATAGAAGGGATTATTCTCCTTTGCCGAGCTGCTGAATCTCTAGCTAATGGTGAGAAATTAAAGTACACGATATTCCAAAAAATGCCAGATGAAGTAATGGTAGCACTGTGCAATGAAGGAAATATATTGCCTGAAACAGTAACAGTTTCTCCGTTTAACTGATTTTATCTATACGACTTCAAGGAAAAAAAAAATGGAGTATTAGGTAAACTATATCAGACACAACACCGGGATGCAGTGAGGAGCCCAGTTTACAAAAGAGAGAGCTGCTGTTAGTAACTGAGATACTATATGTTACTGACAAGAGCACCAAGGAGAGCCTACCAGAAAGCTAAGATACACCTTTTTTTCCCACCCTCAACTTCCAGGGAGAAGTTAAAACAAACAGACAAACAAACAAACAACAACAAACAAAACAAAAAAAAAACAAAAAACAAAAACAAACACAAACAAACAAACAGCATTTATTCACATGGCAAGACTACTAGAGCAGCCTTCCTGCCCCTTCTCATTGCTGAAGCAAGTCCTGCATTAAGAGTTGGAGTTGACCCTCAGTCCTGAAAGCCCTGTATATGCAGAACTTCCACACATATCAAAACAAGTTTTGAAGAAATACACAAGGTTTGAAGAACAAGACTTGAGATGGCCTTGTTTATAAAATAGCCCACTTCAGTAAACCCAAGTGGAATTCCTTGGTTACATGGGTATTTCAAAAATAGGATGTTGCTCAGATGCTGCTGAACAGTAATGTTGCAATTCATCAATAAAAATGAGTTGGTGCCATCAACCTGTTATTTTGAGATGCAAGAGCAGCTGTTCTACTCTAGTTGATTAGAGAAGCTGACATTTTTGCCACCATATCGGCTCTCTAGGTCCAGCATTTCAGCCTTAAGTGAATATTGAGTCATTTCTCAGGAACTGCAAGAAACAGCTAAGCAGATGCGCTCAGTCAGCCTCGTCAGTTTTTCCCTTGTGCAAATCCAAATGTATCAAGGTTTGATTAGCACTGTAGAGAAAAAAGACCATCTGCTAACAAACCAAATGCATGTTCCACTGCAAAAAAGGAGCAAAGAGCTGTTAGATAGCTGTACTGCTGAAATATAAAGGAAGCAGGAAGTTGTTGTTTCTTTTGAACAAATACGTGCCCAAAACAATATGGTAAACTGTGAAACCAACACAGCAAAGGTGAAAACACACAGAGCACTTTTCCTGCAATCTATTTTTGCTGTATGTAAAAATGCAGCAAGTACCGTTGTTGCATCCAGTTTTCAAATCAGATTAAAGAAATCCATTATTCACTGGATAAAATGATCATGATTATTTTTTGTAGTTAATCCTAAACAATTTAGATTAAATTCCTAAGCCTGTGTCTGCCTAAATTCCTGTGGAAAGACTTTTGGAACACACTTTATAGCCATCTGCTTAAGTGGATGATGTAAGGTCACATTCAGTAGAATTCTTCAATGGAAGATAAAATATCTTTTCACAACTCCTGACGCTTTTGAAATGTTGGCTTGGGCTGAACAGGGAAAAAGAGGTCCTCATATCAATTTTGTTTCTGTTTATCCAACAGTTATTGCTCCAAAAAGATGGTTAGCAAAACACGGAAGTTGGAGTGATATTTCATTCATGCCTACAATATCTATTACTTCATGAAATAAATGACTGTGAGAAATGTCAGTTTGTACATTTTAAAACAAGTTTTAATTTAGACCTGTTGTCACAGTACAGAGCAATATCATAAATTAATGATGTGAAACTGGTAGCTAAGATGTCATTACACACAGGAATGTCACAGTGAATCAAGCTAAACTAGCTACTAAAAAAATTCAGCACTGGAATATTAGTTTTTATATGCACAGTATATCAAATAAATCTTTGACAAGCTACAAAAAAGAGTATGGATTAAATATGATATGGGATGAGCAGATTTGGTAGAAAGCTGGCCTAGAATCTCAAAATGCCAGCAAATCAAGACCTGTGGGTAAGTCGGGCTATTTATTTGCCAAGCTGACCTACATCTTACCATTCTTCTCAATACCATTTGTGAGAGTCTTTCTGGCAGACAAAAGACAATGTTAATTCATCAGAGCTCTGATGTAATTTCTAAGAAGGCTGCATACGTTCTGAAGAAGCGTTTACAAGCGTTTCCAGGAAGTGCTCTGAGCTGCTCAAAACAGCTTTATCCCACTACTGGCTGACTTTTTCTGAATCAAATTGGTGTTTGCACTAAAAATTAGGTATAAAATCAAATTAGCATTTACACCAGATTAAAAAGTATGTTCAGTTGTTATTTTTCATTACAGAAATACACTTGTTAACAGCTTAAGTTACTTCTCATTTAAATATTCATGTACAATACAATGTTTCAGGAGAGCATAACGTAATTGAAACTGTGTAACAGACTGGAAGTATGGTATCTGCTGGAACTGGTTAAGAGCCACATAGTCCATTCCCCTTGTGTCTCTCTCCTTAATGGTTCATATCAGCAGGTAGGAGGCATTTGTGCACATCTAGCTAGCAAAATTCCCAACTCTAGGTGCAGAGGTACAATTTACACTGGAAGTCTGAGCTGTTGCTTTTATAAAAATAATTCGTAGCTTACTATTATTCCACTGGAATCAATGTATCTTCACCCAAACACTACACATTAATCGGTTGACTGGAACAGAACAAAATCATTTTAACATAAACAACTACAAAACCTCCAAGTTTCTCTTATTGTACATGCATTAGTTTATGGCAGGAGACAATTGCCTGTCTCCTACTAGCATGTTCCAATGCGTAGCCCTTTTCATTTCAACAAATGAGGGCATATAAGAGCTATGGCTGCTCTCGTACATGTCAGTGAGTTTTTTGTTCCATATTGTAGATGGATTTTTTTTCCCTTTAGTAATCCTCCCTTATCAATATTGTCTTGTTTACATTTGATTTGTACTTTAAAATCTACTTTTTCTCCTTAAATAAGGACTGTACTCCTGTGGACACTTTCACTAGCCATTCATGCTTAATAAGAGTTTCGTACTGTCCGACACTGCAGCTAATAGAAGTTCTGATTGCAACTTGGGGATATACCCAGGCTAATTTTGAACTGGTTTGTTCAGTCAATAACTTCAGTGAGGATTCAGGCCCATGGCCTTTCTCCCGCCTCTCCCTGCATGTAACCAAACATTTCCATAGGTTTACATTTAGAAGCCCATGCTGTTGCCAATGCAATCATTAGCCTTTTAACCAGAAGAAGCTGCAAAGCTAAATGTGCAACAGCCACTCCTCCACTGTAGTATGGAATCACCTTTAGGTAGTAGAAATATTTAAACAGGATGTTTTGGGAGCACCCTTATAGGGAGTGCTTTCTCTGCCTCTCTCTTCATAAGCAGACATTTCACTTTCGTCTCATGTAACCCTACCTACATGCATCTTACTCACAGCATCTGTTTCTAATGAGCTCTTTCACACATGCGTTCAGCCAGGCATGCCTGCAAGGAACATATTTATACCTCTTGCTGAGGACTTCTGTTTCAGGGAATATCAGAGAGAGTCCATTCGTTCCAGATCAACCTTTCCTACCTTGATACAAAGTTAAATTGCCAAGTTAGTGGTGTGATGGTGGCTTTGTGTGGAATATTTGTACAAAAAGTCATGTTAATGAAACATACAACACTACTGAGTGCTGGCATGCAAGTAACCATAAAAATAAGTGCCATTTTCTTCCTTAAAGAGTGTTTTCAGCATTACATGCATTTTGTTGTACATATTGGTCCCATTTTGTTATTGTCATATGGGTTTCAACCTAGGCACTTCTCATGCAGTCCTATAGAGTACTGAGAAAGGAAGAGAAAGGAGAATTTCCAATGTTTTTTATTCTAGCCAGCTTTTAATGTTTTTGTAAGCCTTCACAGATGTTACTGTTACACAAAGATAATAATGGTTGCATGTATACTTAAAAAAAGCATTTATTGCTCTGTATGTTGTCTCAGGTCACCAGTTACACAAATTTTACCCATTCATACTCCAGGAGTGTTTCGTCTTGTTCTCTCCTTCTATTTGAACCAGCAGTTAAAATCGCCTGATTTTAACTCTGATTTTAGAATACTAGCACCAAAGGAGAGATGTAAAGAAAGGCAAAAGGAAAGGATACAGAAACATATCACCACTGGCACTGTCTGTAGGGAAGACTTGGCGAATGAATCTCTGCTCTTACCATTACGAATATAGGAAATGTACAGTTGTAGAAAAAGGACATACCCAAAGTGTAAGGCATTCCCCCTCAGTTCACAGACTGGACACCAACCTCAGCTATGTTCCCTTTCATACCCCACAGTACTTATTCTTTAAGGATGTAGGGACAGGATGAAGACATTACTTTGTTCTTGTTTCCTTACTCTCTAACCTTTTGATGGGGGTGGGAAGCCATGTTGGAAATGGCTGGCAAGAGGAATGTGCTTTGATTTATGCTGTAATAGTTTTCATGACTTAAGCTGATGCTGGGCAAATACTGGTCAGACAGGCTTTTTATTAATTCTGTACCTAAAACCTCTCAGTATGAAGCAGGAAAATGCACTCTGAACTCTCTTTACTACATGACTAAAGGCAGAAAACAAAGAACCTCACTGCTTACTGCAATAAAGACAGCACAGAGAGTCTCACAAATTCAGCAAAGTTTCTAGGGCACGCCAGGAATAACAGATCGTTAAAATGTGCTATGTATTAAGCAGTATGCCTTTTCCCCAAGTGCCTTACCATTGTCAAACCTAGCAAAGGCTAAACCAAGGGTCATTTGGTTCAAGGGACTAGATGAAAGTGAAGCAGGTCACCTTGCCTATCTGAAGGCATTTATGGTAAAACAGCAGCAGCACAATTTTCAAGGTGGGAGAGGGAAAGGAAGTTAACAATTCCCTTTGAAATTCAATGTTATTGAATTCAAACACCCAAGAGAACATGGTCAGTGTATAGAGGTCAGCTTTCTGCCAACTGCTGCAAACTGGAAAAGGCTTGGAGAACAAATCATTCTCTTTGTATGCTGAGATGCAGAAGCTATGAGGAAATATTTAATAGTTATAATATAGATAAGAATTAAAATAATATTGTATCAAAATCTCAACTATTTCAAAGTGCAGCTGCTGACCGAAAAAAAAAGGAAAGTTTAAACAACATCCTTGAAAAAACAACAACAACAACAACAAAAACTAGCAAATCATGGCAGGAGATAAAGTGAGCATTTACTGGAGCGTGTGACAGGTATATTACTACTGTTCATAAATAGTCCTGTAGCCCCAGCACCATGGTAGGCAGTTGGCAGACAGACTGAGTAGCAAGATCTATGCTGTGAAGAGCCTCCAGGCTCAGCTGACAGTTATACAAACAGGGACAAGGAAGCAGAAAAACAAGGAGGTGTGAGGATACACATTTTCATTATGTACCATTTCAAGAAACAGAAGTCCACATACCAATTCACTGCTGCTGCAAGAAAACATCCTGCTCTACCTCATCCACATAGTTTTTGCTTCCCATCTTCATATCCAAATATACTTCCTACATCGAATTCCCCTCTCCTTCCCAGAATCACAGAAAGTTTGGAAGGGACTTCTGGAGGTCATCAGGTTCAAAACCCTAAACATTGCTTCTTTTCTTCCTCCAAGCCAGTTTGACTTACTAGAATGTCTAAAAACCACTCAAATAACCCTGAAGTATTTATTGCTGTCTTAATGAGTTAGATCAGGTGAGAAAAGGGACCGGTGAGGTCAGATTCAGTGTAAGGATGTGACCCCCAACCTGGGAGAGAAGAAACTCTTCCTTATGAAGGCAGCAAGACATTATTTGAGTTCAACTGCACATACAGTCATCCCATCCTCTCTGCTCCATACCTGATGAAATATTGCTACATTTTTTTTTTTTCTTTTTTTTGCCAGTAAACTAGCTGAGTAGATGCAGGGAGGTAGTGCATTATGTCTCTCTCTGAAAGAATGCTTTCAGGAACATTTTCATTCTGCTTTGCCATAGAAACTCTTTTCTGGTAAGGGAGACATCTCAACCATATTTCTTGAGGCTGCCAAGGTGACTCCAAATGAGACATTAAAGATCCATGAGATCTCATAGGTATCTTCAAAAACCCTTTTGTAGGTTTCTTGAGGTTTTTTTCCTCTAGACCACATTTTTATATCCAGCCTCATTGCTCTTTGAGTGACCTCAGTATAGACACTTCAAGATATTTGCCCTGGTGTTGTGCTTCATATATAGCCAAACCACGAGGCATTTCACTGGAAGCCAAGCAAAAGCAGGTGCTACAACATTTGATATCTCATAATTCCAGTGTCTTCTGTGGGGCTTTATTTCCTTTTTATTCCTTTGTTTTAAAGATATGTGGGTTCTTGCTGGGTTGTTTTTGTTGTTTTAATCAAGTTCCACTGCCCTCTTCCTTTTTCCATAATCAAAACATATTTTAAAGGAAAAGGAATTTTAGGCAAGTAAATTTAATACTACCTTGCCCCTGCTTGAATATTTATTTTCCCCTTCTTTTAAGTGTGTAACACTGGGCTCTCAATTCCGTTTTCAAGCCAATCTCTGACTAGTACCAGTTACTCCACTTTTCCAGACAGGTGGTCAGCCAAGAGATTTTGCAGAATTAGTGCTCAACTCATTTAGACTTCCTTCAATACTGAGTGATTTCTGGGAGGAGACTCAACCTCTGTGACCTCCTACTGCTCTGTACTTTGTTGCTAATCACTCCACCATCAGTCTCTGAAAAGCAATTTTACATAATCTTCACTGGGCAAAAGGAATTACAAGTATTCTGCCTGTTACTCTAATTCTGTCTTGAAGTTACAACATCATTTATATTCTGACCAAGTATTGCATCTGCCTGTATATAAACATACATATGTATGCACATATATCACAGAATCACAGAATGGTTGGGGTTGGAAGGGACCTCTGGAGATCTTCTAGTCCAACCCACCTACTAAAGCAGGTTCACCCAGATCAGATTGTACAGGAATGCGTTCAGGTGGGTTTTGAATGTCTCCAGAGAAGGAGACTCCACAACCTCTCTGGGCAGCCTGTTCCAGTGGTCTGTTACCCCCAAAGTAAAGAAGTTTTTCCTCACGTTCAGATGGAAGCTCCTATGCTTCAATCTGTGTCCATTGCACCCAATCCTATCATTGGGCACCACTGAAAAGAGTCTGGTCCCATCCTCTTGACACCCACCCTTGAGATATTTATAGGTGTAAATAATATCCCCTCTCAGCCTTCTATTCTCCAGGCCGAACAGACCCAGCTCTTTCCTCACAAGGAAGATGTTCCAGACCCCAATCACCTTTGTAGCCTTTTGCTGGATTCCCCTAGTAATTCCTTGTCTTTCTTGAACTGGGCATCCCAGAACTGGACTCCAGATGTGGCCTCACCACAGCAGAGTAGAGGGGCAGGATAACCTCCCTCGACCTGCTGGTCATACTTTTCCTAATGCAACCCAAGATACCATTGGCCTTCTTGGCCAAACGGGCACATTGCTGGCCCATGGTCAACCTGTTGTCCACCAGGACTCCTGGATCCTTCTCCACAATGCTGCTTTCCAGCAGGCCAACCTTTAAGCTTTACTGGTGCCTGGGGTTATTCCTCCTCAGGTGCAGGGCCCCACACTTGCCCTTGTTGAACTTCATCAGGTTCTTCTTCTCTGACCAGTTCTCCAGACCATCCAAATCTCACTGAATGACAGCACAGTTTTCTGCATTATCGACTCCTCCCAGTTTTGTGTCATCAGCACACTTGCTAAATATGTATGTGCATATGGACTGAAAAGACAACTTAGTCAATAGACCATGGTGCCAGCTTCAGAACCTTATCCAAAGAATCTTAAAATACCCAAGGCATTCCATAATACATAATGGGAAGGTCAAATCTGAATTGAGTATATTCACATTTTATCCAACATGTCACTTATATTAATCTATAGTAATCCTAAAAGCACCAGATAAGAATGACAGTAGCGACTTGGATGGATACTGCACTGACCCTTGACTTCTATTTTGATAGGTCCTAATTATAAACCACTGTAAATTCTGAAGGCTCCAGCTGTAGTTGTTTAAAATGTATGGCTCTTTCTCTTGATGTTACCACCAGTCCCTTGCAGAAGTTGCAGAAGGGATCACATCTGTGCCTCAGTCGCCTCCAGCATCTAGAGCACATTGTCACCTGGCATGAGGTCAATGGAACCACTGCAGGATCTAAATTGGAGCAGCTGAAAACTAAGTAAATATTACTTCAGCTGCTCCTGCCAGAGAGGTGGCAGCTCTTAGCTGAGGGTAGTTAGTCTTAAACTACCACAGCTAGACCTCTTCAATTGCGGGACAATTGTCTGCCATTTTTTGTGGTGTTACTTTAAAGTGGGTGACTGGTGATACTCGGATCTGTCAAATACATGTTTTCAATTAAGAATATCAGTAGATTCCACAAAAGATTTTAATGGTAGCATACATGACAACTGTGCTGTATTTGAGAATATTTTCCCTTTTGAAATCAGACATGGGGAACTCTTTCTACCAGAAAAGCTCAGGGCTGGAATAGGATCATTCTTTTCTCAAAAGCTTTGCATGTCCCTCTCCTGGGCACAGAGCTGGGCAGAGTCTTGCACGCAGCTGTCAGGGCTGAAGCTGGGGCTGCCTGAGAGAAACTGGAAAGGAACTGAAGGAGCAGTGGATGCCAGATGTAGTCTGTGAAGGAAAAAAACAAGTGACTAAGGAAGAAATGAGAAAGCATCAATGGCACTAAGCATGTCAGCAAGAAAGAACAACAACCTGTCAAAGGATGCTTTTTGGTTGTGAATACTGGTATTTCCACTAGCTTTGCTACAATAAGTCATGAATGGTAAGCAGGAATGGTTCCGTCCCACATACTGGCAATCCACTTAGCTTCAGAAATCCAGCCCAGTGCTACTGCAAAGAAAGCAAACTCATCCGCAGGCTAAGCATTGCATTCATATTCCATCCATCTCCTTTCACAAGGGAAAAAAATAAACTGTGTCTGACTAGACTTCAAGACTCTGACAATCAGGTACACTTAAGTGCCTACTAGAGCAGCACTGTGTAGTTAAATGTGCAAAGGAAATATGGGGATTATCACACTGCTTTGGATCAGCAGTGGTAGCACAAGTAAACTTCCACTCCAGGATTTCACAAACCTGGTGGATTTGGAAAGGCATAGCTAGAGAAGGGATTTCTACTCAGGAAAAAACAATTTAAAAAAATGGTTTTAATATATGCTGGTAATTGAAGAGCTACTGCTTAATCCTGTTCATACGTTTAATAGCTTCTAAGGGAATTTAAATAAGTTAGGGAGGTTTAACGTTCCTCTGAGAGATGAGTCCGTGTATAACCTTGTATTTCATAATTAAAAATCTCTTTGATCTGTAAGACCCAGAAAACTGGTTATAGTAAATTACAATCTGAATAACCAACCACTTGATGCCATGAATAATGCATGAAAACTTTCAAGACCAGATTTAACATGTCTGGATAGTCCACTGAGGATGTGGGGCAATAGAGGTCTTAGCTGTATAAATGACAACCACTTACTATTGAAGAACAAGAATAACGTCATCATCTACTTCCTCTTACTCCTCATTAGCACTATCCACAGAGTAGCAAAATGTGCATAATTTTAGCAATAATGTGAATGGTATAATAATAATAGAAGGACAAATAATCTCTGAACTGGACTGAATGTCCAAAGAAAAAACATGGCCAGAAAATTGAGACAAAATATTCCATAAAACGAATGGGAGAAAAAAGAAGATTAAATAGGTAAAACAAACTGGCCTTATTGTGGCTAAGAAGCATAAACTGGGTAAAAGGAAGGGCAACATAAATAAAATGATAGCTCTATCTGGGAGAGATTAACACAAGCTATTTTTACTCAGTAGCAAACTGTATTAATTTATTTAGATTAAATATTGGATATGCTAATTCAGCAACTGAGCTAGACGTATACAAATGTAGGGGTATATAAGTTAAAAGCATATTAATATTTAAACATAAAAACCTTAATCTCCACCTTGTCTCCCTCATCACCTCTCTGCCAAAAATCAATCCCCTTTTCCCAGAAAATAATATTTTGAATTAGCAAGCAGGGAGTTTTCCATTAAGGTCATAAAGTCAAAGATGAACCAAAGGAAACAAAGTTGGGCAATATAGAAAAAGAGTTTCAAAGGCAATAGAAGTATGAAACTATTTTAAATTAATCTCAATACTACACCGTGGCAAGAAAAGCATTAGTACCTATATCTCAAGTGATTCTGAACTCTGTCAAGACAACGGTTGTCCTTTATATTTAAACTGTAATCACACAGAAAATACCATATTCTCAGCCTTTTCTGTGTCATTGAGACATTCCAAACCAGAGAGCTATACCATAATTTCATCCATAAGGGGAAACGATAAAATGAAATTACTTAATTCAGCATTCTTTCCATCCCAATTCCTACGAATCCTCATGAAGAGTGTATGCTACAAATCCAAACTTTTCGTAAAAGTTTGCATAGATAAACAAGATAAGGTGTGAAAGAAGTATTATACACGGGAGTTACATCTCTATTATCTTTAATTTATTTTGTTTCTTAAACAGATTTTATTTAAAGATGTTTATAAGTAATTTTTCTCTACAAAGGTGAAACGATAAGCTATTTCATCTTAGACCTAGCTCTTAAATAGAAAGCTTGATGAAACACCTTGTTTGTAAGCAACATGAGACCACTGATTGTGGGAATACAGTTCACATTTCATCAACAGTTGAATCTTTACTGACTTTAAGTTGTAACAGATCTTTCAGTAAGTTACTTCTATGGAAATTAAACTGAATTTTCCCTATTTTTTGACATAAAGAATATCACAAGGTTTGGTTTTCATTTAGATAACATTGTGCACTCATGTAACTACTTAAATAACTTCTGGAAGGTTTCAAATTCATAATTTCCAATGCGTGTTCCAAAATACGTACTTACATTTGGATAACACAACTCTTCATATTTAATTCAATTTCTTGGACCAAGGGTGCTTTTTTATTTCAAGGCAATTACTAAGGCCTGGAGACATATGCCAATCTTAATAAATGAGACTAAGAAGAAAATTCATCTCCATTTTTCTTCAGTAGGATTTTATACTTGGATAACCATGTTCAGCTATCTCTCTCAAAGGAAACGTATTCTCTTGCAGTGAAGACATACAACTCGTTTATTAAGCAGTTCAGTTTACAAATAAAATTCATAATCTCTACAGCAGCTTCTATTTAATGAGTGAGAAATCTACACTTGTAGTGTTGATCTCAAAAATAATGCCAGATAAAATATTTCAGAGCTCTCTACTATTCTTTCCCCCTCCCTTAACCAATCTTGTAATATTTTTTTTTTATTTCTAATGACTCTGTATATTAAATACATTACATACAATAATAATACCTGTACAAATAAAAATAAATTACTGAATGCAGTATCACTTTTTAGTGACTAAACTTCTGTAACAGACAATAGGTTTCCTCTTGTGTTACTCCGAAATTGCAGGCAGTCATGACATATGCGTTAAACAAAACTGGGTCACAAAGCAGCTACTTCAACAAAAACCACCACACACCATCTTCTACCTAGTATCCTATGCTATGGCCATCTAATCAGCACTAAAGTCAGCACCACATTCTAACCAGGATACTAATGTATACTACTGATAATTTTGATGAAGTCCTGTAAATCATATCCTACATTTGCCAATTGCAGGAATATTCTGTATACATTACTAGAATTTTCCATCATGGGGCAGCGCAATCTTAAGCTACTACTGTAGACCTGCATTTTCTTTAAAGTATCTGTTGTAGTCATTTAATTGCTGCATACACAGCACACAGTCAAATAAATAAGGAGAGCATTAAGCCAAAGCCAGATAAGAGGTGATTACTGAGAGCTGTGAACTAATGATAATGCTTTTTTCTCTTTTTCAGTGATGTACTCAGCAGCATACCTGCAATAACTAAAGTAGCAGATAATCCCCCTATCTTCTTGTAGAATCCCAATGATACCAATTATTGTCAGAGGGATACATTTTTAGTTTTACAAATAGCATCTACTGATTTCAATTTTTCCTTCTTAAGAACACTGAAAATAACGGCAGCTCTTTTACAGTTCTGTTGACATTGCAAATCTATGTCTGCCCATACTGTATCAACGTGATAGCTTTTCTAATTGGATCTATTTGTGGGAGGAGGAAGGATCAGTAACAGTGAGAGACACAGGGAGATACATTTTCAGAGGTGAGGCAGGAGAAATATTGAAGTTGCATTTTAATCAGTATGACAGGAGTTCTGCGTCTAATTCCATGAATATGGAAAATAGACAACCTCCTTACAAATGTGTTTTTTTTAAAAAACAGGCATTCAACTAAATCATATGCTGTTGGTTTTTTTTTCTAACCAGTCTCAAAACACCCATTCAGAACATTTAAATAAATCTCTGAATATGCACAAATTGTTTGTGAAGGACAACAGAGAGACTGAGATACAGCCCATGATGGACAGCAGACAGTGACCCACATGGTTAGAGGCTGAGCTTTTCATAGCCTACAGGCCTCCCCATGCTCTCTATCATGACAGTGAAAAGTGTCGTAACTTTACCATAAGTAGAGTTTCTATACTGGTTTCAACATCAGATGTTGTACGAAGACTGATATTCAACTATATAAAACATCTTTAACTCCTTGCCTTATTTAAATTGAGTCAAATAACACTACCAGACCTTTCCTCACATATGGATCCACGAGAGATACAGGTGTTGGGTAAGGAACCACAGATAATGTTCAACCCATGACTCACTAACTGCACCACTCATGAACTTGGACATCCATCAGCTACCTTAAAAAAAAATAGTATTTCATTTTTTGCTTAGTATTAGTACAGAAAGATGCTGATACCAGAGGTTGATAAGAAAAAGAAAAAAAAAAAAAAAAAAAACAACCCCCAAAAAACACTCCCTATCCCAGTCCTATAAAATGTATAGGTCAGGACAGTGAGTTAGTCAAAAGCACAGTCAATTTGAAATGGCTCATTAATTTATTCCAGATACATCAAAAGGATCAGGCTAGGAAAAAAAAAAAAAAAAGTATGTATCTTTTAACATTTTTTGCAAAATGAAGTAGCAATTAATGGCTCAGAAATTATAGCTCTGCACCAGGTTATGGAGACCAAGATCCTCTTTGCTGCTCAGCCTGAGAGATGAAGGATTCAAAGCTCACACTTTTCACTGGTCAAGAGAGTGTCTTCACCACTTACTAAGGGGGGATGAGCTCAATCTCTTGCTTAGAAAGCAAATTCATTTTGTAAAAGCTCAGCAGCAGCAGAAATAGTGCCCAGGTGTCCAGACTTTCGAAGAAGTATCTCATAGGATTGTTTTTAGATAACTCTCAGCACCTATCAGATTGCATAATACAAACTTTCATTATAAAACCCAACAGTTTTCAGCCTGTCATCTTAAAACAACGGGGATTTAATTAAATATTGTAAAGTTAGATAAGAACAAATGTATTTAAGTCAAAATGTCTCACGTTTTCCCACCAAAATTAAAAATTTCAAAGCCTGTCTATTGTCTACTGTAGTGTGTACAACAAGGTCATTTTCAAAGTTTCTGTACAGTATTTTTCAAACATGCTTTCAGCATATTTTGCTGGGGGAAGGGGGGACTGAAAAAAACGTCAGCACCTAGAAACATTAGTCACAAGTTATTAACAAATGGTTATTTTTGGTTCAGATGTTTCCGGCACAAAGTCTGTGTAATATCAGTGTGAACACAGAGCTGTCGTTTAGTTGATAATAGCATTTCCATGAAAGTGTCATTCAGTTCTTCTGAGTGACTTCTCATAGATCCAGGGGGATATGTTAAAATTCTTGCCTCACTGCCTTTAGTTCTGCTTCATGCTAAATTGATCCCACACTGTGGCATTCCTGCCAATAGCACTTTTCCTTATAATAAACATCTCTAAACTTAAGAGATAAAGTCTCTGGTTGCTGCTGTGGTGCTCTCTGAATTTCTGTTTCAGATAAGAAACTTCTGAACCAGCAAGAGATTTCATATGTGACTGCTGGAGTCATGTTTCAGTGGAATATCTATATTCCCTTCACAGAACTACTTTTTGTTGCTTTGATTTTTGCAGCTTGTACCTTCTGTTTAAGATGTGAAATGCCTAAGATTTATATTCTCAGAAAAACTCCAGATTATTTTTTAACTCCAAGCATTTCCATTGTTGAACTTTTCTAAAAAAAGTGGTCATACAGGTACAGCTGTCAGGTTCCTTTTGTTTCTGTATTCCTGCCCCAGTGAAATTGTGCGTATCAGCTCATTTCAAGATATGCATAGCCCTAAATTTTGCATTCAACATGGACCCCCAAATCTTTCTAGTGCACATTTTGGGGACGACTATCTATGCCTTGAAGCAAAGAAATATAAATGTACAGGCAGTACCCATGACAAATATAGGGGTAGTAACAGCATTGTGTCCCTGAGTGGCTATAGAGGCTGCCAAGAAAGGGAAAGAGAGAAGAAAAGCTTAGCAGTTCTTTCCAAAGTTGCTTTCCAAGCTACAGCCCACAGGCCTCAGTTAAGTTTTCCTGGTAAGGTTGATATGGGCTTAATAAATAGTGGGTGTTAACCTCATTTCTTCTGGCACAAGCCTAACCACTGTCACACTGGAAAAGTATCACATGAGGGAATACTTGAGGAAACTGGAGCCCTGACAAGATGCACCTATGAGTGCTGAGAGAGATGTAACTGCAAGGACATTCTTGATAATCTGAATGAGAATCAAAGGGAAGTGCCCAAAGACAGGAGGAAGGACAATGACACACCTATCTTCAGGAAAGGCAAGGAGGAGAACCCAGGAAACTGCAGGCTGGTCAGCCTCAGTTGACCCCAACCTTACCTGAAAAGACAGTGGAGCAGCTAATCCTGAAATACATTGCCTGACACATGAAGAACAAAATGGTCATCAGGAGTAGTCAAGTAATTTGCTTAACTTCCATGATAAAATGACTGGCCTGGTAGATGAGAGGAGGGCAGCAGATATCATCTACTTGGACTTCAGAAAGGCTTTTGACACTGTTTCCCATAAGATCCTCATACACAAACTGTTGATGTATGGGCTGGATGGGGAGACGATGAGGTGGACTGAAAAGTGCGTGAATTGAATGAGCAGGCCCAGACAGTGGTGATCAGTGGCATGAATTCTTGTTGGCCAGTAAGTAACAAAGTCCTTTTGAACATCTTAATTAATGCTCTGCGTGATTGGGCAGTGTGTACTCTCAGGAATTTTGTGTATAGTAGAAAACTGAGAGGAGTGGCAGATACATCAGTGGGTCATGCTGCCATCCAGCGGGACCTTGATAGACTGGGAGAAACGGGGTGGCAGGAACCTCATGAAGTTCAAGAAAGGGAAGTGCAAGGTCCTGCACCTGTGGATGAACCACCCCGGGCACCAGTTTGTGCTGGGGACTACCCAGCTGGAAAGAAGCTTTGCAGAAAAAGAGGGTGTAAAGTGGATGGAGCCAGGCTCTTTTGAGTGGTGCCCACTGACAGGATCAGAGGCAATGGGCACAAAATGAAACGCAGGAGGTAGAAATAGTAGAAAAAATTTTCATTAACAGATTACAAATTGAGTATTTATCTTACTTTCTGGCCTTGTCAGAAAAGCATTCTATCTAATTTTTTACACAGCTTTGTGGTGGCTGCTGAGAAACTTTCTGCCTGCAGTCCAAAATCTCAAGAGATTTCTCACTTTCAGACAAAGAATCATTATAATTAGTTATTATGGGTTGTTAGAAACCAATGTGTCAGACACCAAATTAAAACATTTAAGTAACCCATGTTTACTGATCAGTGCAAGTTCAATCATAAAAACCACTGATCCTTGCTATAGTTGACTACTAATATAAGCCAGTGTATTTAAAATACAAAAAGCCAGGTTTTGCCCAAGCTTCTAATGTCTCGGAAGTAAAAATGCTTAGCTGTCTGCATCTGGAGAAATTAAAGTTGCTGAGTTTAAAATATCTTAATTTAAGGTCTACGAACTCAGCAATTCTAAAACAAGCTGGGCCTCTCTTCTGTCTCTTACATATCTTTCAAATATCATCAGTGTCAGGCCAAAGTTTTAAAAATTTCTCAAAGGAATGGAAATAATATCAAAAGACAAGATCTTTAGCCCGGAGATTCAAACGCATACATTTTATTTCATGTTATACCCCTGAATAAGTGGCATGGTTTAAATTTGGTGTTGTTTTTACTTAAAGTTTGGGGGTTTTTTACTCTTAAAAACATGCTTGAAGCTGAAATCATAAAGACATGCATTTCCTGTAGTGGTGAGGCTTCAAGTGGTAATGCTCTAAAGATCACTTTGATACCAACAAAATGTTTTTTTCCCATAGCTGATTTCCCTCAAGATAAATATTTTAACTTCCAGCTCACGATCCTTAACTATCTTACCATTCTTGTGCCAACCTTCTAATATATACACCGGATATCAATATTAGTGGCAATGTTTTCATGTCCCTTAAGCCCTTAAATCTTCTTGTCTATTAATGCACCAATCTGTTGTGGCTGCATATCAAATGAGTCCACAAAAGAGTTTTCACTGCAATTCCAAAAGAAAAAGACTTCTCTAAAAGCGCGGTTTGCAGTCTGTCCACTAGTAAATTTTATTCTTCTTTTTATGTTCGTGTTTCTTAAAGGCTTTCTATGTTTCCCACTACCCAAATCAGATCCTTTGAAACGTTACAATATCTTGCATGGCCCTTGATGATACAAAGTGAAAACTGGGCTTAATCTCAACAGCTTAACATCATTTTCCTATAAATCTTACAACTCTAAATACAATATTCTATGTTTTCTCAGAAAAAAAAAAAAATCAAAATTACTGCATTAATGAGATTTCCCCCACCAAAAAAAAAAAATCAGAATTTGAATTTCACATCTTTGTATCGTATTTCATCACTATTTAAAAAATAATATAGTAACAGCGGTAGGTTTACCTAGCTTGGAGATTTTGTGTTTCAGCCAGTACAAAGAACTAAAAATACTGTTAATACAAAAAGTGAAAACTAAAAAATTTGAAGAGAACACTTTGAATCCCATTCCCATGGTCTATCCCAGCCCCTATAAATAAAATACACTCTCATAGGCATCCATCATGTAAGTAGCAAAAAAGAAAAAGGTTTATATATTTGTCCTTATACACAGCTTCAGTGGTATTTCAAATTTGGGTATTCACCCAATTTTCAAGATGCAAAACCATTTTTTTTTTTTCTTCTAGATAAGGAGAATGAGTCTTGGATCAATTAGAAGTATTAACACAATGTAATAAAGACTTAATACTTGAGCCAGCCAACAGTTACCATCTCCTTAAATCATGCAGAGAAATGTCAGTACCTGTGGAGAAAGCTGAAGTGTTCATGAATAAAAGGAACATCCAGTGCAAGGTCTCATGCCTTCTGAAGTGGAAAGTTCTCAGGAAGAGAAACCTCACAGCAACTCCAAGAAACTCTGTTAATGAAGGTGACCTGCAGTCTTTGAAACTTTCGTTGCTATAAAGTCTGCTGACTATTCCTTTGCTCTGCCAAGTTGTTTAGGTGATGAATACTTACGGATTTCTCATAGCTCTAAGCATTTCTTACAGCATGTAAAAGCCGTATGTGACTACCTTTCTGTATGGGACCACAACTATTTCTGATTTTCTCTTCAAATAAGTGATGTATTTTTTATTTTATATGATTTACAGTAAGTTACCAAGTGAAATTCTAGTAATAAAAAGATTGGAAAAGTCTAGTAACCCGTATCAGCTTAAATCTCAGCATGATTTATCCTACCTACTCATGATTACAATCCTTTCTGTTTGCCCACCTATTTGATTTCAGTGATTTCTTAAATTACTTGAGCTAAAAAAAGATACTTCTATCAAGCAGCTAATTGTACCTGCAATCTTTTTTATTTTTTTTTTTTTTACCTTGAGATTCCAAAGGCTTCAAGAAAATATAAAACCCACAAAAATTGTATTGTGAAGGAAAAATCCCAAACCGGCCAAGACAGAGATGTGGTCTGCAGCTATCCAATGAAGATATGATGAAAGCTGCAGAAAATAAACAGCCCAGTTGAAAGTATTTCAAACTAAAACATTATTCCAGGTTTGTTTGTACTAGAAATACTGTTTTACAGATCATTTACAGCTCATATATCATATTTTAGTTTTTCTGATTAATACCTCAAAAATATTGATAATTTTTCATACATGTTGAACAGTTCCCAAGAAAAACAAGCCCTCATATACTTTGAAGCATCACAAAACTCTTTGGTTGCTGCAGAAGCTCTGTTGCATTGTCTGGTATATGATGCCAAAGCAGAAAAATAGGAGCAAGGTACCAACATTGAATAAAACCTAAACATCAATTGTATCAACTGTCTCTCTCACTTGGGCTAAGAAGCAAATAAGACTCTCTGAACACCAGCTGGAGACTAATTTATAGCTATCAGCACTTTGCTCATGGTGGGCAAATGCTTGGTATTTGTTGATATGAAACTATTAAAATATTACAGCATGCCCATACTTTAAATTCACAATTCCCAAAGAGCATGCCACTTTGCTCAGACATAAGAAATCATTAACACGCTAACAATGCAGCAAAAAATACTACAGGGAAAATAAAATTTGACTTAGTTATCATTTTATTTAAGCACATCAAAGAGCTTGAATTGCTTGAGATTGAATGGCTCTTCCTGTCAGTGCATTTACATGGCCTTATTTGTTACTCTTTTCGTAGCCTTCTCTACTATATTTCTCATTTAGTCATTACCTTAAATCAGAGGTCAACAAGCAAGGTACGCCATGAATTCACAATTTTATCTATCCAGTGTGACAAGAATGATATTGTGTTGCATCTGCCTTGGGATGTAGTTAACTTCTTCCACAGCAACTGCAGAGTGCTGCGCTTTGCATTTGAGGCTACAGCAGCCTTGGTGTCACACAGATGTTTTGGCTGTTGATGAACAGCGTTCACACACCGTCGGGACTGTCCCTCCAGCTCCGCACCACCAAAAGCCTGTCAGCTGGGAGCGTATCCATATTATCCGCCTTTGTTGGTGTTGTGATGATGTTACTTTGATTTTGGTGTGGGGAATTTCTATTGTTGATGCAAGAGATGTTTGTGAAAAGTGTGTGACGCAATTATATTTTAATGAAAATTCGTAAGTAATGTTTTTCAAAGAGGTGTGGGGTAAAATGTAGCAAGTGCAGGTGCCCAAATCCTGACCACAGGAGCTGTAGGGACCTCTGTGAAGAGAGCCACAGCTGCCTGAACCAGACACGGATGGCTCCAGCCAGGTCCAAGAGACCCACTGCAGGCCACAGCTGAGCCTGTGGCACCTCTGGCAAAGCATATATAAGAAAGGGCAATATGCTGCACAGCAGCTGTGGGAGAGAAGAGTAAGGAAAAATATGAGAGAAACAGCCCTGCAGAAAGCAAGATGAGAGAAGAAGGAGGGGGAGGAGGTGCTCCGGGCAACTGAGCAAATGTTGTCCTGCAGCCCCTGGAGACACCACACACATTTATCCCAAAGAACCGCAGCCTTCAGGAAGGACCAGTGCTGGAGCAGTTCAGGAAGGACCGTGTTCCCTGGAAGGGACCCCATTCTGGAGCAGGGGAACAGTGTCAGGAACAGCAGAAAACAAATGTTATGGACTCATCAGAACTTCCATTCCTCATCTGCCTGCACTGCTCAGGGAGGGCGGCAATGAAGGAAGGAAACTGAGCCTGGGAAAAAAAAGGGCAGGGGACTAGAGATGTTGTTTTAATCCATATTTCATACAACTCTGTTTTAACTGACAATAAATTAATTTTCCCCAGTCGAGCCTGTTTTGCCTGTGACAGCAACTGCTAAGTGATCTTCCTGTCTTTATCTCAACCCCTGAGCTTTTTGATCTTATTTTCTCCCTCTGTCCTGTTGAGGAGGGGGAGTGAGAGAGAGGCTGGGTGGGCATCTGACACCAGGCCAAGGTCAATCCTCCACAGTCGGTTTAGCATATGGATTTCTCAATCTCAAATTCTCACTGTGGCCTCAGACCGTGTACCCTGTGTGCATATTATGTCCCTAAGTACAGCTATGATAAATCTAACAGCAAGGAATCATTGTCGTTCTACATTTATTTCCCACTCACAGCTTGCATAATCATTTCACTGTTATGAACGTACTTTCAAGGGTCTAAATGTCACTAGTAAAGCTACTTCCTTGCAAATACTGATATTGAATTTCAGTATCTTTCACTTCATCCATCAGTAGAAAGCAATATTTTGTCAGTAATCCATGCAATTCTAATTGACAAAATCTGTGCTCTTAATGTCTGTCATTCAGGCGTCATAATTGTAAAATCAATTTTCAACAGCACCATCAATACAATGTAATGAATATTGTCACAGAAAGGTAGCATAAGACACAGAAGGAAATTAAGCAGTAAAAGTAAAGGAATAGTCGTGTATATGAATGATATTTTGCAACCCTTTTTTGTTTTCCTCAAATATCTCTAACAAAGGAGAACTAAAAGGAAAATAATTTTACTTAAGTTAGTATTATCACTGTATTTGTAACCTGTTTATGTTATATTATTATAGTCTATGAAGTAATACATGTAATTTATATTATAAATTATTATCTGTAATACAAACAAAGAAGAAAGAAAATATTGTAACCCATACAATGCAAGAAATATGACTAAGAGGGATCATTACTTTATTCTACAAAATTTGTTTAGTGTTTGAACTACAGTTCAAGAAAATTGTGGAATGATAAGAATGCTCTGGAAAAGCATTTAGCATATGCAAAATTTTGCAGTGTGTTTTGTGTTGCATTACATGCAGAAAAAGTCACTGAAAAATATTGCTGAAACGTGCTTCTCCCAGATTCAACCATTATATCTATGCAATTCCTATTCAAATATTTTTGAACTGAGGTGAAAATAGGGTAATATTAAATTATTTTAAAATGCAACCTTATCCTTAAATTGAAAATGACCTCAAAACAAAGGTGAGGAATATGTATTGCATATTAACTGGCTTTTTAAAAGGTGAAAAAAAACCTTTATGATATTATGGTAGCAAATTTCTTTCAGTGATCTAATAAATCATGCAAATATGTGTTTGTGTACTCTAAACTAATGCCCTAGTAAATGAATTAGGTGGAGGTTAGAATGGGGTTTTTCATATCTCTAGTCTTACCCTTGAGCTGATCCTAAATCTTATAACTGCTTAAAATACTGTGCATGGTTTTAACAGAAAATAGACGCTTGTACTCCCTTTAATAGATGGCAGCTCATAAAGGTTCTTGCATATCTCCTGAAAAATCTAAACAGCGACAGTATATGGAAGCTCCTTTTATATATCTCCTAGGTGAGACTTAATATGAATTCCATTCGGACAACATCCTTCTTGCCAGTTAAACCAAAAAAAGAAAAAAAAAAGGATCCACATGCCTATACCCAGTAAAGCTAAAATAAAACCTCCACAAAAATCAATAACCAGCTTTAATAATAAATATTATATATTTAGATAAACATATGGGTTTGTATTTGAATAGCTCACACTAATTCAGTTCAGCGACATATACACTGTACCTAAACACAGTCTAATTCTAAAACATTGCTACATTTCTCGCTTCTTGTTTCTTCCTGTACAATACTGCCTGGAAAATTACCGACTGGGAAATATCTTATTTACTGAAGACAGATCTGGAGGTTTATGATCGTGTTTTGCTGAGGCTCTTCCTTCTTTTAAGATATCTTTTTTTTTTTTTTTTTTTAATAGGAAGCACTCTTCTGCATGCCTCAATTTACAATATATTACTCTGAAGGCGTGAAAATATGGGAAACATACCTTTTAATGTCTTTCAGTCTCACCTTAGAAATTCTAGTGACAAACTTTTCAAAAGAATGATACAACTTTTCATCCAGCTGAGTTATTGTTGACTTACATTTTTATTATATGTGCATCTATTTTATATCTTAAAAGACAGCTATTCTCTGCCTTCACAATTCAAGATTAGTCATTAAAATATAGCGTGTATTATTAGCCTCTACAGAGCAAAAAGACTGATCTAGAAAATAGTTCTCTTTTGCTATTCAGTTTGACATTTGACACTGTATTTTGATCTCAAATATTGAAAGAGTTACTGTAGCCCTATCACATTTTTTTTTCTCCTCCGTCTTTCTTTAAAACTAAAGCCAAAATACAATCCTTTACAAAGAGGGACATCAGGATTACCTCTACAGCAGCTCTGACATATGGTATATTTATCAATTTTTTACATGATTTCAGTTTGAGGGAATGCCAAAAAATGGAAGTACAATATAAAGCTATGCATTATTACTACAAATTTGGTTCTAGGTATCTTTAGCAATTTCCCCTAAAAAATTGTTCCCAGCACATATCCATCCTTGTTTTTCCTCTAAACCCTCAAAACATTACAAGAGATAACAAAAATTACATCCATTTCAAAGCAAAAATTATGTGGTTTTTTAGTACCAGTTGTTTTCGCATCAAACCTTGATGTTCAAATCTTTATGAGAAAATAATAGAAACTTAATGGAGAAGGATCATTCAGAAGCTATAGATTTTAAGATTTTCCTCCAAATTCTACAAAAGCTAGTTAATCTATTTGCTGATTCCCTCCCATAAGAAATGCATAACACGTACATAATTATTAAATCAAAGCACTAAAAAATTCATTAACCAAGCACACAAAACTTTTAATTTAATATACAGTTACTCTTTTTTTCCCTGTGATTGCTCCCTTCTGAACCCTAGACTACAGCTGGGACAAGTTTTTCTCACACACAGCAAGACCAGAAACCAAGTTGAATTGCTAGAGCCAAGCTTTAGGCTACATTCAAGAGGATGTGTGCACTGAGGCACACGTCTGCTTCACGCACACTCCCCTCCAGGTGAAGTGGGACCCAGTTCTGCTTTAGAATCCATGTTGTAGTAGCAGAGCACCACATTGCTAAAGCTATAAAAGGAATGGAGAATACTAACCTGATCATAACTTTAATCTGGGTTCTTAGTTTCTGAATCAGAACACCCAGTTCCTTTGGAATATCGACTGGTTTGACCCTCTCTGCCCAAACAAATGGCTGTAATGTGAAAAGAAAAGCACGAATCTTTAAAACTCATGCTTACATTTCTAGTTTAAAATAAACAAGTTTTAATATCAGATGGCAAACTTTTATACCTCTAAGCTTCCATCTCTAAAAACAGATACGAGAACCAATGTCTGTTTGGTTGGTTTTTTGTTTGTTTGTTTTGATTGACAATCAAATAAGAAATCTCATATCAAGCCTGTGCTTTAGAAATTCTGTTTCTATTTTAACATGTGTCTTTTACCTGGCGATGACTGCTGAGATGAGACCTCAGAGGCCTAGAGGGAAAAAGCACCAGAATCTAAATGAAAACTCCAGTCAGTTTGCTTGAAATCTGAGTAGCTCAACCTACTGAGTAGCTAAAACACATTGGAATTAAAACTTCCACAAAATTCTCAACCAGAGTAATGTATAAGAACAAACATATATCTACTTTTCATGACAGATTAAATTACAACATTCTGTCAAAAGCATGGTTTTTCAGTCAGTGCAATTCTGTTGAAGTTTTATTGACATCTGCACTGAATCAGGATAATTAAAATGCTATAGCTATATGAGGTCTTAAACTACACGTAATTGGTTATTTTAAATGCACACTAGAACTTGAAAATAAAGTTTTTAACTATTTTTGGCATGCATTTGAGATAAACTTTTTGTTCCACTTCCTGAATATTGTTGTCATTCTCATGGTAATACAAAATGCCCCATCTTATTATTATCACTACTGGTCATATAAATATTTTATCTTTAAGCCCAGAAAGTGACAAAAATACATCATAAATATAGACTGCTTCTGTCCCTAACATATGTATTAGATTGTAAAATGGTCATTTCTGTCAGGTTGTCTGGCCATCACACTGAAAATATTTCAGTCAAGTGCATTGTGGCAAACCAGAAGATATATTTTCCCCTTTCCCTGCTGTATCAGAAAGGTTATACTGCTACTTTTTTTCCCTGGAACAGGCCTCTTTTCCTGTCAATCCAGCATAAACTTCAGCAAAAAGAAAACATAACTACACATTAAAAGAAAGAAAAAGCCATGGACAGATTTGGTTTGTATCACTTGATGCATGACATGAATAATTGAGTGAGTCTTTTCAGTTTCTGTGTATAATTCCCGTCATTCAGAGGGAGAACACTACTCCCACTCACACTGTTTACAGATGTTATTAGAAACCATAAAATCAAAATCACATGCCTGAAAATCTATTTTGAAAATCATGAACTTCTGAAGAGCAAATATTAATTAGACATCTTGCCTTGAAGGACTGGAAGTACTAGCTCCTGTATTAAGAAAAAGTAACTTTTCTTCTTTGGTCTAAACCTTGCTTTAATTTTTTTCATTAATTAGTAATGATGCATAACACTAATGCACCAGAACTGTGTCATGAAATGTTATTGTAGAAAAATTAAGGAACTGTAACATTGTATTTTAGCTGCAGGAAGAGGTATACTATAAGAAACAATACTGAAATACATTCAGAGGCTTCAGAAATGAACAATTAGTAATCTGTGAATGAATGATTTAGCAAGTTAATTATAAATACATTTGATAAAGTGCATTTACACCTAGCTAATCAGAAAACTATTGCTTAAAGCAGTCCCAAGATGCTGATTTCCATCAACATGTGAATACTAAACAATTAGGCAGTTTTGCTCATAGCTGGAGTTTTGCACACCAGGCAAGAAAAGCTTTTTAATAAAGCAGCTCTGTCTGATTCAGAATAGCTCCCAGTGCTATCTAAAATGATGGCTCAACCTTCATTAAATTAGGAAAACACAACAATTCACACGTAGAATATTACCATCTGATATCTTAATGCAACTGACTCCTGCAAAATACTACAACTGTAGTTCCAGGGAATGAATTCCCCTATTGTTGACACCAATTCATTTGCCAGACTGGCCCTGTGCTGGCCAGCTGGTGACACAGGAGCTGGACCAGAGCCCACAGGAGGCCCCCAGCTGCCAGTTCCCTAAAGGACACTCTCTGAGAAGCCAAGCCAGGAGAAAGGGACTGTCACCACAGACTGGACCCCCCCCAGCCAGTGTCACAGCAGGGATTGGCAGCAGTAGCTCTTCCACTGCATCCCCCTTGACAGCAGCAGCCTCACTGTGCCAGGCAGAGCACACAGTGACAATTGCTGGCTGTGACAAGAAGGCCTGAAGAGAGGGAAAGGGGAGCTGTTGTGAGGTGGCTCTAACGCTCTGATAGCAAAACAGGGTTGCAGCACAGGGAAGTAAGATCAAACATGTTCCATGGACGGAGACAAGTATGTATTTTTCCTCCGTTTCACAAAAAGCATCAACATAAAGCAGACTTTTAAAATTCTGTACATGGAGGCTGATCTTCCCTGCAAAATTTGCTCATTCTGGAGGGGGGATGATATTTCTGCAGAAAAAGCAATTTTTTCATCAGTCATTGAAAGAGATCATTGGATGCAGTTGCATTTCTGTATGCAAATGACCTTTATTAATCCAATTTCATCTCCCTAGAATCCCAACAACTTGCACAGAGCAGGGACAGAGCATAACTACTAGGACAAAAAAGATTTTTTTTTTTAATTTTTTTTTTTTTTTAAGAGTTCAGCTGAACAGGAAAAGAAGATTAAGTGTGAGACCAAATCCTGATAGTCTCTCATCTTGACCTAAGTCTGACAAGTCCTCCTTTCCTGCCCATTTCCACGTAATTTGAGGCTTTTTTACTTAACTGTTTGCTATATCCAAGCCCAGGATAAGTAATAACGAGTGAATCTCAGAAGGTTTCGAGGTTTAATTCAGAGAAACATCTGAAGGGTCTTATATCCTTCAAACTTAATAGCTCATAGGAATCAAGTCTCTGTTGACATTTCCAGTAACTTGATTTTCAAGAAAGACTGAAATATTGCAAGAGCCTCTTCTGTTGTTTCAATATTTCTTTATACTTTCCTAAGCAAAATCAGACATAATAGATTATGGAGGGGAAAAAACAGATAATGAAATTAAAGAAACACAATTTAAAGGTACCTCAAGTTTCAAACAAAAAGTTCAAAGGTTTTTTTGGTAGGTGGTTGGTTATACATGGTTCCAGCTTTGTTGTCAGTTTTTCCTTGACATTTGAATCAAGACTGAAGAAGCAGTCTGACATACCATCGCAACTTTAACACATCTTTGGCAAAGTGTGAGCTCTTCTTCACTATTGTTTAACTTGAAATTTGCTTCTTTGGACCATCAAATTGTGCTAAATCTGAAGTACTACCCTTGGATAACAGAATTCCTGTCTACAAAGACTATTTATTTTCCACAGGTTATGGCCTGATACTTTAGTCTCACTATGGACTTAAGATGAGATAATAAGAGATGCCACTAAATTTGCTATATGCAGCCTTGAAATTCATTCACAGATGAGGTATTTAACATAAGAGAAGCTGGCTGCATCCCTCTTCGAATATACATGTAAGGTTCTTTTAGAACAACCTTTCTTAATGTGCATTTTTCTTGAACGATAATTTTTGCAAAACGTCAGCCTCTCTGATTTCCAAGTTATGTGATAGGACTACTTATTACTGAAATACCTGCATCTTTGATAATTCAACCCCCATGGGGTTAACTTCTGTTTAATAGCCAATTTCATTCCTATTCTCCATGCAGTGGCTGTCTTCTGCAGCCATGGCGCTATATCACCCTATGACAAAGTTAAGGTAAAAATGTGTTCTGGAACAGACTGTTCTCTGCTGTAATTCCCTTGAAGCCAACTTATTTTCACCAAGGGTGAACTCAGATCACAGTCTTTTAGATTGGTTTCCTCAGTATTTATTGAATGTAATCCAAATAATTACTTGTTGTTCAAAAAAATTCTCATGAAATGTTTTTTAGTACTACTGTGTACTATTTCAAGGCAGGATTATTTTATTTATAATATTAGTCTAATCTAAAGCATACAATAGCTTCTGAACTTTCCAAGACACAGTTACTTTTTAAGTATCTGAAGTGAAAAGGTCATACGAAAGATATTCTGAGTGGATTTAATAAAGTGAAAATAGCTCTGGGTGTCCAGTCCTTGAGTAGGGCTTGCTTTTAGTTACTTACCCCTAGTTTCTGAGATGCAGAATAGTTTACTAATGTTACTTCATCAGATGTTAAGCCAATTATCCCTATTTTTCAGCATAATGTCTTTTTCCATTGCCTTTCATTTTGCCTTGTGTTGCTTAGTCTTTTTGACCTCTGAACACAGATGCCAGGAGGTATTCCAATGTATTTGAATATTTTATGGTCCGGAGTTTCTTTCTTTATGTCTTAACCTGTCTCTAACAAGGCTGGAAGGTTGCATTAGTCCCAGGAATATGGAAATAGCTGAACTTCTGTGAGTTTCACGTCAAATACAATACCCAGAGCAGAGGAACAGTATTTTACGTAATGTCAAAAATGAACCGTGCCAGTCTGCTTGAATTAGAAGGGACAAGTAGGCAATCCCATAAAATCAAAATCTAATAGTCCATAATACATTCAAGTATTTCAATAAGCTAACAAGTAGGCTACAGTCACACAAACTGCATCATGTTAACAGATATCAGATTATTTTTTCCCCCACAAAATATTAAAATTACAGTAGAAGTAGTAAAACAAAAAAGGTCTAGCATGATACTCTCAAAATTATACATATGCTTGGAATTTTGTCTTGAAAGCCAGATGCTTTATCCACAATATTGCAAGAATTTCTTCTGAAATTCTCTGTTTAATGTTGGTTCAGCCTCACTTTGATTATTGTGTACAGTTCTGGGCTTCATAGTACAAAAAGGATGTTAGGGCAATTGAATGCACCCAGAGGAGGGCAACAAGCTGCTGAAAGGCCTGGAAGGCACGTCCAGGTGGGCCAAGGCTTCATCTGGTTTGGAGAATAGAAGGCTAAGGGGTGACCTCATTGCTTTCCACAACTTCCTCAGGAGTGGAAGTGGAGAGGGAAGTGCTGGTCTACTCCCTTTGGTATCCCGTGATAGGACACGTGGGAATGGTTTCAAACTACGTCAGAGGATGTTTAAACATTAGAAAACATTTATTTAATGAGAAGGTGGCCAAACACTGGAACAGGCTTCCTAAAAATGTGTTCAATGCCCCCAGCCTGTCAGTGTTTAAGAGGCATTTGGACAATGCCCCTGACAACATGCTTTAACTTTTGATCAGTCCTGTAGCTGTCAGGGTTGTAGGTCCATTTTTTAATTTTGTCACTTATCCGCCAAGACTAAATCACTCACAGGAGCAGATTCTACAATTAAAACTTCTGCAATATGCAAAGAGTGGCAAAAATATGAATAACGTATGTGTAACAGAACTACATTAGGCTGGTCTTTGGCCTATGTGTTTCCTGAATTCAACTGATCTTCAGCAAGGCTTCATTGCATTCCTCCCACAATATCTAAATGCAGTTACCCGTGACACAGAATGAGCTCACTCCCCCAGAAACAGAAAAGAAAGGAAGGAATTAGTCTGCTACTGTGTTATTAAACAGTTGGAGTTCCTATAAACACAAGACACTTGTTTAAAATCACAAAATGAAAATGCAAAAAGCCTGACAGTGTCACTGCCTTGTAGTGTAATCATTCCACTGCATGCTTTTACACTTCTTCCCCTGAGACCCAGCCTACCAGGAGTTAAGTAACTCTATGAGAATATCAAGCCTCATTAATTTCTACAGCCTCTGCCTTCACAGCTGTAAAAAAACTTGAAATTACTACAGGATTATAGCTTAAGAGGTGAAAGTCAGAATGCATATTACTGTAAAAAGTAACTTGAGATTTTTAGAATGATCTTGCGACTTGAGGATTCAGCTTTTTCAAATGCTTAGAAGTTGCAATGTTACAACATAAAGCATTTCCTTTTCTTCCTAGACACAAGCTTAATTTCTCTTTCCTGCAGCTACTAGATATCAAGAAGCTCCACCCTTTCCGCCTTAAGCACATCAGCTTTCCAGCCACACTTTACCCCACGCACTGGATTATGCACCCAGCTTCCTCTCTGCATATTTCTATCAGGACATTACCACTCCCGAATAGACAACAGAGACAGGGAGGCCAGAATCTTTCTGTGGTTCAAGTTTACTCAAGGTAATTATAACTTTGCTATTGGAAGAAGCTGGAGCACAATGTTTATCATCATTATTGAGAGAAGCCCATAGGTTCACATCTATTGAAAATGCTGGAAGACCACAGCCATTTCTGAAAAAATTAAAGTTGCAGTTACTTCAAAGATGAAGAATGAACATCTCAATCTCTGGTTAAGGTGTGAGTTGCAGAAAATGGTAGTGTCTCCTTAATATTTTTTTAACAACATAAGCACACCAGATCGTGCCACAATTCACCCCTGTAACAACATTTAAATATACACCTTGAGGATAATTTGTTCTGCTCATTCCAGACATTTGCCTGAAGTTGCCTCTTTTTCTCCGAGGATTACATGCCTAATTGAAATAGCAGCTAAAGTTACATGAGAAAGATATGACCAAAGGACTCAGTCTCAAGTATGGCACTGGCCCCGATCAAGCACAAAACCTGGAGAAGAAAAAGTCCCCAAGCCAATGACTCTCCAGATATGCAATTGTCTACGGAAACAGAAGACAGGCACAAATGTTTCTCTGAGTGAACTGGCAACAAACATGGAAAATAAAAAACACGCATGTGAGAAAACCCTTAGTTTTAAAATAATTTGAAATAAAGTGCTTTAAGTTTTTTCTATTTTGTCTTTCTTCACTGTGAAAAGAATGCACCTCTACAAGTCATAATTTATACAGTGTGTACAAAGAAGGATAGGAGGGAGAGGGACAGGGGAGAAATGAGAGAAGAGGACAAGAAAGAGGAGAGAAGGAGAGGAAGAAGAAAGAGAGAAGAGAGAAGATTATAATGTTTACTTCCTGGTTAGCAGCACATAGGAAACACATCAAAAAGTCATTTATGGGGATAGTTGCTATGGATCAACAACTAGAACTACAGAAGTTAATGCTAATGAAAACGAGATCTCAGTATCAACAGTTCAGTACCTAAACATTAATATTAGAAATACTGTTTTGAAAGAACTTGTTCGTTCTCTTTTTATATGATCACCATCACTTCATCACATTAGCAGAAAAGCAGATGGTAATATTCCTCAAGAGATCAGTTGTGTTCTTGTTGAAAAATACTTAAAATAGCAGAACAGAGTTCAACATTAAGAATTGTGCGTGCCAAAAGCTAACTTTTAGCACTGCATTATTATTATTCTTCACTAGGCTTAGAAGAGAAAATTTCCATTGTCAAGTGTTTGTAATGTCAACGGTTATCACTTTTGGAGGTGAAAATTCAGTCAGCTAACATTATATGAGGAACATAAACTGAACACATAACATGTTCTTTTCTACCTAAAATAAAAATAATTACTCTTCTGTTGCTGCAACATCCCAAAGTCAACAAAAGAGAATAAGTGCCAAAAGCTGAGGCGAAACTGGATAAATGGAAGACACCCATCGGCAGCAATCTTCTCATTTTAAGTTCTAACTTCTACTAGAAGTTGAATTCCTCACAAGAAATTCAGTTCTACCCATATTCTCAGGCTCTGTCCTGAACAGGTTCAAGAGATTATTTTGCATTAAATACCTGCAGATAATCTCATAATCCACTTTTCAGAATTTAATCAGCAAGAATATAGCCATATACCTACTGTTTTTCCCTGATAACTGTTAACTTTTTTCATTAGATGGTATTATGGTTTTTATACCTATTGCACCTACAAAACTCACTAGAATCAGCTTAGCTCTCCTTGCTCTAAAACTGAAACGTATGCTAAACCTATTTCAGAGATAATAATTTCCTAGATTTATAGCGAGTGTGTTCTAAACTGATCTAATTAAAGTGTCTTGAGAATAGGGGTTGCAAGACCTATTCTGATTAAAGCACCAATTTTAGTAATTTATGGGGTTTTTTTCTCAAATGAACTCCTTTGGGTCTGAGGGTGTTCACTGTTTTGCCACAGCTCCATAACTTGGAGGGGGAGAAGGTACAGTATTAGTTAGTTATGCTTAAATTTGGGTTTAGAAATTATTAAAGCCACCACATTTTTGTGATATTCTAAGTAATCCTAGTAATCCTAGTAAGTATAGAAAATATACATTTCACAGCAACATCAGATAGTATTAAAAAAAAAAAAAAAAAAAAAAAGGGTGGGGGGTAAAAGTCTTTTATAAGTTTTTTATTTACTCTTATTTTTAAGAAAGAGATCCCCAAATTGCAGTACTTTCTCCAGTTTTGGAAACACAATAGGTTTTTGTTGTTATTTTAAAGCAGCAGCTAAATAGACATCATTATATGTGCCCACGATATGGCTGAGAGGAGCTGTTTGGCAGGGGGTGGATTGGGAAAGAGCAATGATACTAAATGTGATAGCACTCTGAAGTAGATTAACTTCCCAGGATTACTGTGGTGCCTCACTTTGTCAAGGACTTAACTCTGCAAGGTGTTGAGTGTTTTGAGGCCTGATTCAGCGAAATACTGTAACATCAAATATGCCCTTAAATACATCTACACAAAATGCCCTAGTGTAATATTATACACACCTTTAAACAGCTTAATTGCCAGGAGCTGTCTACAAAAATCATATTGTTGCACATAACATCAGTACAGAAAAGAACCAGACTATAAGCTTGTGACACCTGCCCCAGTACTCAGAAATACATTCTTCAGGACAAATTAGCCTGAATTGTTTGCCACACTGCCACTAATAATTCAATGAGAACAAGTATTTCTGTGCTATACTCCAGTTTCCACTATGAGTAACACATGAGATAATATCCCTCATTAGGCAAACTAGTTAGGAGAGGAAAAATAAACAAAACAAAACAAAATAAACAACAACTTTCATTTAGATTCTTATATCGTTATGCCACAACCACACTCATATTCCAGCATAAGGATGCCTCTAGACGTGTTAACTCTGCCCCCATGCACTTCAGTGTCACTGACCATTGAAATTCAGCCAACTGCATCAGCACCCAGCCAACAAAGAATGAAGGCGCCAATGCCGGCACCCTGAATGCTGACTTTATAAAGTCTTGACAATACACACAAGTTCAAAAAAGGCAAAATAGTTGGTGCTTTCTGTGTGAACAGCTACATGACAAGGCTATTTTTCTGATTGTAAACGGCTTAGTATTTATTTGAACAGAGGCTATTTCATTATTCAAAAATCAAAATCCTTAGTAACCACTGCTGACATTTCATCCCTCCCTATATAAGAGCATGTTGCATAAATTCGAGTATATATGTTCACTTACAAATGGAGAGACAGAAGATTAAATTAAAGATTTCAGACAGGGCCAGGCTAGTAAGTCAGGTATCTATAAGGAGGGAACTTAAGCTTATGGTTTTTTTAAGAACAGGCAGAACTGGAAAACAATGCTAATGTTTATCTCCCTTTATCTTCTGTCATAAGCAAACAAATAAAATCCTTTAATTCTTCCCCATGTATTTTACTGAAGAATGGATGAAATGGATCAAACCAAATACCGAGAAAATCTGTTACAAAATAAAACACCTTGACAAAGAAGGATGCAAGCAAGAGGCTACGGTATGAAACAATGGTAACAAGATCCTGGGGAAGATACACTCTTGAATCTTAACAAAAGTTGTTCAGGGTCTTCTCCTTTTGTTGAAAATTTATTTAGTTCTTCTCAGAAAGCACGAACAGGAATGAACTATCCCTAATGATTTTTACATTTACCTTTTCCCAGTTCTCCAGAAAGTACCACTCTAAAAGAAAGGACTTTTGAGATCATAACCTGAGCAGTTATTTTGTTGGCTGAAGAGGTAATATACCAGGCACTTACTCAAGAATTTGCTCTTGGAAAATCTAAAGCATAGTACCTGAGTCTAACAGGAGCAAAATTGCAGAGCATTAGCCCTCTAGCTACATTGGCAGTCAGTACCGAAGACACGGTGACAGGCATTCACTACTATTGTATAGTCAATACAACCCTTCAAAATTATCTTTCCATCCACTGAACAAGTTAGTGCTGAGAAAGAGCAAAGACAAGGAATAGTTTATAGTTTTCTGTCATTTACATTATCCTCTCTTAGTGAAGACCCAGCTTAAAGAACCCCTTATCGATAAGCTTAAATATATCCCTATAGCAGGAATTACTTAATTCTAACTGAATTTCGTAGTAGTGTAGCTTCTTCCCTAATCAAAAATGTCCTTTAATTGCACAAGCCTGTAAGACCTGAATGATTTTGGCACTGGGGCTCTGTTTGACTGTCCTCATGGTATACCTTTGCTTTATTCCAGAGGTATAATTGCAGCTAATATGGACAGCTTGGGTTTCACAAAGCTAGCAAAACTTGTCAAGAGGCCTTAGTCAAAATGGCTCCCACAGACCACGATTCTCCACAGTGCTAGCAGTACCAAATTATCTCATTTGAAGCCAACCAAGGTATACCTATGAGTTCCAGCTGCATCTTGGAACCTGACCAGTGGTGGGTTATTTATCCTCAAAATAACCCTCAGGAGTGTCTCTCTTTCATGTTCTATTACATTAACTTCTCTACATTGTAGTTTCAGCAAGTGAGTATTTTGAAGTAACAACACAAAACAACATTTGAACATTTCTTCGTATGATCTCTGAAGGATGGAGTTTACACAAAGTATTAGAGAGGTATTTCTACCAAGATCTTTCAAGAAGTATTTTATTTCAAGTATAAAAAAGGTGTAGTGAGACAATCACAGTACATCTCAAATAATGCAGAGCATGACCATTTTTATTTTGTTAGATTAACACATGTAGCAACTTCTAATATCAAACTGCTCAGCATATACTGTACGAGTTCCATTACTGTTGTTTGCACTCAGTCAATATTCAAAAAAAAAAAAAACGAACACGAAACAGGTCCACATATTACAGGTCTACATGAGGCTAAGTATGATAATACGAAGATATCTCACAACAGTTTCTGAAACAGATTTTTAAAAGAGCTCATGCGAGCTCTACTCACCTTCCAACATCAACGGTAGTAGACTTCAAGGCAGCCAACACAAGTATATGTTTTTCAGAATCATATTCCACACATTTATGTTTTTGCTAGAGTATAGTTCGTAAGAAGCTGTACTAATAAATGACTGCTTGGAGCTGAGTTTGCCTCCAGTGAAAACAGTGATCTGAATACTGTGAACATACAGTATACGTAAGAAATTTGGTTTTACTTCTTTTCACTTAAGAAATATGTTTTAGAAGGCTGAAGTACATCTCTACAAGCTTTTAAAACCACAATATTGCAGAGAAGAAGAACCTCTTGGGTGACCCACACTCTGGTGCATTAGTAGTGAACACATCTATTCCTACTTTGCAATGAGCTTGCAAGCACCAGCTTGGAAACAAGATGGCACGCCTCACTTTAAGTAGAACTGAGGCACTAATAGGGACAAAATATAACTTGGCGTGAAGAAAAATCATGGGTTATAGTTGCATTACTCTTTTGAATCATCAGTCAGATCCACCCTAATGAAAAGGGTGAGTTTTAGACCCTGATTGATTTCTGAGTGCCATGCTGAAAAGAAAGTACAGGAGCACAGTCCACCCACAGCGCACTTAAAGTAATTCAGAACTGACAGGCAATAAAAGAAATATTGTTTCTCTTTTCATTTAGAAGAAAAAGAATAGCTGTATGCAATTTTATTTCTGAATTTGATAAGTGAAAAATGACTCATTTTATTAGACAAAGACCATTTTAAATGTTAAAAAAGCCTGCTACTATAATTTGCATATTTTGAAAAGGAAACTGGTTCGTCACAGTACACTAAAGTATAGTATTATAAAATATGTGAAAGCTTGCAGATATAAAAAATGGTTTACAACATATTACTTTTCAGTTTTGTGTTATGTTAATGGTCATTAAAAGTACACAATAAACATATTATGGAGCTGTTCATATATTATTTGGCATTTTTTGACATGACGCGATTGGAAGACCAAAATCAAATACCTCTGCGGACAGACAGTAATAAAGCAAAAAGGAATGGACTAAAAGGAAGAACCCATTTTGAATTATGTACCTCTTCCCTTAATTTATTACACAAATAGACGTACCCACCAAAACCGCAACTGTGAATCAGTTTATCATACCAGTGACTCACAAACAGTCTAAACACAACTTAGTAGTTCTGAGCCCCAAATCACGCAGGTAAGGAAGATCTTACAGGTTGAGAGGTTGTCCTCAAACACACATATCATTACCTCTCTCACATACTCACATGCTTTTAAGTAATGTATGTCACTATAACTGTACAGCTACATTTTCTCCCTCTACCCTTTTCCCAGCTGTGCCATCGAAACAGAGTGAGTGGTATGAAGGCAAGATATGGTTACACATTCAAGCAGGAAACAGTTCAGTGAGACTGCCTGGAGAGATGTTAATATGTGGGTAAAGTCAAATCTCAAGATAGGTTTAAAAATCACAGCGACACACTTAGAAACTCACCATAAAACTACCACTTTGCTATGTATAGTCAAAGCATAAATATCCTCTATGTCGGCAGTTTAATTTAAAAAGTTTAATTTAAAAGGAATACTGGAAAAAAAACCAAAACAAACACACAAAACAAAGAAAAAATGTAGGAGTTAGAACAGATGATTGAGTATTTAAATCACTGGGCTGGAATTCAGGGCACACAGTTCAACCAAGTTCACTGCAGATTTTTTTGTGTAATTTTAAAACCATCTAATTTAATCTCTTCATAAATCTCTTTTGTCTACAGTTAATTCAGGCTATGAACTCTTTGGAGAAAGAAGTAGGTTTTTTATATATATGAATGCTGCTGCTAGCCCACAGGGCCTTGCAATGGCCACTTACACCTGAAAAACGAATAATGGAGTTTTATGACTTCTGTGCTTCACCCATCACTCACAGCAGAGAAGAGCCCCCAGTGAATATCTGCAAAGCACCTGTTATTTAAGTAGTATAGCAAAAGTAGTATAGCAAGTAATTCTGATTTTTAATTCCAGTTCAGTAGATGGTAACAATTTGCCTTGAGCCATCCTGCAAAGATTGCAGATGATCAGCAGATAATGAAAGGTCCTATTTACACAGCTAAAACATTTTAATTCTAAGGAAGTTATCACTACCTTGAGTTCTGAAGCAGTGGAGGAGTCTTTTACTTTTTGTGATAGGCCGGAGAACCACCCTGCAATGTTAGAGATTCAACTTTTGCATCAGAGCAGCCCAGGAAGAAAATTGTGCTTTGAGTTACACAGAGAAGAGAAGAGATCTGAGTGGAGATTTCCCACTACTCATGGTGATTCTAGCTATCAAGGCTCCCTTTTTTTCTCTTTCACATCAGTAAGCTCTGACTTGGGGAAAGAGTCTGAAAGCCTGGAGAGAAAAAAAGGAAAAAAAAAAAAAGGCACTGCAGACCAAAAGTTAGAAAAACCCTTCAAGTTGGTCTGGAAATACATAGCCATCTTTTATGCAGCCTTTCCCTGGGTATTTGAATGTTGTCAAGGACAGGTCTAGGCACAGAGAAAGTCAGTAGCTGCCTAAGGCAGGACACTGCAGAAAGCAGCAAGAGAGCCATGGCTACCCTGTCTTGTTAGTCTGTGCCAGTTCCCCAATGTGCCAGGCTTGCTATTACAGCTGTTGTCAAGCAGAGAGGCAGAAGACCTTTCTTTTCAGGGGGAAAAAAAAATGTATTTCCACTTTTCCTTTCTCATTCTTCACCCTGACAGTAGGTTTACATCAAAGGAAAAAGTGGAAAGACAAAATACGTGCTATTCACATATTGCATATTCACAGTTAAATATCCAAAAACTTACAAGTTAGCAGATCAAACTTTGCATATCCAAAATAGAGTTCCAAACTAATATCAGCACCTATCAGTTAGGAAGATGTTAAAATATAGGCTTGATCATTAAAAAAAAAAGTATATTTATGTATATATGTCCAAGATACAGGGCATACTTTTTTTTTATGGTCAAGACGCTTTTAAATATCTAAGTTCTGTGGAAACTTCTCCATCAAATGGTAGCTTATTTTGGATTAAACCTATCTTTAGTAAATCAAGTCCTGTTAAGCATAAATTGTTCTCTATTGACCCAATTACCTAACTTGTGTGTGTACTTACCTGCCCACATGTACTCTGACAAATGCTATAATTACCCCGATGAATCACAAATAGAATTTTCATTTTACCTTGCAAGTACCAGAAAGCAGTGGCTAGAGCATGACTTGATTATATAAATGCTACCTTATTTTCAGGAATGACGACAGAGATGGTAAAAAGTGTTGCTAAATATAGGTCTAAATGAGCCACTCTGTTCAGCAGATAGAGAGAAAACAAAAATCAGGAAAACATTGTGAAAGTAAAGAACAAAAGAGGAAAGACTTGAAAAAAATCACTGTAAATAGATACGAAAGCTGGAAGACAAAAAAACCCCACCAATATGCTGAAATTAAAAGCCTTCTTAGGAAGGTCTTTAAAGTGGAAAGACAGAAAACTTATTGCATAGCGTAACACTCAAAAGGCAGGAAATACATAGCTGTGATTCTTCTCCTCCAGTTTCCTAAAGTACATAAAGCCACTCGTTTCCCCACTGACTACATATATGAAGCCACTGCAAAGCCCCAGCTCCTTTTTCTCAGTGTTCACTCTAAGTTACACTCAGCTGGTTACCTCCAGATCCTTTTTCAGAAGGGCACTTATTTCAAATGTCCTGTGATGGGAAGATTCAACCTTTTGTTTCTTGCATGTATATAATGCCATTGCAAAGTCCATCTATGTTGTGCCTTCTCACAACTCTTCAGGTCATGGAAGCCATAAGGTGAGAGGGATGTGAGAACATTTGCAAAGCTATTAAGAGAACTAGATGAGAGTACCCTTGAGTTCTGTACAGTAGGACCAAACAGACAGCATTGTCTTTGGTTTGCTTTGGTTTACTTTGACTTCTTTTAAAAAAAAGTTAGAAAATACTACCGATATTTGCTTAGGAATTGATCAGTGAACTTTCAACTACTGTAACTACATCTCCACAGGGTGGCATAATGATTTATGAAGGCATCTTTATTTAGAAAAACATTTAAGCAAATATTTATTGAGTTTTCTTGAAAGGTAAATATGTACCTTCTGAAACAGCTACTGACAATCATGATAACTTTTTATTTACCTGAGGGTTATTAGGTTTTAATCAAAGATCAGGTTTTTTAATTGAAATTCACATCTTCTAATTATAGAGTTTAAAAATATCTAGAAAAATAATATATATTTATACTTTAGGTTGTGATGCATGAGACTGAAACTGAGATTCCATTTCTCTCTTTATAAATGTTTATTCTCTCTTTTTAAATCTTGATTAAAAGTTATTAGGAGGTGGGAGGGATTTGGTTTTATTTGAGGTCTTAATTTCCTTTTACATTTAGAGGAAGAAAGTACTAATTTTCCTGGTACAAATCCTACTCTGACCTTGATAAGAACAGTTTCTAAAATTTAAAAAGACTGAAGCAGCACCTAACACATCTTTGTCAAGAATGAAGCTTGTTAAACCCATCTAAATGCCTTTATAGCAGTGTAAGAGGCCGTATGAGGAGAGGAGGTGTTGTAGGTGTTATACAGCTTGACCTCTGGCACTGTTTCGTGTGACATTTTCAAAACAAACTCAAGTGAATAAGTCTAGCTGAAATTGCTGCTGTGTGGGTACAAAAGAAAGAAAAAAAATGTGTACAGAATATCAGTGGTCCACAGTAAAACTGTGATGAAGGATGTATTAGGTTACAGTGGTCTCCCCAGGATCACAGAATCACAGAATGTTAGGGATTGAAAGGGACCTCAAAAGGTCATCTAGTCCAATCCCCCGCTGGAGCAGGAACACCTAGATGAGGTTACACAGGAAGGCGTCCAGACAGGTTTTTGAATGTCTCCAGAGAAGGAGACTCCACAACCTCCCTGGGCAGCCTGTTCCAGTGCTCTGGCACCCTCACTGAGAAGAAGTTTCTTCTCAAATTTAAGTGGAACCTCTTGTGTTCCAGCTTGAACCAGTTACCCTTTGTCTTACCATTGGTTGTCACTGAGAAGAGCTTGGNATGCGGTCTCACCAGGACAGAGTAGGAGGATCTGGTACTATTCAGTACTACCAGCAGACTATGATTAAGGTAATGAACTTGTGAGACATGAACAAGACATGAAGCTGGAACAGACTGGAAATACACTGAGTAAAAGGTTATAACTCCAAACAAATTAGAAAAATGACCTAAAAAAAAAAAAAAGGAAAACAAAAGTCATTAAAGATCCACACTTATGGGAATAATCCAACTTGCACAAATACTGACCTGAAATTTAGACCATGGTGAATAGTAACCTGAAAACAGTCAATATACTTCTGTAAAAAACCTGCAAAACATGATGTAGAATGCATAAACTGGAGTGTAACAGACAAGTGATGCATCTCCTTCATTTTACACTGTTAAGTCTTCACTTGAAAGATCTTGCCTAGTTTGTGCATCCCCAGTTCAGGAAGGGTACAATCAACTGCAAACAATCCAGAGAACGATCAGAGAACTCAGAAACCTATTTTATGAGAAAAGCCTACTAGGAAGGCTGAAGAGAAATATGATAACTGTCCTCAAATGCATAAGTGGATGTTACAAAGAGGAAAGAAATTATGTAGAAGTCATGGTTTGAAATTGCAGTGCGACATAACTAGGTTAGCCATTTAGGAAAACTTTCTAGTAGTAAGGAAGGTGAAACACCAAAACATATCCCCTGAAGATTTGTCTTCCATCACTGGAGACCTTTAAGGATACAATAAACAAACACCTACCAAAATGTTCCTTTATTTATATATGCTTGTTTCATCATGACAGGAGGTTACCTAGGTCATCTCCAAAGGGCCATCAGATCTTATTTTTGTTGGTTTCTTTAATTCTACAGTTTGCTTTTAAATGGGAAGTGAAGAACATGAAAGAAAGAGGAAGCATATAACAGAATTATTTTTATTATTTATATAAACCAACTAATTTTTAACATTCATCTAAATATGGAAGTTTTAAAAAATATTGAAAAGCATTTACTTGTTCATTTGTACTACTGCAAAATTTTGCATCCTTGTAAGACTAGTCATTATTTTATTTTGTGCCTCAAGAAACGTGATTTCCCCTTCCTCACCACCATAGAATAGACAGGATGAGCTTATATCTTGGTTTCATAAGAGGTAGCCTTGTCCTTTAGTGATAACCATCTTCTGCATCTTAGAAGCAATTCAGCATCTTCACTTCCTTTCTCTGTTATTGGACCAAACCCCATTTTGTTAGAAATATATTCTACCCACCATAGTCATATACGTGGATTTATATATTAAAAAGCTCTAGATAATTCTTGCTTTAGAAAGTTCTTCAAAATAATAGTAGAAATATTCCCTGTCTTCATATAGAGCAGACGTTGTCCATGTTTGACCAATAACACCAAATGACCAATTCAACTCAGCAAAGTAAATGCATGAAGCAGATCAATTTCTAATCTTTTTCCTCAAGATACTACAAAATATATAAAGCACAAATTGCTCTCAGTCTGAATTCTCAAATATATGACATCTAAAAGATAATTAAGACATCAAAGCTAAGCTTTGCCAACAAAAACTTACATCTATGAAGCCATTCAAGGAAATGAGTTAACTCTAACATGTACGAAGCTTTGCTACTTTGTCATGCTTTTAAAACCTATGTCTAACACCATCTTGCTCTGCAGAGGTATGTTTTCCACAATGAAAACAACATTGTGGCCGTATAATATCTCCATGCCTCACTAACCTGTAGAAATACAAATAAATTACAGCCACAGTACTTAAATACATACATTTATTTCTAAAGATGTTAACTACCATTACGGAAAGGGTTATTGCTAGGAACATAGCAGTCACATTTTACATCTCTGCATTAGTTAACTGCAAACCACTTGTTCCGCCAGAATATCCTTTGGACACAGTATTAAGAACACTGTCTCTAACAAGTGCTAAGCCTGTGTAGCTAAATGGATGTTATATGAAAAGGTAACAGTGTTTCATAGAATTCATTCTAGATAAAGAAGTATGTTATGTATTTCCCACATATTTCCCAGCTTTGGCTGTGATAACAGAGCAGGACACCCCTCCAGTCAGTACACACAGGGACAGAGTTCAGTCATTTTCATTGTATTGGACACTGAGAGAGAAACTTAAAAAATAAAAAAAAATTTTAAATTTTTTTTAAAAAACACCAAAAAACCCACCATGACCTTTCAAAAAACCTTCTTCAACCTCTTTCAGTGTGACACCTTTGGTTTATACAGTTTAGAAGTCAAAAAGTTTTGCTCCTAAATTAATCACTATACATGCTATTTCAAATGGAATCCAGGACCATACACCCCATGAATGTGGGGTAAATAAAGTAGGCAAACTGGTATGAACAGCTCTATATTATCACAGTACTTTATTCCATATCAAGATAATAATTTAGGCCTTAATTGTACTATAAACTTGTCGAGGTCTTTACCCACTAACAATGAACTGCCTTAAAATCAATTAAGCGTTTCCATATCCAGCCCAAACTCATTCAAGAAAGGACATTATAATACATCTTCCAAAGTAAATTATATCTGCATATTCTAAGGCATTTCCACAAATCTATAAAATCCTATTCCTTTCCTACCTTTGCCTAAAGTGTCTCCTGAAAACTAATAAGATTCTACACTGAGATTCTCCTCATTCTACTCTACAATTATGTATTCTTCAGTTCTAGTAAGGTCTTGTTTCTGTAAACAAAAGAGTTTTGATTGCATGAGTTAGAAAAATCAAATACTTGCTAAATGCAAAACAGACCTAAAACCCAGCAGTCTCTTGTATTTTGTGAACAAGAGGAAAAAAACTTTTTGGTTGTTTAAAGGTATTTATCCACAAACTATGACAGAAAAGATCAGCTAAATGATTTTTAAAAATGTAGTTTAATCAGATTTCTATTCCACAGTGAGAACAACACATATAAAAATAAAACTCTGAAACTCTGATGTTAATTATGTTTAAAATACATCCAAATATTCTAGTTTTCTTTCAAAGTCTAAAGAGTTTTTCCTTAGTCAAAACCAATGAAACGTTTCATCATCATCTGAAGTTAATGGCTTCATGTTGACCTCAGTGAGCACAGATGTTTTCCAAGGTGTATTCTGTTAAAAGCTCTTGATAGTCTAGATGCTTCAGAGTAACTAGGTCTGTCTTCCTCCTCCCTACATTTCTCATGCCCTGCACTAATTAAAACTGGGAACAATTACTAGTAATTTAATGAAAAAGGCAATAATCTTCACCCTTACTGAAATTGTTTTGACTTGGTACAACACTTATATTTTCCAAGCTAATCTGTAAACTAAACAATAAAGAGCACTAGATGTAAAGAAGGTTAAAATGTGAAATCCAAAGTGAAGACAATCAGTGAAGATGCAATTATTCACGGGAATGTAGGGTGGCTGTAGGAAGTCAAAATGAACTTATTAGTTAGGCAATGCTATTAATTTAACAACTCAGAAAAAGCGATGTTTTGCTGAATAAAGATATTACTTTATTGCTAATACGTAAGCAGGCATTTGAGCGGGCAGAGAGCATCATGTCCTTCCTGGCATTCAGAAATATGTTATGAAATATTCCTGTTTGCATGCAATCCCAGCAACAGCCCCCATCCTAAACTTAGACTGTGGTATATGGACATGCACAGCCACCTATTTTGAGAAAAGAAGCCTATGTTACATGAAGCCAAGAGGCTAATACTCAATTTCATGTTCTGTATCTGTGACAAATTAATATGCTTCAATGAGTTTAAGTTTATGGACTTTTAGAGCAAGCCAAAAAGTACACAAGATCCTCCAGCAGTCTGTAGCCTCACAGCCCTGGCATTACCTGAAGAATTGGGTCTTCCACCACATGCTGTCATAAATGGTGGCAATGTATGATGCACAACAGCCTCAGCAAAAGTAGCTGAGGTCCACTTCAGTGAAAACAGAACAATCAGAATCTCAGTATAGTTAGCCAAATCCATCACATTTTATATGATTTTACAACCCTCTGAATTTCCGGTCTCTACAATCTCTGTTGCTGTCCCAAAGCAACTGAAATTCACTCGTACCAAGCACCCACTGTTGTGGAGAGGCAGAAATGGTTCCACAGCTGCACTTCATGATAAATCTGGAAAAGAAGGAACTGTATAACTATGTAGTGCTCCTACCAAGGCCACTGACAGCTGTAACCTCACACCTCTGTCTCTGGCCATCTTCTCCACCTTTCTGCCAATTACTGGTCCTGAGCCACAATTCATGGAGTGAAAGCAGCACATCTCTTCCAATACAAAGTTTAGCACCTTGCTTAAGATTACTTTTACAAGTAGCATTGACTCACTACTGGTCTTTACCCAGAAGCAGCTGAGGTATAAATACGTTTTGGGTTTTTTTTGACTTTGCAATGATAGCAGTAGCTTCAAGCAGGAAGATGGCAACCATCCATCGGTGAGGATTTCTGCAGTTGTTTCCTAAGGGATTGCAAGCAGAATCCTAACTGAACTTCCAGGCTATATCCAGCTTACTAAATTAAAACTGACAGGAACATGACAATCCTTGAAGATAGCTGACAAGGATCAGTCTGCATTTATGCTGGTAAAAATCTTTTAGCCTCTGACCCAAACTGGCTAAATGCTAACAGCTATCAGGATTGGGCCCTGACACCTTTTTAACTCTATTTATGCCCAAGTACTGTCTCAGAGTGATTCCCTTTCTAGGGAATAAATTCAAAGTACAGGTGCCAATACAGACTCCTTTTTTATATTGTCAAAATCCAGCTTAAGGATGCATGGGTTGCTGTTCAGAGTGTGCTAGCTGGGGAGTGACATTTTATTTTCCTCACACCATTAATGTCTCCAGGTGCAAGATATTTCTCCCAGTTCTTTATGTAATAGTTTATCATAACATCGTATGTCTTTGAATAGGAAATTAGAATGTATCATAAGATCACATCTTTTTGGCCATCCACATTTTTGAACTTGTAAGAGCAAACATTGGAGATATTATATCAAATTTTCATTCAACATCCTAAAATGGCATATCTTAGTTTGCTTACTCTTAAGACTGACACTTCAAATGTCAGTCTTTTCTTACATATTCTTTTTCACCTAGCTCAAGTTTATTGATACTTTTAAGAAAACTGGGATCAAGTGGCATCATATAAAGCAAAGAAGTCAGATAAACCAAAAACAGGTCATAAGAGTAACATTGTTTTCCCCTTACTGGACCTGTAGTGAAACATAGCTACCTGGTTTCACAGAGCTGTTCCTGGAATCTAATCAAAAAAGAGCCACAAACATAGGCTACTCAAAAATGAGAAATACTGGAAATTTCCAGGGGAACACATTCATGTGTTTTCTAAAAGTCAAGCTGATTTTTTTCCAAATTCTGTTTTGATCCTCAGCTAGAGTGAATCTCTGAAGTTGCCACACTGTGCTCACACTTTTTCCAATCTTTAGCTTGTGAGTAGCTTACTGAAAACCACCTAAATTTATGCCAAGCTTGTTTTAAAATGACAGCCAGCTTTCGCAGTCAAGCAGCGGAACCAGATGCTCCAATGCAATTTCTGGAAACTGAAAATAAAAATACAATTCATAACCCTGATAGGGAAGGACTAGTACTAAAAAGTGCTTTATCTGATCTCCAGAGCACACAGCACAAGACTCCAGGTTTGGGGGTGCTCAGACATAGCAGCATGGAGTTAACTTCAACACATGCTGAGTGTGCTGGATTTTTCTAGTTCCCAGCAAAGTTTCATGAACTGCACTGAGCTCCTAGCTGCTGAAGCTAGATTGTTGGCAGTCTCTAAGTTAGTTAACATAACGCCTATCTTGGGTATATATAGATTAGACTGAAGCTTTGATTACTTTTTTTTTTTCCATAGAATAAACATTAGTATATTCTATCACAACTGTGATTTCTAGGTAAGGCAGAGAAATCTTGGTCCATGAAGGATTTTTTTTTTTTTTTGCAGCTGCTCTGTAGCACAATTAAATGCACTGTTGCAGTCACTATGATAACAGACTCTTGTGTATGTTTAGCAAGATCTTTAACAAGGTACAACAAATTCTAATGTTTCTGCATTTTATTTTTTACGCCTGCTTTCTGTACCTCAAATATAGCAAAATATCCCCCACTGGATAGAACACAACTGCTATTGTGTGGGACTTCTGTCACATAGGCTTTACCTTTTTTATTCCCACCAGGGCCAACGTCATCATTGGTACCCTTGCTTCTTTTTTTGGTACCATAAAGTTGTTCAGAAGCTTTCTGATACTAACACTATCCGTCATGCTCTGAAGACTGAGCCTAGCAGGTTAGCTTCATTTTGGAGGAAAAAGTCTGATAATATTTCAGTGTAACTAGTTACCTTTATATATATATATGTATAAACATATATATATTTACTACCCACGGCACAGAATTTGTCATCCTGCTTTAGCCCACTCCACCCAGGGATCTCTACTGAAAAGAAGGCTCAGGAAGACACACTTTCCAATATCCATATTGAAGTGTGACGATACAACGAATACTTCTGAATCATTTTTCCCATTAATGCCTCCACTACCACAGACACAATGTTTGAGCTTCCAGCACAAAGGGGATGCAGCTAGCCTTGATATATTGAAGCAGGAAAGCATTACCTTTTAAAAATTTCCATACAGTGATACTCAGCCAAGTATTAAACCATATTACTATTGTAAAGATACACATGTCACTGACAAAATTCTTACCCAGGTTTTCACTTAAGCTGCAAAAAATTAGACAGAACCCTTCATTATGCAGCATAAATTAGATACCTCCAGAGTATGAAACAAACTGAGGATGTAGCACACAGGTTTGCTGTAGGGGGAGGTGTTAGGTTTTCTTTAACCCAGGACTGTATTACTGGTCCTGTTTACCAGTGGAGTCCACACATTGCTGCACCTGAGTAGCTGAAAGATAATGAACCTCATCAAGGGAACAAGCCTCTGGGAAAAGAGGAAGATTTTACAGATGAAAGCTAGCCCACCAGGAGACTAAGCCCTGACACTGGGCTCAGGGTTTTGTATTATTTACTCCCATTTGCCTTAGAGACAACTCGTTAAAAGTATGCACACGAAAGATGTATCTTTTTGCGATAAATTCTGTTCCTTCTCTAGATTTCAGAATACTTCAGCACCTACAAAACATTAAATTCCATCAGTCAGTAGAAAACCTTTTAGTAATGCTAATGAACTTTGTATCAAAACCAATAAAGGTTCCTGTCATTATCACCTGTTATCACCTTACATTTCAAGAGCTACATTCACATATTTATAATATAATTATAATTGCCTTCTAGCCTTGCTTACAATCAACATCACCTTCACAGAATGATAAGAAATATTATTTCATTACCTTGATGGTTTTTTTCATCCTTCCCTCCTTTTTGCGCCTTTTTCTTTTTTTCTCTCATTCATTTTATCAAAGGATTATAGTTAAAAACTATATAGAAATGCTAAGGCTTCTGTAAAGTATCGTGTTTACCATTGACCTCGCTGGAAAAGGGTTTCACCATGTGTTGTTTCTATCCAGTCTCTCAGCAACAGGTAGTAATTTCATTCTTTGCTGTCTGTACCTGAATAACCAGCTTTTCAACAACTGATCTTCTGTTGGAGACAGAATGGAAGAATTAGGAATTCACCTGCACACTTTCCATACAAATGTTCCCTCATTGGGGAATATTGCATCCATGACCTTAGCGTAGCTAGACAGAAAAGTAAACACCCAGCGGAAGAATTTTTGCAAAAGTACTGGGTACCAAAAATCAGATACTGCAGCAAACTCAGCTTAAATCACTGTCTTAGCAGCACTGAGGGACTCTGGGTTTCTTTTCTTTTGGGGTTTTGGGGGGGGTTGTTTTGATTGTTTTTTGTGGGTTTTTTATTTGTTGGGGTGGGGGCTCTTCTGGGGTTTGGGGGTTTTGTTTGTTTTTGGTTTTTTGGTTTGTTCATTTGTTTGTTTTTTTAATGAAAATTTATCAATGGAGAATGACAAAGTGCAGGATGGCAAACAATGCTGTCGGATATTAGACATCAAATAAAAACATTTTTCCTGCTTCTGAGGGGTCATAGCCATGGGCAACCCACACTGGGACAGGGACACAAGGACCAAGGGACTGCAGCCATGGACAAAACACATGAAGGCAGAGGAAAACTGGTAAGACGAGCAGAGGAGCAACAGAGAGAAAGTATTAGACAGGGTTCCTAGCCTCCTGTGCTGCCTCACCAAAGGGACTGGGAGGCAACGAGTGTAACACTCACCAAAAGGGGAGATGAGACCATGATGAAGGGGGAGAGGTGTTGGAGTGAAATTGAGCTGGGGAGGTGGGGGACCTCTTTGCCAAGGTGTTCGATTGTTTATTTTCTGTCCCTTATAACCTGAATCAGTGAGGAAAATTTGTGTTAATTAGCAATAGTTAGCTACTTTTGCCTGCAAAAATGGGTAATATAGATATCCTGACTATATCTACCTGTCAGCTAGATACCAATGACTTTCATAGCTTGAGACAAGTTTTTATTGTGTTTCATGCCCATTTCCCATGACTACCATTATCAACTGAGAGGTACTTGACTTCTGTTCACATTCCACTCAAACAAAAAAGAACCTGAAGTACCGAATTCAGGCTAGAAGTAAAGAGCTAGCTGCAAAGTGGAGGAGTTTTCCTGCCCTGGTGTGGTCAAGTTTCCAGAACAAACTCCAGCTGATCTTCTGACAGACCACTCTCCTTGCTGTTAGAGGTCCGTTTAGTTATGGCTTCTATCACTGACTGTACAGGGAAAAGAAAGTTGCCTCAAAAATCTGAAAACGGATAGAAACAATAAACTGCCACAACAATAAACATTTTATTTTGCCAATGCACACAGAACTAAAGCAGTACATGTAAATTCTAAGTGGGGAAGAAGCTATTAAACTAACTTCACCAGTATTTTGGAATAACAACAGATCCAGACAATCCTCAAGTCCCTAATACCGCGGTTTTTTTTTTTTTTTTTTTTAATCTTATAAGTTTATAGAACCATAGAATCATTTTGATTGGAAAGACCTTTAAGATCACCAAGCCCAACCATTAACTTAGCACTAAGTTCATCTCTAGACCATCATCCACGCATCTTTTAGACACCTCCAGAAATAGTGATTCAGCCGCTTCCCTGGGCAGCCTGTTCCAATGCTTGACAACCCTTTCTATGGAGAAATTTTTCCTAATATTCAATCTAAACCTCCCCTGGAGCAATTTCCTCTTGTCCTGTCCCTTGTTACTTGGGAAAAGAGACCAAAACCCATCTCACTACAACCTCCTTTCAGGTAGTTGCAGACAGCGATCAGGTCTCCCCTCAGCCTCCTTTTCTCCAGGGTAAACAGCCCCAGTTCCTTCAGCCTCTCCTCATAAGACTTGTGCCTCAGACCCTCCACCAGCTTCGCTGCCCTTCTCTGAACTCTCTCCAGCACCTCAATGTCTTTCTTGTAGTGAGGGGCCCAAAACTGAACAAAGGATTCAAGGTGCAGCCTCACCATATATGTGAATGTTCATTTGTTTAAAACATTAGAATGCAAAAGATGCAAAGATAATAACAGATGTCAAGTTCTCTCAGAGAACTACATGAGACAAAATATATCACCATACCTCTCAGAAATTGCATTTTCACTTGCTTTTCTGCGCTTAGATTTTTGTCGTATATTTGGGTCTAGAAATAGGAGATCGTAGTTGTAATATGAAAACAATGAAAACAGCTGAAGCTTGAAAACATCATAGGATTAACTGTCAGTAAGAATGAAAACTTGAGTATTTTATTTTTCTTTCATATATAACCTTGGTTTCAGAAATCAACTTGCATAATTACTATCACAACAATCATTAGGGATTTAAGGAGATGCCGTAGTGCAGTTGCACATTGGTTGTGTGTACATTTTGCTGTCAGCCTGCAAGTATCTGTGGCTGAAACACTACACAGCTACCAAATGCCTTTGTGGACCTAGACATAAACTCCTGGGAGGTAGTAAGCAGTGACATGAAAGAAAACCCCAACTTGAGAGGAACTTTTTCTGCTTTTCATGCTAAACATACCATAACCATATGCCTGTTAGGAAGACAGATACTGCATATTCATCTCATGACTGCATTCACTGGAAGTTTCTACCTAGGGTGAGATTTACTTTATTCTGCCTCCTAAAATTTCAGGATCTGGTCAAGATGTGCTTACTATGATTAGTCATGTGGTGAGTACTCAGAAATCATCCTTTACTCTAAGTCGCTGGGATCATGAGCAAATTCAGCATAAAAGCTTGCAACTATTATGTACTGGAGTTTTATTTGGATGAAGTTGTATCATTCCCAAATGTTCATTATTGGTTTTACCTTCATTTTAGAACCAGATCCTTCTTCTCTCATGGTGGTACTTAAGATATATTCATAAAATAAACAGTTTGACATATGACATGGGGATAAGGAAAGCTTTCTCATATGTGTGAGAATATCTGATCATACAAGTAATCACATCTGATAATTCAAGAGGGATTTTGGCTACTTCCTTAAAAAAAAATCCATTCCCTCTCCCTTCCCCTCATTGCAACCCTTTAGAAAGTGTTTAAGGTTAGAGAATACATAGTCTAAGAATTCTTCATTATATCAGAAACCTAAATAATATACTATGTAAAATTCAGAAGCAAAGTTAAAATAACCTGCCAGGGCAGCTGAAAAAACTGTAATGGAAATGCAGAACTGTAAAAATTGGAATGTTTTAATCTTGGATGCAGAAATGATGATTCTGTTATATTTGTCATAGGCAGGAGGGGAGGCAGAGGCAAAGTACTTTGATACTACTTAAATTTAGTGTCAGATCCAAAAGCCATGAAGATAATACTACTGCAATTGAAAAGATGAAAACTTCAGTTTCACACCCCACAATATTGATGTTCAATGTTACAGCCAACTTAACTTTAAATCTATTTTTATCTACACCTTACCTTATTATTTCTTTGCCAGAGTTGCTCTCTTTTTTAATTTAAAAAAAAAGAACAGCTTTTCACTATAACATAAAAAAAAAAATCAGTAATTTAAAAAAAAAAAGGCTTTAAAAATTGAATTCTCAAGAAAATGGTTAGCTGAATGTTTAAAAGGACTCCCTTGGGGACTTCAACTGTAGCAGTAACTCTGCCTATGGCATTTTTTCAAAGTTTACTATCAAAATCAGAAGACCATTTTGCAAAAATAAAACTTATTAAAAAGTGAAAGATACTTAAATTTTTAAGACAAACACTGATAAAAATTGCCTGGAAGAAATTTTGCATCAGAGGAATGTTTTGGGGCCTTTTGGGGGGTTAATATGATTAATAAGGTTACAATAGACAGCAAGAGAAACCCAGGACCTCCAGCTGCAGCAGCTTCAGCAAGGGGTTGCCAAAACCTAGTGTGAGCTGCAAAAACTTATTTTTCCAACAGAAAATATGTGGTTACTGTTGAGGTAGAGGAGAAGCAAAAGGTTAGATCTGCAGGTGCAGGGGGCTGGGAAGCAGTTGCTCAGGCAAAGAACAGGCTGCAAAGGGACCTGTCCCAGGAGAAAATTTGCATCAGGGCCATGCCTCCAGGGCCCTGCAGATTTTTCAGGATTGTTTTTAGAATGTGGGTTAAGGCAGAGTGAAAGCCTGGATTTTCCTGTGAGTGGGGCTATCAAGTGCCTGTCCTCTTAGGTGTATGCTTCCACTGCTTTCTGAGCTGGGAGAAGCTTTTCTTCACTTATTGTAGGTGGGAGGTGTCCGAGTTTGTTTAAGGTAAGGTTGTTCTCAAGTTTAATCAGGTCAAGCTCATCTACATAAGCTGTTTTCTCAGGATAGCCCAGTCATCACTATCTTGGCAAACTTGACCTCCCTCTCTGATGTCCTTTCACACCAGTATTCAGCTGTCAACAACAACAACGAAAAAGCCACTGGTCATTTGATTTCATATTCATCCATCTATTTTGCACTTTTATCAGTTTAACTCATTGTCTTCTGTTTTGTATTTTTAGCAGTCTAACTCATTGTTTGTGGTCACTTTGTTCTATAAATTTTGTCCTAGGAGAGAAACAGAGATGGCATTAGGAAGCCCTATTTGTGCTTTATGGTTAAATTCTCATTTTACTTACAGTGGCATCAATCTGGTATGTTAAGCGAAACAGTGAAGTCATACAGTGAATAAGGGGTAAAAACTATTCCATGTCTCCTGATTCATAACAAAAAACAAGGTGTTTCCACTAGTTCTTAAATCAATTGTCCTCTGTCCTGAGAAGCATCTTAAGCTTTGCCATTATCACACTTCCTGTTCATTAGCTCAGTACCATTAAGAAACAGCACTGTTGGAAGATCTCCAAGTATCGTGAACCTAAGAGCAATCATGCCTGTTACAGCATTTGCGACACTGTGATGATTCCCATTTTGCCTTTTCCCAGGATTCACCAGCTCTGACCTGGATGCTACATTAGCACCTTCTTCACTATGACCATGGGAACTGAACACAGATCATCATCTGGGATGCGAAGGCTTGACCAGTGTTTTTAATTTACAATGATGTTTTGTTTTAAGGATACAGCCTTATCAGTATAAAGGTTTTTACAGATTAGTGCTTTCCCTATCCAAAAAACACTGTGAAGGTCAGCTGTTGAAAATACTAATTCTGTATTTCAAGCAGAGATTTATAGTCCTACATAGAAAACTGCCCTTTGCAGTAAATAACTGCAGCAATAAGAAAATAAACACATCTATCATGAACGCATGAATTCTTAGTAATCCCATGACCAATTTAAACAACGCACTGATAAAACTGGAAATCTTCAGGTCTCTTTCTGTGTAACCTATAGTCCGTCACCCTTTTGCAAGTTAGTCAAACCACCTGTGCCTCAGTGTCTCTGTGTTAACCTACACCAAGTACGTAAATACCTGGTTGCTGAGCCATTTCATTTATGTAAGCTTGTTAAACGAATGTCCCCAACAGAGGTAGTACAGAAAACCTTAATATTAAAAATTATGATCAGTCATAGTGAGATGGCATGGCCAAGACACATTGAACATAAGAAAACTGTAACCTACAAAGCCTCCTAAGTAGACACAACTGAACTGGCTATCAAAGAAAAACATGGACCCATCTAAGACTTCTTCCATATTCTTCACTTTACTTGGACCATAAATATTCCTAGCACAGTTTCTTCCTCCATTTGATTTTCCAGGTCCTCAACTGGTAAAAATGTTTGATTTTTTTTTTCTCTCTTTAAGAGAAGTTTTGTTTATGTGCAGTTTTTTGAGAAATGCTCAGGACTACTGACTAGGCTGCATTTTAGTGGCTGACCCATTCTTAACATAGTAATTTACTTTCCTCTTTGTTTGAATCTTGGCCCTAACCCTCTCTCCATCTCCCATACCCTTTCCACACTAATGAAAAATTACTCTCAGATCTGCACACAGAGCAACTCAGTATGTACTCCCAGTGATGTCAATGCTGAATTAAGTGGTAGTCTGAAGCTCAGATGGGTGAAAACACGCCTTTTTAATAAGATACCAAATGCACAGAAATTAATATTTTAACTGCAAGAGGTTTATGTTAATAGAAGCATAACAACTCATCTCTCCACTCTGCTTTCCCACTCTTTGAACCTTCACATCACACAAGGTTCTACCGTGTTCATCTTTAAACCTTACAGCTGTCTTCTATTCATTAACAGTAATCCTACATTTCTTTTTGCCTCAAGCAATACTGTAGTATCACACTAGGATATACCAGCAAGTTTAATGGATCCCTGACTCTTCAGATCTACTGAATGGATACACAAAGCATTTACTCTCAAGTAAAAACAGCATCTGCAATGACCCAGTCTAAATAAATCTTATTACAATTTTTACTGCCTAGGGCTCTAGTAATAGTCATCTGCCACTCTTTGAACAAGCATTACATAGCTATATTTCATCAACACATGAGTAGAATACACTAAGAAAAGTATGAAGTAAATTCGGTAAATTTCAATGTTATCTGCATAATTCCTTTCTGTTTTCCAAAAAAACGTTTAACTTGGAAAACATGTCAAGCAATGTAGACACCTTTACAGCAACATAAAGTATTATTTTCTTTTCACTCCAAATTCTAAATTTATTTGGAACTGTGCTAAAATCCTGCTTTGATTCTGTAAAAAAAAAAAAAAAAAGTAAAGCAAAAAATTTTATATAGCATTAAATAATTTTATATTTATTGCATGACTTTTTAAAATTGTTGATGTTGTTTCAATGTCAAGACTAATTTTTATAGACCAGTAGCTGTGAAGTCTGTGTTACTTTGATTCTTTGATTCTAATGCTCCTTTCTAATCAATAAGCCAAACTGAGGTTCTCAGGACAAAGCTAAGAAACCAGGTAGCAAGTATTTGAAATTAAACTGATGTGTAAAAATACAAGCTCTGCAATGACAGCAGTTATCCTAGAGGAGGATTTATATTTGAGCCTGTTACCGTCCAACAACTCAAACAGCATTACAGAGATGATGGGTCTTTTATTTTCCTAAAATAAAACTGCTGAATAGCTTCCTTATCCAAATGCTGGGACCAAGTAAATAAAGAGAACACAAATATCAAATACTCTGTTTCTGAAAGAGGACATAATCTTATTTCTACAATATTTGTAAGGTGTTTGGCACAACATTGTTTTTCAGTTGTTTGAATCGCTCTCTATCCCAAATCATTACCTACCCCAGAAATAGTCTTTACAAGCAGATTCAGCTGATAAAACATTCTTCACAGTGTTGAAATAAATATTACTGAAATCATAAGCACTACTGCAAAGTAAACAAAAGTATGGGGTAAAAAAGTGCCTAAAGAATTCGCCATGTAGACCTTAAGGGAAAGAACCTTCACTTCTTCATGTGGTTGCGTTACCTCTTCCAATATTCAGATCTACAGATGAGGAACAAAACACGCTTCTGAGAACACGAAGTAATAAATGAGATATCAGTTGTATCTTCTAGCACTGGAGAAAATGTCAAACTAACCAAGTAAATAAATAAAGAAATAGATAACACTGCCTAGACTCAGATCCCAAAAGCAGAATCCACCCCGGACCCCCACATTTGTGCCTAAATTACAGAGAGACGTATTATGGGACATACATTATGGGATAATGCACCACAGCCTCCCATGCAGCCCTTTTCTCTGGCTAAACATTTCGACCAACATAAAAGCAACCATGTCATATGTCTTTGGTTTTCTCTGCAGAAGAAAATCAAGCAGGCAAGAAGCCTTACTGCTCTTCCACAAATCCTCCAGTGTAGATGCTGGGGGCACAGACCTCCTTGCAGGCAGACCTGGCCAGAAGTAGCTCTCAAGAAGCAATGCTGACAAACCCTGTAATGACAGAATATCAAGATGATCAAAGCTATTAGACTTATTTGTTATTGTTATTCAATACTGTTATTATTCCAATACTGTCACCAACCTTTTCTCCCAGCCAGACATCTGTCCTTTGTTTCGTGTTTTTTGATTTGTACAGACATCAGATTCATACATCAAATATTTTTCTTTCTAGAGAGGAGTTCTCAGAGCATCTTTGCTAAAGATCCTATCCACCGAGCCTGGACATCCCAGGGCAGGCTCTCACAACTTTTGGGTCCAAAGCAGCCCATGAGAACTACAGATCACACATGTGTGAACTATATAATAAGTCTCTGCAGAAAATACGGCCAGGTTCAATTGCAATTCTTATCCATACCCAGCAGAGAAGGGAGTAGACATTTGCCTGCAATAGATCGTATATGACTGCTGTGTGCTTTTCTTTCTATGTCAGAGAATTCCACGCATTTTGTCTATTCACAACAATTTACACCCAAGAAAGGCGCAGAAAGACCCAAGAGAACAGTTTACAGATCAAACGCAAGGTCAGCAACAAAAGCTCTGGTCGCAAAGCAGTGCTTTTAGCGAATAATGTTCATCCCATTTATCTTTTGTCTATTGCCATCATTTAAGCCATTCCTTTTTTGTGAGCTCCTCCACATAGCATTGCTTATTCAGCTTCTGCTGCTCACATTGTACTGGTGCATTCTCTTTTGTATGTTAAGTGCCATCACCCGTTATCATCAACAGTTTCAAATAACTCCCCTGTGAAAACTACAGCTTTATTATATATAGGCTTTAAATCTATTAGCTTATCATGAATGTTTCTAAAATAAGAGAGGTAAAAACAATATAAATGCAAGTAAAATAGCTTAGCTATGACTTAACCTTTGTGAAAAAACATTGATTTAAAAAGACACTAAAATTGTTTTTTTACTGTCTCATCTGTAACTTCTGAGTTTCATTCTGAGATTCCTCCACTGTTAAGGATTCACATAATGGTGCATACAGATGTGTAAATCTATCCCATATACAAACTTCGAACATCAGAATGTGCATGCTTAGCTGCACAAAACAAGTCATGTCAACATCATACACACTGATAATTGTTGGCTCGATTTGATGAATAATGAGTTGGCACCAGGAAGTTAGAACCTCAGGCAACAGAGTAGCTTACTCAGAGTACATTAATTTCCATGTTATAAATAAGGAGCAAATATGAGATATGTTACAGAGTAGAGAGATCACTGGGGATTTTTTTCTTCCTTATATCAGACAATTAAAAAGTTCTATAATTGGAAAAAAAAAACAACATAGAAAACAGAAAACCAAAGGCTCTTGCCCTGTTTGAACATACTGGGTTTCTTTTCTAAAAGGTGATGCACAGTAAAAATACTTGCATGGGTTTTGTCCCAGGAATCAGAAGGGAGACAAAATGCTCACCCAAGGATCAGAATCACAGCCATACAGTGGATTATAACTCACAACAGTCTCTGATGATACAAACTTGGTCTCATCTTCAAAAACTATTTACACTAAATCCTCATGTTCATGTCTCTTTCTATTTATTGTCATTATAACATATGCAAACTACTATAGAGGTAATACATGTAAAGTAGACATTTGCACAGAATTATTCTAGAGGCATGTGAAAAAAATGGAGTATTTGCAGCTGAATTATGCATTTAAAATCAATATAGATCATTAAGTTTTTCACAGGCTTGAAATTCCTTTCACCTATGGCAGGTCTGTGATGATCAACAGGCTTTCATCAGATTTTAAATTTAAACTCCTGATTTAGCTAAAAGATAATAAAACTTCATTTAATAACCCTGCTTTCAGTTACCTTCATAACTGGTATGTAAGGATTAGATTTTAAAAGGCCTCTACTGCTACTTCTGACAAAGTCATTCAGCACTTAAACTTCAAAGTTTGAGTGTCTGATATTTAAATATCCTCCAAAATAAGGGAAAACTTTTGAAATAGGGCATGTATGACAGGATATTAATAACACTTGAAGTATATTTATTCCAAACTATATTAAATACCAGGCATATTTTTCTTCTTAAGGATACCCAGTACTGACAATACAGAGAATGAATGCCAAGTTTCTAAATTTAATACACATTTCAGTCACTGGTTCAGTGTAATAACGTACCTGTCTCATTAAATGGAACAAAAGTATTCACTAGCTTCTTTGCAAACCTGTAGAGACACAAACTAAAAGAAGTATTACAAATTATTCCACATAATTGTTTGTTGTTTCTGCAAGGCTAGATTTGCAAGCAGACGTAGTATCCTGTGTTTGTTTGTTTGTTGGCTGGTTGGTTAGTTTGGTTTTGTTCGTTTGTGGTTTTAAGTTAGGCAGCATATTCGGAAGGGGCAGACAAGCTGTTGGCCACATGAGCTCTCTAAGTCTGAAAGAGAAGCAGCTAAGTCCAAAACCAAACACAATTTGAGCATAATTCCTCTTAGTTTCACCTGAGTCACAGTTAAACCACCACAGAGAAAAGCAAGTTGGGCACAGTGGTTAAGTGACATGTTAACACAGAGAGGTCATGCCATGGTCAGTTAACTCCTACAAGGAGCGTCCCTATATGGGACACACAGAAAAGTAAGTGAATAAAATTATATTGTGGCAAAAAATTTGGAGTCCAGCAGAATCAGGAATATCAGGCCCCAGGCTTCATTTTGGATGGTATTCAACCTTTGAGGATCAAGAGCAAGAGGCCACAGATCTGTTTGGCGAAACATTCTCCCTTTGGCAACTGTTCCTGTTCTTTTCTGATTGCATGTGAGGTCTTACTCTGGTGCAAAATTGTTGTTTGGATCCATCTACTTTTTATTTAAATTATGAAAAACACTGTAATTCTAAGACCAGCAAATGTTAGATTCAGTGACTGATTCAGAGTAACTTCATGAAAACACCTTCCAGTGTTGTTCTAATAGCTGTTAGGCATTTCTCTTAAGGTTGCAAAACTATTTAAAAAAAAAAAAGGTTGTGTTTTGCTTTGGGGTTTTTTTTGGGTTTTTTTTTTTTGTTGTTGTTGTTGTTGTTGTTTGTTTTTGGTTTTGTTGTTTTCGGTTTTTTTAATTCTGGATCTGTTCTAAACATCCTTTCAAGCATGAAGACCTTTCCCAGATAATCAAAACTAGTAAAACAATTGCTACTGAAGAGACAAGAGCTGAATTTTATCACAATGTTTTAGGTGCACAGCTAGAGAGTTTTCTGGTATATAGCATATGTTCTTTGCTTCTTATTAACAGTAATATAAGCCAGAATAATTTGCAAATCAGCAGAAAACGTCACTTTGTCTTCCAACAGCATAGACAGACTCTTTCTTTCCCCTTCCCCAGACACAAATGAGAGGAAAGGAGAATTTGCACTCCATGGACAGCTTCACAAAAAAAAAAGAGCAGAGACTTGATTATAGAAAGGAAAGGGAAAAATTATATAGAGAGAAAAAGGGGAAAAGACAGAAAACTTTCCAAACTTGATGCTCCATTCACCAGGGGATTCATACCTCACTTAGATTAAAACCTTGGTAGCTTGGTAGCTAGTCTTGTATCAAACATCCCAGAAGTTCAGCTTGGTAAAGCCTCATGGTGTCAGATCAACCTCTGTAATGAACAAATCTCACCCAAGCTGTGTGTTTAGCTCATGTACTGTATGATATTTTTAATTTCACTGTAACAGTGATCTCTTTGCTCTATCCATTCTTGCACTAACCAGTAAATTTCACAGCAAGGAAAAATACGTTTGCAATACGGATTGGAATTGCGTCTGACATGCCTCTGACATCCTCTGACATGCCAGGAGATGTGGGAAGTTTTAGGCCTCAAAGAAGTCAAAGAAACTGAACTGAAAAGTAGTAAATCTAAGGGAAAATAGCATTGGTCAGCATACAACATTTATTTGCTGGTTTTTAACTTTTCACTCCTTACCAAACAGAAGCATGGGGTTGTTTTCCAAAGAAGAAAATATATTTGTATGAAAATTAAACTGCAGCCTTTTAGCAGATGACATGTTGGTTTGATAAACCCTGGTCATAAACACAACAAAATAAATAATTTTATATAAACAGTCCTCACACTTCTAAGAGCCTGCAGAAAAAATGTGCACATAGAAAATGATTCAGCACATTCGCTGCCAGTTTTTTAAATGATTTTACGTAATTTAATAAAATTTAAATACAGTAAAAGAGTAAGCAGAAAACTGCAAAGAGAGCAGCTTTAATCAGCTTTATTCTAATCAGATTTAAAAATTAGACAAAAATAAATGGCTAAGAATGCATCTACTTTGTTTGGAATAAAAATTATTCCTTAGAGACTTTGAGATTTCAGCATTTCCTGTAACATAAATAGTGAAATCTGTGTAGGAGGAGGCCTTATATCAAAATAATTTGGTAAAGATTACCATAACAGAGATGTTTATGGTTTTAGATTTTTCCTCACATCCCACATATTTTTTTTATCCTTTTTATTCCTTCACATTTGAGTGAGTCAAGTAATGCAGATCTCCTATCAAACAGTGCCAAACAAATTTGCTTTTCTTGAAAAGTACTATTAGCATAAGCCCATTTATACACTTGTGCTTCTCTCCCCAAGTAGCAATTCAGCTCCATGCTGTGTTGCCTTTTTAAAGGGAAACCTGAGTAACATTAAGCAAACCTGAGGCAGGAACAGAAAATTTTATATCCCATTTAAAGCCCTAAGTAGTATACAGCTCTAATACTAGTTCAGATTTATGTGAAAGTAGTAAACGGCTCCATGTCTACTCTTATTTTAGGAACAGAAGCAAGAGTTGTTCTGATCTCGATAGAAGGAAAAGACACAGACAACTTTGGAAAGTTTCTCAGTACAAACTTTCCACAGCATGAAGGTCTGAGTTCCTGGCAACATTTCCACAATACTTTCCCTATTCAGGTGCACCAGCACCCCAGCAAACCATTTGAAGTACAGTTCCACAGCGTCTCTCAGAACTAAAGCTGGAACTGTTCACCATGTTCACATGGCTGTAGCTGCTATAAGAATTAAGTGGCTGAGGGATGCACAGAAGCAGGGAGTGCTGCATGCCCGTGGGCTTTAGCCTGGATTTAGTATTATTTAAACAATTCAACTCACTTTAATTGCATTAGAATAATCAGCATCAGTTTTAGCTAATGAACTTAGGTATTTCATTTCCCGATCTTTTCAAGACACCACACAGCTCTGCTCCTATCTCAGTTGCTAAACTATTCAAGGTCATAGATTAACTACATAGTGGTTCTTGCAGAATTTTTACAGTGTTTTTAATATTTTTCGTGTATACTGTCAGTGATTAACAAGAATTACCATACAAGTCTTGATCCAGAAACGCACTTAAGCACATGCATAACTTCATTTTCTTCAGCTGATCAGTCTGACAAGACCAGGCACATGCTTGGAGTTAAAGCCATGTTCCAGTGCTTTGCTATTTATAAGTAAGAATGTTCAGCACTATGCAAGGAGAAACACAATGTAGTAAAACGTAGACCTGCTTTCGGTAAAAAAATAATGTTCTCAGATTTAATCCTTGGAAAATGCATGAATTCACTTACAATTTTAACATTTTCCCTGAAGATGTTCTTCAGGACAATGTTATTGTCAAGCGCACTGGGAAAAACCAAGTCACAGATTTCTTCAGGCAGCTCTTCATACTCGTTTCTTTAAGTATACAGGACCCAGTTGATTCACTTAAATCTAATGTCCTCTTCATTATTCTGAAATACACTAACCTCATTCTTCTGCCTCTCCATTTCAGCAGCAATTTTGTTCTACTTCTAATAGAGATGAAAACTTGATTAACCAGAAGGTTCTAAAAGAATTGAGACTTATCAGTCACGTCAGCTCATAGTAAATTGATATCACAAAGAAAATGCTTGAAAAACTTTACCATATCAGAGGCCTATTGAAAACTAGATTTTGATAGCAGAAGGGAAATACAGGTAGTTTACGAAGCATCTAACTGTTACACTGTATTTCTCTGCTTGTTACGCTACTAAACCCAAACTCTTCCTGTGGAAAAAACTAGTCATACAGAATGTTTTTGTGCAAGAGACATTATGTAAACATAAAAAAATGTTTTCAGTAAAGACTGGTATTTATTAGTAAGGTCTATTTATGAAATTCTAGAGGTTAGAGAGATACCCTGTGCCTGCAATTCAAACAACTCCAAACAAAATTGATACTACATGCTAGAACAGAACATTGGAAAAATTCCATAAAGAAATGGAAAAATAATAATGACTTCTCAATGAAGCGCTTGACAGCCTGTCAAAATTTGACAAGCACCAAATACCACAAAATTTCACAGATGACTAGTGACCAGATTGGTAACTTGAATCTCTACCTAAACAGAAAATTTTGAAATACCTGCAAACAACCTGACACATCTGTGAATGTTTATGCCCATCTCCCAATTTCTTCATCCCAGCCATATATTCCAGATCCTGGCTAATAAAGGAAATATTATTTTAATAAGATTATTACAGGGAAAAAAAATGCAGTTCTAAACCGGACAGTGTCAATTCAATAAAACAAATACCATCTGTAACATTGGTGTGCTTTCTAGGCATAGCCAACTAAGATCTCAAGCCACTACCTCAATGGAGTAACAAACAGCATTAGTAAGTGGTGGTGCAAGCTGTATTCTGTATGACTATACCAGTGTGTCAGAGACCTGTTCTGTAAATATTAATCTCTTGTAATGAATGAATCACTCAGTTCTCTGCGTTGTTCCTTCTGTGGCTGCTGTACTGACCATGGCAACAAAACCAGAAACACCAAATGGGACCAACAGGTGATTTCACACAGGTCGCTGTCAATTTTGACTGAAGAATGCTCTGTCCGTTATATTCATATTTCCTTCCTTATTCTACTAATAGGATACTTCCATAGAAGATACTTGACAATATTTTGTTTAGCCACCTGCTGCAAATAGATTCAAATGGAGAGGAACTTGCCGTGGTGTAAAGCTGGAAGAAACTAGTATATTAATAATTTGAAAAGTGAAGCTGTTTATAACCTTTTGCAGGTATCTTCATGCTGAACTGCTTTAGAGAAAAACTGAGAAGACAGAAAACAGAGCAGAGGTTGGAGACAGAGCTCCAAGAGTTTCATCCAATCACTACTGGCTCTGGGAAGAAGATTCCAAGAGCAGCCAGCACAAGCCTCTGCTTCTGCCCATGCGTGGGTCCCTTGTACTGCCCGCAGCATGAGGATGGAGAACTAGGACAGGAAGAGGGAGACCAAATGCAGTAGCCGAGCTTCCACAGAAATAAAGTATATCCAGTTTCACTCCCCACAGTCAGCTGCACACTTTAGAAAAATCACCAAACTGCCAGCTGACCAGGATGTCCTTTTTTTAAAAAAAAAATAAAAAAAAAAAAGTTGCTTATGATGCTTTAAGATTATTATCGTTGTTTTCCCCATTCTCCTGCCTGCCAAACTTCACCATTTTCTGAGGCAGTATGTACTCAGAGGAATTACAAGGAATCTACTTTGTTTGCTTTCGGGGTTTCTGTCTAAAGTATATAAAATCATCATGTAAAAAAAAAATGAAAAGTTATCACTTTGCCTCTCTACCACACAGCTTTTAAAGTTATTACACAGACAGAAAAATCTATGGAAAAAATGTAGAAAATTGCAGACTTTGAAGTAAAAATAGAAAATACTCAGCTGTATACTTTTAAGTCATTGTACTTCAAAAGCGTCATTCTAATCACCTGGGTTTTGGGAATTGTGCCAGTGCTAGCTGAAAAAGCACTCTTACCTAGCTATCAGCTACAAAATAGAAAAACAAATTGCAAGAATTATAGAGTTTTCGGAGTTTCAAATGATTGAGGCCTAGCTAAAGAAACATATGCTACTTAGATTATACAGCAGTCTCTACTTCATGTACTCAAATAAGAACATACTGTAATACAAGGCTCCAAGCAACATATTGAAAAATTAAACACAGTGTCCCTGTATTCTGCTTTCTTTGTGGGGTTGTGCTGCCATAAGACAACTTTTACCTTCTAGAGTTATGTATATTGATCTCAGTTTGCAAACTAAAGCCCCACAATAGCTAAGGTAAGGCTGTTAGTACAAAACCAGCAAGAAGGCCACTGTACAGCAAATTAAACAAAGTTTTAAGTAAGTGGTTTTCAGTCAAAAGTTATTAATGTTAATGTAAGAGAGTGCATGTCCAAGTCAACAATGTAGAAAATTTTGTATCATTTCTTAGCTAGCTCAGGCCAAGGCTGGCTGTGACCGCATTTCCACCATGCAAAGCACATTCACAAACCCAGAGGAGAACCACACAAGCTAGTATATTCCAGTGCCAGAGTATTTAGATTCTAGTTCACATCCTGAAAGCATCAGATCCTCAGCCTCTGCAGTAGCAGTTCTTCTAAGGAGGACCATGACATTTGAGATAAGTGTTATTACACCAACATGGATATAAGTCAGCCCAAAGGAGCCTGGATATCTCAGTCCCCACGTCTCACAGCATGGCTTGGATCAATCAGAAAGGTTACCTTGAAATACTGAGTACTGCTGCTACCAAGCTGCCATCACACCAAGATGATTATGGAGTATTTTAAGTCCCTTAATCAACTTCCATATGTCATTACCACCATCCTTTTAAATACCCAGCATGTTAGAGTTCAAATAATTTTTCCTCCTGTATTCCATATAGCCTAGCCAGTAAGCACTGAAGTGCTACGAGGATCTCTCCAACTTCATTTTTCCCCTGCCCTTGCAGCTAACTATGTTGCAGCAAGAAAGAACAAGCTAAAATGAATGTGGCACTTTTGTGCACAGGCGCAGGCACGTTGCAAGAAGAGCCAGAGGCCACGAGTGCACTGCGAAGTGCAAGTTTTATTTTAGTTACCTCTCTACCAGGGGATCTCCAAAGTCGCACCTAAGCTCCCATGCAGAGGTAACACAGCAGAGACGCAGGAACTGATAAGTTCAGCGCTGCTGGAAGGTCACTGGGCCTGCTGAGCTCACCTGTGTTTCAAGGCTTCAGGCAGATGCAGCCTCTTGTTCTTTCTCACAACAAAGCAGGAATCTCAGATATAGTGACAACGTGTCCTAGAGTTTCTCACAGGCCTATGTAATCTAACACAGAGGTTCTACTCATCAAGCACACAAGGTCAGTAAAATAATCAGTGTGATGTATGTGCTTTTTCTACAGACAGCTGCAAGTCACTTGAGCGTATTCAGATTTAACCAACCTCCTCGCCATTCTTCCACTGTATTCCCATACAGCACTGAAGCCTGGTATCGAATTTGCTGCCTTATGGAAGTGTCCTGTATCTCAGGTCTGCTTGCATCAGCTGGGGAGGCCCTCACTTCATCTTCTACTTGGCTGCCTCCGTGCAACAGGAAGGGCTTTTTACAAATCCCATTTTTACGTCCATTTTGTATAACAGTCAACTGACTGAAGCTATATCCTAAAAATTCTGTACTTTCTTAAGCATAAAGATGCATTAGATCTGAAATGCTATTATTAGGTGCTAGCCCTTCTTGATCATGATGTGCAAGTCAGGTATGGCAACACACACACACACACCAGTCCCATCATCACCAATACCAGACCAGCTAAAAGTATCAATCCTACTTGGTTTTGGCACAAGCATAAAACTGCCTGTCTGATGCAGCTGCTATACCCCGTGTTATGGTTCATGGAATTTGCATGCTTTTTTGTGCCATCTGCAGCAAAAGTAATGATACATCATAAAGACAAAGCAGCACAGAAAAATGATAGCAGAGCCATTGTAAAACCTTCAATGCACAGTTAGTTTGTCTAAATATTTTTAACGAATGTAGACCATCACAGTAAGGTTCTCAGTTTTTCAGCACTTGACATCATACAGTAATGGTTTGGTTTGGTTTGGGTTTTTGTTTGGGTTCTGTTTGTTTGTTTGGTTGGTTGGTTTTTTACCTGGAGCCTTAAAGCCCAATTAATGCACTTTATGGTCAAGCCATAGCCTCACCATCAGCACTTTAACTTCTTGGATCCAGGCCAGACTGCTTGCCTGGAAGGAGCATGAATCAACCAACAGTCTTGACACTGGAAGGAGTATAACGTTTTGCTATGCCTAACTTAGAAAACCTGCTCTCCTAGTAAATCTACAGAGCTCCTTTTAGTATCATTACATGCATGCAGAGTAATTATGTTAATTCTGCTAATTAGTCAGTATGGGTAAAACTGTGGCCAAGCTCCAGTTTCCCAGCCCTTTCCCCATTATAAGCTGTTAGAAACTCCAGAAAAGGGCTCAACAACTCTTGGTAAAATTTGTTCCTATTTGAATTCAATCCAAGCCATTCTACGCAATTCCATTAAAGCAGAGCAAACAAGGCTGATCATTAATGCATAACTGAAGTAGGCTTTATGCTGTCAACATGGATGAGATTCAGACTGGCTCTATTCCAGAATTATGCTTTTAAAAGCTTATTTTGTAACAAATCATATAGAAGATAAACAAGCAATTAACCAATCTCCCAAGAAGCTAACAAAATACTCTGTGCTGAAGTATTAAACATATCAGGTTGTTGCCTTTATCTACCACTTGGTTCTGCAGTACTTATGCTATGACTTTCAGCCAGAGCAAGGTCACAGTTGATTGACATAAGCACATGCCACCACTTCATAATTTTAAATTCCGTGTTTTAAGTATACAACAATATTCTGAAAGTAAGATAGAATACAGATCAAAGAATGAAAACTTACGGATTCCATATGTATGTTGTGGTTTTCAGAGTACTCAGAAAGTAGGTCCACAAATGTGCTGTTCATAAGTCCGAATACATGTTAAAACTGTCAGTTTACAGCTGTGATATAAGGAACTTGCAGTGTTACTACTTGTATCTGTCACCTTCATGCTGATACTAACTTTCACTACTTTCACTACTACTTTCAAAATTAAAATAGGGCCAAACCCCCATCACTTTATTCACATTGTTACATTAAAATCAAATAAGAGATGAGGCAGCTATGAGTTCAGCCACGTCTCTGCACATTGTACTTTTTTGCTAGGTCAAACAGGTAGGTTGGAGCCTGGTTTCCTGTTTCTGCTGAAGTTCGGAAAAGAAATAGGCAGAGTTAAAGAGAGTCACTTCTTAGTGCTCTCAGGAACAGACCTTTATAAACCTAGGGTCATTAGGAAAATCTGAAGCATTATACATTTCTGACTTTTCCTTACAAAGGATGTGCCAGCGGTGTGCCCAGGCAGCCAAAAAGGCCAACAGCATCCTGGCTTGTATCAGGAATAGTGTGGCCAGCAGGACTAGAGAAACGATCATCCCCCTGTACTCAGCACTGGTGAGGCCCCACCTTGAACTGTGTTCAGTTTGGGGCCTCTCATCATAAGAAGGACATTGAGGTACTAGAGAGAGTGCAGAGGAGAGTGAGGAAGCTGGTGAGGGGCCTGGAGCACAATTCTGATGAGGAGCAGCCGGGAGAACTGGGGCTGTTTAGCCTGGAGAAAAGGAGGCTGAGGGGAGACCTTATCACTGTCTACAACTACCTGAAAGGAGGTTGTAGCGTGGAGGGTGTTGGTCTCTTCTCCCAAGTAGCAAGTGATAGGACAAGAGGAAATGGCCTCAAGTTGTGCCAGGGGAGGTTTAGATTGGAGATTAGGAAAAAATGCTTCACGGAAAGGGTTGTCAGGCACTGGAACACGCTGCCCAGGGAAGTGGTTGAGTCACCATCCCTGAAGGTGTTTAAAAGGTGTTTAGATGAGCTTTTTAGGGACATGGCTTAGTGCTAGAGTTAGGTTATGGTTGGACTTGATGATCCTGAGGGTCTTTTCTAAGCAAAATGATTCTATTCTGTGATTCTAGGATCTGCTAGCTTAGCCTACATATCCCTTCAATGCACTTTTGTACATCTGCCTCCTTCTACTGGACATCTCATTTCCAATTTTCCACCGCTGTGCTGTGAATGAACATAATCTTTTTCAAAAATCCCTCATGTATCACTTCCAGATGTGAGCTTGTCTTCTCCTCCTGTTTCAGTGATATGGCATTGAGCCATCTGAATTATTCCAATACATCGTGCCCCTTTGATCAAGCTGTTGTTCACAGGTGTATGCTGTTACAGCTCTTGATTGTCAATTTATCATCAACTTGCTACAGCTCTACTTATTTAAAAAAAAAAAAAGACTGGTTACCCATGTCCTTTTTTGCACTAACTTGACTCTGTTTCTATTCCTCCCATGCAATCTATGTGTATCTATGTGTATAGTTATTATTTGTAGTTACTGAGGGTGCAGTTACCAAACTACAACCATAGATATGAGTACAAATAGTGCACTGTTTAGAGGCAGAACCCTATTCAAGATGGGTCCAACCAGCCAAGTGAGCAAATGTTGCTGTCAAATGGGAAACAATACTTATATTCACCTGTGGCAGTTTATCTCATTCTTCCCTGACAAGGCACACCCCTCCAAGCATATTTTCTTCCTACTCTACTTTTCATGCTATTCCAATTCCTGGAAGAACGAAACAAACAAACAAAACAAGCAAACAAAAAACCACAAACAAACAAACAAAACACACCACAACCAACCACAAAACACAATATACCAACAGACAACACCAGGGGTGAAAAAAAGCATATAGTCTCAAACCACTAAGGACATGAATTTAACTTTGTTTCAATTTAATGTTGCGTATACTTAATTAGTGAGGGGAAAAGCTTACTGCAAGTCTAGAACGATAACAGTCAGAAGGAAACACACAAAGTAACAACTGGCTCTTACAATCAGGCTTCACTTTAAACACCTCAGGTTTGTGTTTTTATGCTGGAGAAGCTCTGGTGGAAAGATTCAAAACACCTTCAAGGCACAAAGAAAGTTATAATATTTGCAGTACTTGAGGAAAGAAAAGAAGAGCAACACATGGACATAAATGTGTATACCAGTGTAGCAGAAGTGAGAAATTCCTAAAAAACCTTGATCCTGAAAGTAAGTAGATCAGTACTTCTCATAACTGTATCTATCATACCTTGAGACAGTGTTCTCAGCAGTTTCTTTCAAGCTAAGGTCTCTGTCCATCCACCAGCTAATCATCCAGTGTCTGGTCTTTATAGGCGCTCTGTGGTACCTTGACAGAGTCCTGTCTGGAATACCTCAAAAAAATTAGTCCACACTGAACAAAGAAAACAAAATTTGGGAAGGATGGATGCAGTCTGTTACTGCATCAATGCATCCTCTGATTTTCACACAAAAATACTTCCTTTCAGCCCTCATCTGACATTGCAAGGGATAGAGACCAACATCAGCAGCAGATCCAAATCTGCTTTGTATGCACCTCGAATCCAAAGGCAGCAACAACTGCCACACTGCATATAAACAGCTGTCACTCTGCCAGTGTCTCACGTATTTGTCACTCAGTAGCTAAATTTGATACCAGATAAAATTTGCTGGAAGGCAATTAAGTTCAGCAAGTTTGGAGATGACCAAAGTGAGTGTTGTACTCAGCACTACCTTCTGACTCATACACCTCCCTGTGTCCTGAGGAGCAGCCTAATCCCACATACTTTCAAACAAACACACCACCTTCAAGAGACGTCCATAATCAACCCCTTGTGAGTTGGGGTTGTTCAGCCTAGAGGAGATAAGGCTCTGGGGAGACATTATTTCAGTCTTTCAGTACTTTTTAAGGCCTACAAGAAAGATGGGGACAGACTATTTAGCAGGGCCTGTTGCACCAGGGCAAGGGGTAATGGTTTTAAACTAAAGGAGGAGAGATTCAGGCTGAACACGAGGAAGAAATTTTTTACAATGAGGGTGGTAAAACACTGGCACAGGTTTCCCAGAGAGGTGGTAGATGCCCCATCCCTGGAGACATTCCAGACCAGGCTGGACAGGGCTCTGAGCAACCTGATCTAGTTGAAGATGTCCCTGCCCATCACAGAGGAGTTGGACTAGATGACCTTTGAAGGTCCCTGCCAATGGAAATTATTCTATGATTTGTCAAGAAGTTTCGAAGCTCTCTTCATACAGCAGGAATGCAGGCTGTCATCTTAAAGAAGTGCTGAGATGAGGGCAACCAGGCAGCAATTGTAGTACACCTTAGCCCTACGTGTTATAAAGGAGCATCCTGCTCTGTGCAAGCACTCAGCTAAACCAGGGAGCTAGGAACATGTGCTGACCAGCATGATCTATTTGACTTGTTGAGTTTGACAGCAGATATAATCTCTTGGGAAGTACGCTGAAGGCTGCCAGTCGACACCTTCGGGCTGTCTCGGGGACAGCTTTCTGTTAAACGGTGCTGGTATAAAATAATAGAAATCCTTCAGAACAATAAATAGCAGTGGGTAGGTCACAACATGCCCATGGTCCAAAATTCAGAAGCATGTCAAGTGCTGAAGGGCCTTGTAAGGGTGTTGTGAAAGGCTGTGATCTATATGTTGGGTCTGACCACATCTGAGGCAGCTGACAGAGTGAGTCATGCACACATTATCAGTTTTTGTTAACTATTTTCTACATTGACCTATTCTTTCCTGTCTGCAAAATCCTTAGAAATCAAACAGTAACACCATGAATACACTGTAGTTGTTAGGAATGTTCCATCTATTCAGCTTATATACTAGAATTGCTGAGGTACAAAGGTGCTTCACTCAGACGGGATGCAGAGTAGTATGTTTTCATTGTCCCATTCAGCCACAGACTTCATACCTGCCCTAGACCAACACAACCACTTTGGAAAGTGGGAATACATCTATCTGCAAAGCCAGAATAGCAATACTTCTGCATGGTTACTACAGCCATAATGATCTGATGTATATGCAGAACAACTTAAACTCTGAGATAAGGGGATCACACCTTAAAGCAGATGGCAAGGCAGCATGTCCATCCACATCCAAATGAATGACAGCACAACTCATTTAGCAGCTCTGCAGCGGTGTCATTTGCCCATGTTTTCCTCACATATTTCTTTGCCCTACATTATTCATTGACAAACATGTAGCTGAAAAAACAGCCTAGGTGCAGCAAATGTAAGAGAACATCTCTGAAAAGCTGAATGGCTACAACACAGCAGCATCATGACATTCAAATATCTGTTACACTCACTCTTTTGCGTTTTTTGTGCCAAGTAGTAGCAGGGGCACAATTAAGCAAATCTTTGGATGTGTCCTTGTCATGGCCACTTGAAGCCAACACACACGAAGTATTTTTGTTCTCTCCCTACTAATACTGAGCTTTCTACAAAAACAGTGCACCGTGTCTGCATGTCAGAATTCAGAAGGATAACACAGACAAGAACAAACAACAAAAACTTTGAAACTTTACAAGTGTATGAATGTTTTCCACATGCTAATGTTTGCCTCAGCAGCAGAAAGGGAGCAATTTTCACATGGTAATGAACTGTTCCTCTCCTTCCAAATCAGGCATGGAAGTCGAATGTTCATCTCACAAACTTTTTCCTCAGGAAAATGTCTATAACTGAATCAGTAAAAAATTCTGAATTTAGGACAAAATTATTTTTTATCACTTACTCTGTAACACGGCACAGCACCACAGTGCCTTACGCAAATCTGTTTCTCTCCTCAAGTAAATTGGCACAGAACACTTGGCCAAGACGCAATGTACAAATGTGAAACCTGCTGAATGCGCCCACAAGAAGTAGCTGCACACTAGCTTCCCATCTTTGGAACACAAAACAGATATGGGCATGCAGGCTGCAGGAAAGTATCATTCACCAGAATCATCAGCACACCCTTGACCACACACAGGGCTTGAATTTCCAAGTTGTAGAGGAACCGTTTCTGTTAACAGGTGTTCTGACATCAGTATAACTTACTAACGGGGCTGTTCTTGTCATTACCAAGTACACAAGAAAAAAATAATCTATTTTTGCAGAACAGTTGCAAAGATGAAAAGCCTGCTCTTGAAGCCTTGCAGCTGTATGTCATTAGATTCTGCAATAGGGTGGTCATATTTCTACAGCTCCCAAATTGGAGCCATAGAAATTTTTCAAAAATATGTCAAAATATTTTTTCTTAATGCTTTTTCATGCATCTCTTTGGTCATCTTTCAAACAGCTCTACCACATTACATTGTAAAAACAGAACTAAGATATGAACCCAGTCCTGCAACTCTTACTTACTTGTATAATTCCTCAAACTACCCCACTACAGAAACTGGATCTCTTGGGCTCCCAACTACATCTGCTCTCCTAGATTCCCCATGCTGCTTTGTCCTCAGACATTGCCACAGTTATTGCTCACTCCTGTTGTTCCTTAGGTGTCCTTCAAATAGGAAAAAATACGTATTTAAATAATGAACACATGTAAATGAGCAAGTATATATATGTATTTGCACTAAATTGTGTACACACTCTTACCAATATCAAGAACTGAATCCTTGCAGCTGACTGCATTTTATCTTAAATATCTTCAGTATATGTTATGTGTCAATTATCCAGATACTTAATCTCCTCTAAAGACAAAGGAATGCATTTTTTTTCTGTGTTCAGTTTCACAGGAGATAAATACTTGATATGTTAGGCCCTCTTCCCATTAGCGGTTATCATCAGTCCGTGTTGTGAGAGCATAGTTAGCTTTAAAAGTGCTACAGCCACAATGATTGTGTGAAATTGTCTTTTGCTGATTAGGAAAGGAATTAAACGCATTGCACAATCAGTTAACTCTTACACATAATTTCACTCTCATAATTAATATCTGTTTTAGACTTTGCTTTTTCATAACATTACCAAAAAAAAAAAAAAAAATTCTGAAGCTTTAGATATTACTTTCACCAGAACAGGAATCCTACAAAATAAGTTTATATGCAGATGGCTTGAATACAGCCTGTATAAAAACAAAAGGAAAGCATTTTGTAGGAAAGAAATATCAGTCAGTCACAGGACACGGAAATAGAGACATATATTCATCTGGTTGTTGCCAATTGCATGCAGAACTTTATAAAATTATTGTGTCTTTGCATACAAATGAGTATGTATATGGAAATGACAGTGCTTTTTAAACACTTGACTTTTACTTTCAGATACACATTTCATAGTTAGAGGTGACACAATATGAGCATGGCCAAGCAATAATATTGCTCCACATGACTTTTACTACCTTTGAACTAGCAAACAGATAAGCAGAGTCCTCCACCTTCTACTAATTTACTGTAGCAAGTACTTTCCCTCTCCTATTCTGCTACACTTATTATTAGAACTTGTTCTCAGTTGCTATCTTTTTTTCCTATTAAAAAAAAAAAAAGCAATGAGTTTTTTGTACTTGCAAATCCCCCATATTTCCAAACAACATATTTCTAAAACATATGGTGTATGCACAGTAAAAAGAAACAAATAGTGCTGACAAATACTTCTTGAATTCCTGAACATTAAAATGAGATTTAATGCAGTATCACTCCATTGTAAGAGAATGTAGAGGAAAATAAATCATGTCAGCCTTTAAAAATATTTTTAAATCTATGTTTTGTATTGTGTGTTCAAACCTTACCGGTTTTCATAATCTATGGATTTTCAGAATTGCTAGGCAACTGAAGAGAAAATACTCAAGTGGCAGGCCTGTTTCTTTGGAAATTCTCTTTCCTCAGTACACAAATCAAAAAGCTGCTATTGCTGATAAGAGGTAGCCTGATCTATCAAACCTCCTAGAAAGCAAAGCCAAGCTTTTCCCTTCCCCCTCCCATACAGAAGTTTAAAACCGTTTGATCTCAAAGCTGTGAAAATGTTTACTATTTTTCCCGGGCAGCTTATTTCTCCCCTCCACTCTTCCCTAGGCCATAAGTGGAGTGTTGCATATGGCCAACTACTGCCCCAGAGGCTGTCCAGTGAGGCTGAGACGAGAGACTCCAGCCACCTTCTGAAACTCTTCTGCTCCCAACTGCATCTCTTCTCTTATAGTCCCCATGCTGCTCATGTCCTCACCTGTTGATTCAGCTCTCACTTGCTCCTGTTTCTCCTTAGGTGTCACTACCTCCTTTCCTGTTCTTTATCACTACAACTCTCAGGCTCTGAGACCCCAATTTTACAGGTAACGTCTGAAGATGTAAGGAGGTGACAGTGGGATATTCTTATCTACAATCCCTCTATCACACCCTGTCCCTTATCTCGTGCCTGACTGATGGGAATGTTCCTCAGCAGATTCCCTGGCACTAGTACATCACCTGCTGATAGGAAAATACGAGTTTGAGCACAGGTTTCAGTATAAGTGAGGTCAGTGCTTGTTAAGGATATTTTTCCTGGTTTTAGTGACAATGCCAATGTCAAAACCCAAAATTTAAGGAGTGACAAATGCCTCCTGATTTTAAGACTAGTTTTCTTTCACTTCATGTACACATACACTTTTGCCTTTTTTCATAGGCTAAAGCAAGAGTTTTTGAAACAGGCTTCTGTGGCCGATGGGAGAAAACTTCTATTGATTCCACTGCTACTACAAAAAATGTTTGCGTATACATGGACAGAGAAAAATTAACACCACTGCAATTAGCAAAAGAAATGTAAACACTCTTTGTGGCAATAAAAAGTTAGCTGTTTGGATATCATTAGAATTAACATCAACTGAAACCATCCTGCTGGAACTATGGTCAAAGAAATACTAGCTACTCAGCACCTTTCTTCCTAAGAAATGGTGATACTTTAATACTACCAACACAAATGAAAATATAATGCCAAGACTGTAACAGTCACCACTGTTGAATGATGCTCTATGGAAAGAAAGAATATCAAACATTTAACAATACATAGAAACTTCATTGCTGTGCTCGAGGTAAAGAATAATTCAGTAAAGAATAACCTAGAAAAACAGCAATTCCTCATACTGGAACTTAAGTAAAACACTAGGACTGGCCCCTTATTTTCAGACTCTGAAATGCTTTGAGGTACTACAAATACCATTTTCTTGACCAAATGAAGCCTTCTGAACCTCTTACCATCTCAGCTCTTACCACTATGAAAAGGAACCAAATGTTTCAGATGTGATTGTTTAAACATAGCTGCCTGTGTATATATTTAGAACTGTGAAAAATCAAATGGTCTAAATCCCAGGAAAAGGCTGGATTTTCTTCTTTTGGTTTGGGTTTTGTTGTTGCTGGTTTTTTTTGGTTGGTTTGTTTTGATTTCAGTCTAACAATCTAGCAATTGGGACAAAAGTGTCTTTCAATACAGAAATCTAAACGTGAAGAAGTGGTTCTCAGAACTATTAAAAATATACTACTGTCACTGAAGTAAAAAACTGGTCTGCTGGGTCCTGGGGCAGGGGGTGGTGTATCCCATGATAATAAGTTATCAAACTTGGCTTCTTGTCACTTCAGAGTGAACTAAACACACCATTCATCTTTAAAGCAAAGCAAATTCAGAAAAGTAGGTGGGGGGAGAAACCAAGCTCCACAGTTCTTTTCTCATGACATGTCTTAAAAGAATGGTTTTATTTCAGCAGAGAAGATGGTTCTATTCTCTGAAAAGATGACTTCCAACTCCTGCGTCATCAGTACCATAAATATATAGCTCCCATTGGGTACAATCAACTCAAGAAGAAACCCTGTTTTAATTTATCATTTGCTATATTAATGAAGATTTGTCAGAAGATCATGCCTTTTCTATACAAACTTGCAGTACATATGAATAATGTGATATTTAAATGAGATTTTAATACCAAAAAAAACAACCAAACAAACAAATCTGACTGCTACCCTCCAGAACACCTTTGAGATCTCTTTCAAAATGCTGTTAGAGTGTTTATGGCATTCTAAATCACTTCATTTAGTGTGATCCCTTTTACGTGGTTCTGTTCTGTTCTATTGCAATCTTTAAGAGCAGCCAGGGGATAGAATTGCCTAGGATATATCAAGACTTGTTTCTCCATCAGTGCTGCAAAGGACAGTAACTTGTTATTGCTATTACACATTTCTTTGCTAAATTATAACAGAATAATCAGAAAAGAATTGCTGACGTTAAGACAGGAGAGTTATTATACAGGAATTCAGCTTCCCAGGAAGTTGTCTAGAAGAGTTTTGCTGGTTCAATGGAAATAAGTATTGCTGATTTTTAGAGGTGCCTTAATCCAGATAAATAGCTAGCCAGAACATCTCATTAATTGTAACCCAAAGCCACAAATAAAATACCTGTTTAAAAATAATGGACTTTATTTCACTGACTAGATAACAATTTACCTAACAGTATATTCACACAGAGATTGTGTGAGTCATCTGCTTGACTCCCGGTAATTAGCACAATAATTATTGCAATAGAAAGCCTTACTCTTAGATATTAATAAAACAAAAATACACAAGGTTCAATCTGATGCATATGGGTTTTTTTCTGAAAAAATAAGAGAATAACACATGCACATATACCAATGAGAATCTTCTCAAGAAGCTACCATAAAATCTTTTATTCCAATATTTACCTAAAAAGCATAGTACAGATGAGCTTTTCTCAATCTGGAGCTCAAAATAGTCTGCGATCATACAATCAGTCCATGCTTCACTACTTTTGGGATCACATAATTGGATTGTTTGGGGGTTCCATTATGGAAAGAGTATCATAAATGCAAATTAAACACAGTCTCATTGTTTGGTTTAGAAAAAAAAAAATCTAGAACTCAGAGCTAACTATGCGCTTCTATGTATAAATAAGAAATAAACAACTGAGATAAAATTCTGACAACAATAACGGCCACGTCCATGCCATTCTTTCAGTCCTGCTTGAAACTAGACTCCGGAAAGTACATTTATATAATAAAATACTAGTTCTAGTAACTCAGTTGCATGCAAACACATCCAGCTGAAAAAAACCACCATTGAAAATATGCCAGAAATTTATAGTTTTAAAGGGATAAACAGAATTAGAAGACCTAATAAAAAGCCAACAAGGTAGGAAGATTTTAACCTGTTCCATTGGTTAGATGCTACTTCAGTATCTGCAGCACAACAGTCTTTACTTGCAAGTGAAGCAAACTGCAGAGGAGATGGCTTTTATTCTAAGACTTTACTGATAAGTTATTTCAAATTTAAAGGTAATGCTGTGTGCCAGCTTGGCTCTGCATTTTTTTTATTAATGGTATTGACAAAATCTGTTCCTACCTGTACAACTTCGGAGGCAGTTTTCTGAACTTTCATTTCAGTGATGGCTTATGAGCCTGGCCAAGAAGTAGTTTATGGGAGAAGTCAGCCAGCTCTAAAAATGGTAACAGGTCTTGTATCAAGTGCAAACACTGAGTTAAAAAGGAACAAACTTCACAAACAGCTTTGTAGTCTGAGCCCGAACTTTGATTTATGCTCTCCATCTCACTGGTTTTAGTCTTATCAGAATTCAGTTTGTAGGGCCTGGCACATATGCATTATTGTATATTGGCATGGAAGTGGCTTTTGATAGAGATAAGGATACATGAGAATATGGGAAAAAGGATTAATGATAGCTTAGAAACAGGAGTCTTAAAGAATCAGATAAGGAAATGCTTATAAAAATTTGGATATTTTTATAAAATCAGTTTCAACCCAAGTCAAGTTCAAAAGCAAAAAATACAGTTCAAAGTAACAAAGTTTTAAAAACCTGAACACTGTCTTAGTGGTGCTACAGTATCTTTCTGCATGCAATTTATTAAGTGTTTAAATAAAAAAGATGTAAAGAAATATTTTTACTTTGCCAATTAATTCCAATAAGTTTTTAAAAAGCTGATAGAGAAAGTCTTGCAAAACACAAAGGTTATTGCTACCCTACTAAATATAACAGGCCAAGGACTCCTCTCGCCTTAGGAATCAAACAGTGCAGCACAGCTCAGTTTATACGTACGTGGCTGCACTGTTCTCTGTTCAAAATATTGCACAATAGCCACAGCCCAGGTCCCTGTGGAAATAACCCTCACAAGAACTGTGCCCAGGCAGCAGCTGCAAGAGTGCTGGTTGGCAGGAACCAAGCATTGTGGGGATGAACAGTATAAATGCTGACCCTCAAAGGTCATTCATTTCTTTACCATTGAAGGCACAATTAAAGATTCTTCTTACTATTCAGTGCTAATGCAAGACTCCAAGTAACACTAATACAAGAGCAGTGTAATGAGTTAAGAATAATGTTCGTTACCAGCATATTCACCTACTTATTTTCTTGACACTACTTGATGTTTAAATAGAATACAGCAAATTACATTTTACTAGCTTTATTAGATGTTCTTTTGGAACAGCAAAAATCCAGATTATGATCTATTTTAATTTTTAAATGTACTTATTTCATGGAGACCCTTTTAATCTTTTTTGCTTTTAATCAGTCATTCTATATTATCATCTCCAGCTTGAATTCATTAATTCATAATTAGCACAGAATAAACTCTTCATAACTGAACAGAATTTAAATTAAAATGAAGATTTCCTTCAGTGGGAGAGATTTTAAGAACGAGCAGTGAACTCAGATGTTCAACATTGCATTATTTCTCACAGTCTCCTGCATTAAGCCTAGAACACTGCCATAGGTGAAGCAGCCACCTAATTCTGGAATTAAGTGGATACAGGGAAAAGGGGCAAGAGGAGAGGTGAAAAACCAAAAGATGCCAAACTCTTCATAATACCAAAATTTTGGCCAATACCATGCTTTGCCATCCTCTGTTAAGATACTTTGATGCCTTGTTGCTGAGCATTCACATTTAAATCAGCAGTGGAGGAAAATAATAAAAATTAAACCAGTGGTGGACAAGCTGAATATTTTCTTTTTTCTTTTTCCCATGAAGAGCAGTCATTTGAAAACACTAAGCAGCATCAGCGACAGTAATTTTTAGTGTGTCACAACAAGGTAAATATGCTACTAACTTTACAGTTCTTTGGGTAATAGATGAGACATGTTGAAGTAGCTTTTGGTTCATTTGGTATTATCCTCATTATGGCTTTAGCTGACACAGGGGATCAATATTTCTGAACATTATACTACTCCTGAACAGACAGAAGGACATATTGTTTATTTGGCTGCCTAGTGATTTCCGACACAGGAGCCTATCAAATATATTATGGTATGAAAACCAGTGCCAACTAAAAGGACTCCTAACAGAACACCATGATGTGGTTACTCAAGAGCTGATTATTCAGGAGAAATCAAAACATTAAACCTAGCAAATAAAATTTAATCTGAGGCTGGCTCTATAGTAATCTCTGGGTTTTTTTTAACCTTGCAAGCCTGCTTGACACTGACTTTAAATATTCATTTTATGAGTTCACGCAGTATTCCCCAGAATCTACTTGATTTCAGTTGCCAACATTTAGAGCCTTTGGCCAAAATTTTCCATTTAAGCAGATACAACAGCTAGGCAGGAGATGGAATCACATTACTTTCCCACAGCTAGTTATATTCTTGCCCAGTGTGTCCATTATCATCCAGAAGCTTTTACAAGCACCATTACCCTAGACCCTTTGAAAACTGTCTGTAATGCAAGGTTAAATCTCTCAACTGCATTAAATCTCAATTCAAACCACCTCATTGTTATTACATATGCATCACTATTACAGACAGCCATTTGTGCATCTACAGTTAAAACTAAGTTGTGGTTTTATAGGAAATACGAGCTGCAGAAATTTGAGCTGGATCCAAAAATGTCTACCGGGATCACGTGGATTCCTCTATCTAGTCAGGAGCAGCTACAACAATTTATTAAAATAAAAGGACTTTTTGCAAATATATGCTTTTCCCTATGGCCCCATCCCTTGCAATCAAAACCGCGTTCACCCACAAGCTGAGACAGGGACAGTATTCCAAAGCCAGTTGAAAAGGAAACCATAGATGTACACAGGGTAAACAGAAGACACAGGATGAAACAGCCTAATCCATGTCATGAGGCCATCTGTATTGCAACACTTCACTTAATGTCAAGGTTTTCAACTGCATCTCTTGTGACGTTTGAAGATCCTTTTATACACTTATGATATATAATGAGCTGTATCTTGTGCATTCTAACAAATGCTACAAAGGCAAATTAAGGCTTCTTACATATGGTAAAAAAGTGTAAAATGTAATTAAGACATCTGTCTTCAGAGTACAGAAACATGAGTGAGGAATCAACACAATGGACAGCATCTGTTTTGTTTCTCAGCTTGAAACTAATATCCTCTCATGATGTGACTGATAGGATCATGGAGAATCCTCTGGAAGGAGGAATAGATTGCTTCTGCTCCACAGAGTATACTGAAGGATAAAAGCTTTCTAGATCAGGATGAGGCACACAGAATTTGAGATGGGAGGAGACAGAAAATGCAACTGAGGATGGAAAAGCCTTTAGCTCAGTAAAGAGACTAAGACATTTCTGAGAGGAACAGGAAAAAGACATGTAAACGGGTCCTTCTTAGTGGACTACACACCAGAGTAGCACGTGGGCTTTGTTTCAACACAAGAGACATTAAACCTCACAGGTAGGTCCAGACACAGGAACCTTTTTGGTTTTTTTACTTCTTCTTTTATTTTAAAGTTAACAATTAAATTTTACATCCTAGTGAAACCTTCCCTAAAAGTCATTTTTAGAGTCATACCATTCAGGTTCAAAAGGTCACAGGTCTTTTTTGAGAATCGTTACCTTAAGGAAAAATAGATCCACCCGAGATCAACTGTTAAATGTGGATTCTCAGTCAGAAAACAAACGAACAAACAAACAAACAAACAATGTGAGCATAAAATTCAGATGCTCTAACTCAATGTTTGATTCAGATGCACTAACTTGAACTCTCTAACTTTATTTACTGGATAGATTGAAGAAAAGCTCCTATTTAAGAAATACAACAATCATTACATCCTGGACTTAGTGCAATGAAGCCAGTTTTCTTGTAAAAGCAATAAATACAGTTATTCAATAAGGTTTCCTGAATCTTGGGTTAGGCCTGTTTTACTCCTTTCATTACACCATACTGGAATTTTTTTATCACCTGTTACCTATTGTGCCAGTCCACACATAATTTAACTTAAGCCTTCCTGTTTCTGTCTGAGAATTCTCTATTTGGCCATGATTCTTACCAAATTAAACAGAGAGTGGGCAAGGATCCACTGTTATTTCACTATAATTTTACAGTGTAGAAGTAGATGAATCAATATACTTTAAAACTGCTTTATTTTACAGAACCTTTTGTTGGAACACATTTACAGCTTTGATTTATTCTTTCAACAGTAAAAGCATGTTTTTGGAAAGGTTGAAGAAAGCTGTTCAAGGGGTTTTCGAATTAAAAACTGTGACTTAAAATGGTTTGCAAGATTACTCTTTTTACCCATACCTAAAAATCAATTGTTACAAGATTAATTGTTCATCAAATGTTTGAATGGATCTTCAAAGGAGACATCAAGGGATGCAGAAGTATTTTAAGATAAAGGGCATTACTGCTTGATGCACAGCAGAAGTTCATGTTGCATATTAGAAAAAAAAAAAAGAACAACCAAGCTTCTAAGTAAGATGTGGGGGCAGGTTTTCCATGGGTGTTTTTTGTGCTACAATTATATTCATTGACATTCATCTACACTATTAAAAAATAATATTTATGAGAGTTTGCTTGCTGTTAGTCATTATGTGGCGAGAACAGAAAAAATAAACAGCAATAGAAATGCACAGAAGTAGTCTTCACTCCCATTCTTTTGTCAACACAGTGACAGCTAACCAGGTGCAAAAACCTCCTTGAAAATTATTGCATCTGCATGTCCTGGGATTACAGCGGGAGTTTTTGTTAGGGTGATAGCCTTTCAAAACAAAGATTTCAGACGATTGGTCTGTCATGTTACTTACTTTAGACAGGCGAGTAACTGAGCTGCCAAACAAGCTAGAATATGCAGCCCTTGGGGGACTAAGTGCAAGCTTCAGGTTTTATTGGCTTCTAAATAGGGTCATTACAAACAAGAACAGGAAGAAAGAAAAAAGAGAAAAAAAAAGAAAAAAAAAAACACCACTTTTGAGTTTTTCAGCCATTGATTTGGTCAGCTTGGGAACCACTAGGAGCACTCAAAACTACACGGAGACAAATTTTGTTTTCTTATTTTCTTCTGTACTGCTTCACAGAACAAATGTGCCTTCTCTCAGAGTATTTATGGAGTAAGACAAAATACATGTTAAGGGTGGCAAAATGGATTTGTTTGTGACCAAAACAAACAAGCAGTCTCCAAAGTGCAGGAGTACCTTGCCTGTTTCTGAAGAGATCAGCCAGGTTTTACAGATTTGATAACTGTTTCCACAAGGCCTTCCCGTCTGGTTTCCACAACCTTCTGTTCTTTTCCATTGCCAGGAAGACAATTCCGTGGATTCTGAGGGATCATTCCTTTTCTTCCTGTCACATACCTTAAGGACAGCAGAAACAGAGCAGATGGGTTATTAATGGAGCACTAAGTAGAACAGTGGGAAGGTAAACAGAACAGCAGCCAGCAAATGACCAAAAGCTGAAGGCAAAAAACTTGGTGAATCTCTTCTTTCCCTCCTAAGCACTGAACTACATTAGGGTGAACTGCAGAAGTACTTATTTATTAAAACCCACATGACATACCGGAGATAGGAGCTGATGGAGAGCAGGCTATTTAGATATGTTAAATATTACCTAGACCAAGGACATCTATAAATTCTAAGTATACTTTAAAATTTACTGTGGGGTGGTCAGGAACAAAACAGAAAAAACAAACAAACAAACAAACAAACAAACAAACCAAAACAAAAAAAATCAATCATCCACATCCTTACTTCACAGAATCTCTGTCACAATACACAGAGCCTCTTCTGTTTCTCTTTTCCCAGGGTTTCAAATAAAGATTATTTCAAAAATCTCATGGAACAATAGAGAGAAATAACTTGCAACAAAAAATACATCCAATTATCTTGCACAAAGACTTCACTATATATATGTTTGAAGTAATTTTTAACAGAAACGAAGGAAGCATTAAAAAAAAAAGTAGTTGTGTGTGGGTGTTTTGCCTCGTTTAGCTGTAAAGATAGATTCAGACTTTTTGATATTGTCAGAATTTTTGAAACTGATAGGTGGGTTTGGTATATTTTTATAACTGCCTCTGGACATTATGCCAAAGTTGAGGGGTTTAAAAATAAAATGCTTACAACTACAACTTTTAAGTTCCTACACACAGTTGTTACTGAATTGTTTTTACACATCATTACATATCTGAGCTTCTTTTGAAATTGCAATAGCAGAGGCAACTGCTACCTGTCTGATGGATACCTTTCTTCCTTCTCTTCTTCCATTTTCAAAGATTAAAAATGCATATAACATTTTCCAGGTGCTACTATTGTTAGCTTTTGTTTTATATGTGCAGTGAATAGCATTGAAATGTGTAAAGTTAAGCTAACATATCACTGTTCAATGCAAGACCACGTAGGATGAGATGTTTTAATAAATATCTCACTATTTCAAGAATTACTTCACTCACACACTCATTTTTTTATAGTCAAATGCTCAAAAGAATGAAGATGCACATATACAAGTAGTCCACATAAGATGAAAACAGAGATCAAGGAACATCACCAGCCACTGAATTCATATCATGTCTTCTGAGTCTCCCATAGGCTGGTTCCCTCATAGACTGGCAACATGCTGGCTTTTGGGCATAATGTTTACACAGTTTTTTACCTGAAAGTGACTGCAAATTTTTAATCCTGTGGCACTTCTATGACTCATTAAAAAACACATATTCACCCTTCGTATCTTCTTTGCCACCTGTAACCTGTCCTTTGGTTAAGGCTTTATTTTCTTTCCCTAAATGGGATGTCGCTGAGAAATTGCATGCAGATGTGCTATGATTTTATTAAAATACTGATCCAGATGCCATAAACGCACGTAATTCTTTTATCTCCTCTTTCACCACTTCCTCTGCTGCTTCCACAATCAAACATTCCCATACAAACTTTCTTTATACCAACAGTAACATTTCTGTTGCATATTTCTCTCACACTTTCATCTGAACCTCAGTCTAATCACATCATGTAATGTCTGCTTTGATCATATGACTCTACTGAGAATCAATGTCATTCTTTCCAGACTGAAGCCTTGAAGCAAAGATTAAAGTCTGCCACACCCAGAGCAAATGCAAGCTATGTAGAGATTTCAGTTCCTCAAAATGCTACTAAACCTAACTAGTTCTTAACAAAATCACCTCTTTCAAGATCAGTAAAGCACTCACAGAAAGTTTGTGAATTATGCTAAATGGAGGGAAATAGTTGACATACTGGAAGGCAGCGCTGCCTTTCAGAGACCGTAAATATTTCCGCACGCTGAAAAAGTGACCCTCCAGAAACCTCATGAAGTTCAACACCGGCAAATGCAAAATCCTGCATCTGGAATCAACATAACAGACTGAGGATGGATGGTTGGGGAGTAGCTTTGCAGAAAAGGATCCACTTGCTTTGGTGGACAAAAAGTTGAGCATGATTCTATACCATGGCTTTGCAGCAAAGGGGGATAACCACATACTGAACTGCCTTAGTAAGAATATAGCCAGCAGTCAAGGGAAATCACCTCAATTCCACAGCTGTGAGACTGTGTCTAGAGTACTGTGTCCACTTTGGGGCTTCCCAGTCAAGAAAGTCATTGGCATACTGTAGCAGGTCCAGCGCAGAGGACTGTGCAGAGGACAGTCGATATGGTTAGGAAGCTGGAGCATACTATTTGCAAGAAGGGGTTGACAGAGTTGGGGTTTTTCAGTCTGGAAAAGAGACTGCTATGGATGTGAGGGTGAGGTACGTGTGTGTATCTTACTTCCCTCTTCAAATACACCCTAATGGAAAGTAGAGTTGAAGGTGGATGGAGACAGACTCCTCTCAGAACTGCATAGTGACAGAGGTACAACACATATAAGCTGCAATATGTAAAATTCCAGTCAGGTCTCAGTTAAGAACTTTTAAACTGTGAGTATGCTTGAACACTGAAAAGAACCCCAGAGCAGTGGTGTTAATTCCACCCTTGGAGATATTCAGCATCCAACTGGACAGAGCATCAAGCAACCTGATATAATTTAACCCTCTTTTGTCCTTTCTAACATAAATTATCCTATGAATAGTAAAGAAGTCTCTAAAATCAAATCTCTCCCTGTAGTCTTATTCATGTGAATGAAAAGGTGGCATAAGAATACAGGTAGAAAACTTTTGTTAAAAACAGTAATCATTTGGTAATGAACAAAAATCAAGTTATCTAATTGTGTCATCAAGTTACCCAATACGTGTCAAACACACTTGGACTGATGGTCATACTACTTATGAAGTTGTTTAGCACTTTTCCAGATATTTTCCAAAGTTTGCATTTCAATTTCTACTATCTTCTGCCGCACACCTACAAGATGCTTTCCTTGTAATGAAAAAGAGAGGAAAAAACTATCTTATTTAATGAAGACTTCGAAGTTAAATTGTTTTTCCAGGGGAAAAAAAAGTTGGCAGTTCTCCACTATATACAGTCCATGTTTAATCAGTGCATTTATATGAGTGTTCCCATGCAGTTGTAACTGGTTCCAGGAGGGGGAACTACAGGATTATTACCCTGTAGTCTCAAATCTGGCTTCTTAACATATACTTATTCCTACACTGGTATTTTCTGTGAATGCTGACTACTTGCCCATTTGGCTAAAATAACAAAAGCCTTCATTACAAGAATCTAAAGTGTGTATTTTCCCGGTAGGGCAACAGTTACTCATAGAAAATAGATTTCAAACTCTAATAACCTTGTTTTTATCAGACAGCATCTCTGCTGTGTTTTGGAATTATATTACCCTGAACTCTGGTTTAAGAATAGCTTCAGGGGCTATTTCAATTTAGGCAACTCACACTAGTCCTAAGGGTAAAATTGTTTTCTCCTGTTTTTAAGCAACCAAATCAAGGGTCATTTAGCATCTTTTCCTAGTCAATGAGGGAAGATTATAATTCCAGAAGATGATTCATCCTTTTATATAGAAATACTCATACAAGAGTTGCCAGACATTGTTGTAGAGGAAACCTAGGTGACTAGATCTTCTCAGATGGAAAACATTAAACAATCACATATTCTCTGGGTCTACCTGGAGTGAGAAAAATGAAAGTTACTACTTGCCTGAATTGGTGTTGGGGCAGGAACTGGATACGATCTCTATCACCTACGAAAATCACTCCTATACCATACCGTAATCTCCGAAGAACCCATTATTGAGAATGGTCCATGTAGGTTTTGATATACATTAGTTTTCCCTTCTGTTTTAAGGAGTTAAATCTCGTTTCAAACATGTGATAGTCATCTAAATCACTTCATACTATTTTTCAAAGTCATTATAGTCACATACCACTTTTCCTCTAAGTCACCGTTATTGAATAGAAGAAAGAGTTAAAAATCAGTAAATATTCTTATTTTTTAAGAAATGTGTGTTCACACATAGAACAAAGTCTTAGGTACAGTATGTTTCAACATCCGTCTACATCTACCTACTTAGCACAGATTTGTGCATTCGGGAGCTGTATATATATATATTTAGTAAATATATCTGGCTTCTTAGCATTCATATGTGTATATATATATGTCTACATATAACAGGTATTTTTTGTGTGTGTTCCCTAATCCAATTATCCCAAAAGCTTATCTAAGGCTTAGTGAACCACACATCCACAGATACTGTACTAAGAAGTAGATACAACTGACACTGATAAGAGCAGTATCAAATGTATTTTTCCCCTGTTTTCCAGTTTTGTGGTGGCAAAAATTAAAATGTTAAGCAAACTCAATAAAAAGTATGATGTGCCACCAACAGCCAATATATACTCTGTTGCCCCTGTTTTGCTCGTTCAATACAGCAAGATCTATTCCTTATTAGATACCTACACTGGGACTATTCAATTGGTTGTGAAAAATTTTACTTTAATAACCACATAAAATTGTATGGAAAAGTATTTCTAGAAGTTAAGATAAAGAAAAAATGTGAAAATGCTTTAAGTTGAAGTTTTAAAGAAGAATTTAAGAATCGTAAATTAAGTGCCTACTTGTCACTGAAAAAAAAAAAAATGACAAAGTCAAGCCTTAAATCAGAATTCTTTCAAATTTTAGGACTAACCCAAATGTCACTACCTCTATGCTGCCTATATGTATTTGGCACATATTTACAGAATAGCTGGAAAAGTCTATCTGAAAACATGCCAAAACCAGATTTGGTCTTAAAAAAATCTTTAATAATAAAAAAAATTAGGTCCATGTTTTATGCCTTTATATTTTAATACAACTAAAAACTCATTTTCAAAATGACACCTGAGAACAGACAAAAGGGAAAAAAAAAAAAAAAGAAAAAAGGAAATACCTGTTTCTTCTCCCTCATGCTTTTTAAAATTTTATCTGATATATGGGTGATTTTTCAGCTGCTGTTACTGTGTTGTGACTGTAAGGCTCTGTCAAGGGCTGCCATCCAACTGTCTAAACAAAGGTCACTCAGTGGCAGGGATTGGGAAGTATTAGAGAGCTTACCAAGAGGAAGAGATAATGACAAAATCCAGTCTTTTAAGCCCCCTGTCATACCCCTCCCACTCTATGCTATGAGGTTTTGGATTTTTTTAATCAACACTATGTTGTAAGTTTCACTGAAAATAAATTATATCTTTTGCTACATCTCATCATAACCTGATTCAGCCTTTTGCATTTCAGCTACCAATGTACAGAACAGATTAAAGAATAAGCTAACATCAGTCTCTCAAATAATCTCTATACAGGCCACCTGATCCACAAATGTCTCTTATCCTCAGAATGTAAAATCAGGTCAATAGTGAATTATGTTTTAACCTATTGGCATCCCAACACACCTAATAACAAATGGAGTATCAAATCAGCCTACAACCTTATGTGTAGATCAGAAGTTAAAACAGCCTCTCACAGTGCTTTGCAACAAGTATGCTTAATGGCTTCACAATAAGAACAAAGGTGAGATAAAAGCAACCGGAGAGGTAAATGCTACATTATAAGCTTGAAACCTCCATAATTCAATGTGTTAGAAAAGAAACCATAGAAGCATTTGATAAGCTTCTCGGCTGAGTCAATAGAGTAATTAGTGTGGAAAAAACTCAGGTCATGTGCAGTGAATTTTACATGCTTCCTACCTAGAATGTACTAGTTCTCTGATGTAAGGCTCTATAGTTATTATACTAGTGACAAATACTACAGTTATTATGTTAGTGACAAATAATTATTGCATATGGCTTGTTATACAGGCTATTACAGAGTTCAAGTATCATTAAAAAAAAAATCCTGTATCTTGGCAATTTTCTTGGGAAAAACTGCTGAATCATTTTGGTGAAGATAATAATGATGAGTAAACACAGAGTGCAGAGCTGAAGCCTCAAAAATTCCAGATGGGAGTCTGTATCCCCAACTGAAAAGATTCTCTGGAGTATCAGGATGGGTCAGAGGTCCAGTACACATTCCACACCCAGCCACCGGCAAGAATATAATGTGCTTTTAGAAAATCAAAGTGTGAAAGACAGATATGGACCAGGCTTGACTGCTTCCAGGATTTTCTTGAAAGACATTCTCAAGCCACTTCCTCACCAGAGTATGTGGCAGGTAGAGTTAAGCAGGCAAGGAAAACAGTTCTTCATCCATCTCACATCAAGTGTCATTAAAAAAGAAAATAAATTCACTCCAGACACCATTTTAACCTAATCTCAGATTACTTATATCAAAACGCCTTAATTGAAAACATACTCATACTATATGGCAAAACTAAGCACATATGAATGTTTTATCTATCAAAAACTCAGACCTTTAATACTTCAGTTATTCTTTTGCCATTTTAGAGGTCATGCTACTTTTTCTGCTCTTGTAATTGATTTCCATGAGGTAATCATAAATCCCCCAAATCGCTTTTTCTTTCAGAATATTGAGATGTGCTCTCATCTGTAGCTATTCTGACATATGTCTGCAGTATAGGATCTCATGCCAGCTTATAATCAGTTAGAAGAAAAGCAGAATTCTGGCATCATTAAAGCTATAGGTTTTCCTGTATATCTTATTAGACAGAAGTTGGCAGAGGCAAATACTTCACAGGAACTCTTCCCTCCTAATTTTTCATCTATCTCCCTTTCTTCAAAAAAGGTTTCCCGAAAGCATCATTGAAAAATTTTACCTTGGTGAGAATTTTCAGTTTCTCCTTGAGTAGTAATGCAATCACTTTGGGGCACACTTGATCTATGGTCTCTGGAGTAGTATTCCAATTACGGACTCTGCATAGAGCAGAAAAATATTTCCTGAACATTCAGCCATGTATTTTAGTTATATTGTTTGTAACTTTCGTATTTCATTTCAATCAATAAATTAGCACTGACTTGGCTAATATAAATGTTCATAAAAGCTATATTTCTTCATTTACCAAGACAAATATTTCAAGAAACTGCTTCCCAAATTGTTCTTAAGCATTGTGTGTAAAATTCAGCATTTACAAGTATATACTGCACCAGTCCACCAGGTCTTGTTCCACTCATCCTCACTGGGCGACTGCTAAAACTAGTTGATACAGTATAAATGGCAAATGCTGCCAGCTAACCTACAAGTTATGCTCATTTAGTTATTTAAATAATAAACTACCCTTATATAATGCACTGGCTGTTACTTAGTCTGCTGTCCAACATGAGATCCTCAGTGTGTTTCTGCCTAAAGCAGCCAGAGCCTCAACACATTTCTAAAACCTCGGTCAAAGCAGAGCTCTATGGCTGACTCTGAAGGAAAGGAGGAACATGAAAGAAAATGTGGCAAGGTCAACTGAAGGAGTCAAAACTACTTACCAAAACAATTGTAGTGTTGACAGTAGCTCAAGGGTATTTTTAACACAAGTTGGAAAATGCAGGAAAAGAAAGAGGAGAAAATGTGACCACTGAAAGTAGAAAAGATGATGGAGAACAGTAAGAACATGCTCAGGTCTAGTATTTTAAGATGTTACTGAATGTCAACAGTCACACTGAGAATAAAGGGCTTGTGTTCCAAGAGGCAGTGGAAGGATCACAAGCAAATGGTGCCTCTTTGGGCAGTTCCAAGTCAGTTTAGGGAGTGACAGCAGTAACTACCCAGGCTCTCCGATGTGTTACTGCACTGTTGAAAGCTAAGAAAAATTCTAGATTAGAGACGCATTACCTCATTCTAAAATGAAGCAAATGATTTAACCATGGACTCTTTTCCTGTTCTTAAGATCAATTACCTTTCATGCTGCAGCTAGCTCTCACATTTATTATTTACATACAATTCTCACAGTTATTTTGTTTGAAAAAAACAGATAAATTCATGCAAATTACTTGAATCTTAGAGCTAACAGTTGTGTACAGATTATGTTAGGTTAAATTATTTACATTGATATTTAAAATTGGCTGTTAAGGGGAAAAAATAACTTCAGGCAGATCTTGACTTCCAGAGACTTGCTACACAGAGAGTCAAATTTGCTCCTTTATGGCTACAAAAATCTATAGTAAATTGCTGTGAGTTAAGAAAGACCATAGTTACTGATTCTTGGGCATTTACTTTAACTCTAAATTCCGAGAGAAAATACTAATTTATTTCTAGATTTCGGTTTGAAATTCACATAGTGCGTGCAAACAGCAAAACAGGTGCCTTATTTTATGCATCAAGTCTGGTGACAGATTAATAGGAAAAGATATAATACTAAAAATAATATTAGAAATAAATTGGTACTGTCAAAACTGTGATTGCAATCTTAAGCATAATTTTGCTTCCAGCAAGTTAGAATACACACATTAGCCTGTTGCAAAATATTTAGCATGTAAAGAGCCAGAAAGATATTAACACCTAATGCTCAGCACTTACAAAAATGAAAATTTGCTCTTGACAGTATTTATCAAAATACCTAAAAATTACATCAAAGTAATGGGAAACATTTGAAATGTTGTAGTCAGCTGATTGTTGGGGTGGGGGAGGTTTGCCACACTGATATCAGTATCAGATTGTGCTGAACATCCCTTTTTTCTTTTTCCACGTCCACTGGTACTGTGCAAACAGTGACATCAAACAAGTCTCTGCAGGGTGTATTCTGCCCACACACCAAGATACACACACACCTACAGCTACCAGAGCATCCACACACGTGTAAATAGTGAAGAGAAAGGTTAATCTTGAATAGTCTTGGTTTAACTTTGTCATTTAGCACTTGATCTACAGCCCTTCAAAGAATGGTTCCTTTGAATTTTGAAGGCTTTACATTAAGCCATAACATAACAGGCACATGGTTTACATTAAATTTTTCAGACACCTTTTACAGATGTACTAAAAATTGCCAGAACAGATGCACAGGCCCTATTGTAGCTATGGAGCTAAATACACCTCCAAATCAAAACTGTGTTAAAGTTGATATTAACTGGACATATTAAATAATAATAAGGTATATTTTAGAGTATTAAGTTACGTCTCTGTAAACAAGTGCTAAGTTTGTTGGATTCTAGATATGCTAGCTGTGAAAATGTGTCGTTAATGTGCCTATACAATGTTATGTTATCTGCCTCTGAAATTCTCCATGAAAGACTACTCTCTTCCTCTATGAATGTCAATTCACAAGTTATGGTGAATAATTTTTAAAGCATAGCATTTTTCCAACATAAAAAACAACTATCTGCAAATGAAGCTGAACAAAGACCTAGCGAGTTTTAGGAGTTTCTGATACTCCATTAAGATCACGAGGGACGTAAAAACAGTCTGACAAATACTAATGTTCCAAAAGGGACCGTGTTTAAATTGATTTTAAGTCAAAATAATAAATGGCTTTTCGAGTACATTCTATGAAAGCTTCTTGTGCATCTAAGAGTGCATTAGGTTGTCTTGGGTAGGAAATTGTACATTCTTTGAACATGAACAAACTGAATCCCTTAAAGGTGGTTGGAGTACATTATTACAACACTACGAACACAATTATTTATCTTTGGTTTATGTGGTTTTCTCCTCAATGTTATGGTAATGCCAAGTTCTGCTCTGATGTTACAGAATTTACCTAGACAATAAAGTATTACAAAAACAAAAGCAGAAGACAGGAAGGGACTAAGTCTTGTAGTATACCAATTTCTCTCATCCAGAGAAGTTTTTGCTATTTGTCTAGATTTTTATGATTCTTGTACAGTGCACTTTCAGAGCTTCTTATCTATATTCATGAATTAGTTCTCCCCAAATAGCTCTGAGACAGAAATGTAAACTGCCGCTTTACAGAGAATATGAATAATGCTTGTTTCACCCCAAATCACACAACACTTCAGGCAACACTGGAAACAGAACCGACATTTAGATGTGCACATCTCATTTATTAAGTCCATTTTCCTTCCTGGTAAGGATGGATGTGACAGTAACTCGTATAATAATGAACACTTTATATGTATTAAATCCCAGTAATAGGAAAGGAACAGCCCCAAAAGGGATCAAACCCACACCCAGCCAGGCAATGACATCACCAAGAGAACTGGAAACAAACTCTCTGAACTTGCATCTATGATAATGGAAATGCATTTGCAAAATGACTACATTTATGCATTCTACAGTATAATTTGACCAGAAAAAAAAAAAAAACTAAGGGATCTATACAGCAAGAAAGATATTTCACTTCCATTTGAAATAGAGGATTAGTCCACAAGAAGGAAAGTAGATGGAAGGGGCAACCATGTTTGCATGGCCCATCAAATAGAGCTTTCTGCTGTTGAAACTCAGGAAATTAGAAGATGAGCCCAGAAGACAATGCATCCCGTAACTATGCCACATATTTTTTCTGCAGGCTGGTATGCTTAAAATGTTTATCCTCTTCAATTTAAGAATTTCTAACAGGAGCAAAACTATTCAAGAATGAAAATCTGCTTGTATTAACTTTGTGGACTGCAGCAATGCCTACTTTTGAGAAATATCATTTTAACCTTGAAAAGGATTGATTGTCTTTATGCAGTGATGTATGGGGATATCTGCTCAGTAGTTATGAGCAATCACTTCACCTTGCAGGCTATAACTATCAGTAGAGATCTATGCAGTTGCAGGGACTAGTTAATCATTGCATAGTATGGGCATCAGCTCGATTTATAACCACGTCTCTACTAGTGCAGTCAAATACAGTTTTAATGTTTGGGGAAATTGTGTCACAACTGTGACAAAATTAGAAGTTTCAAGAAAAAAAAAATGAGGTTCATTTATGGAATTCTGGTGCCAAATTAAATTTTGTTGCGTGCAGTTTTAATTGAAATAACACTTAAAACCCACTACTGTAAGACTAAAAGATAAAATCTGACAAACCCTGTTATATCTATGACTCAGATGAGAAACATCAGACTAACTTTCCATGCAGTAATGCCCCAAACTACTCAAAATGTCATTTTGAGTCCTTTTTAGAAGCTTCTTTCTTTTGTATGCAACTTAATAACCAGCTATACAGGAGAGAAAGGAGGTAGCTCAAGGAGTGTGTTGCAGTAAGAACATGGATGTCATTAGCAATGAAAAAAACAATGGAAATTGTACTAGTGTTCTAAGAAGCCACAGAATAACATATTTTAGCTTTTATTCAGAACATTAAATGGTAGGTCCTCAAGTCTTCAAGTTTTTCAGCTAACAACCTGGGAAATGTTCTTATAAAATGAAAATCATTAATAAAAACAACAACAAAATCCAGAATCAAAACAAAACCAACCACTAAATACCACTCCCACACCGACCTTACCTTTCAACAGACAGGGTTAAGCCAGTTCATGTTCTATTCCTCAGATACTGATTTAGTAATTCGTTCCTCCTCTACCTATCCACTACAAAATGCAAGCTACGGATTGAGTTGCCTTTGCTCTCTCTTTTTAACCAATTTATTCAGCAGTCTTAAAGCCTCCTGTCACACTTCGGGATGGACTGACACATATTTAGACTTTCCTGGGCATATCTTCTTTTCCCACTTGGACACTTCTATTTCACATACTACCTTCACACAACACGTCTGGTGTATCTCAGACATGACACCACTGCTGTGCATCATGAAAATATGTATAGGTACACATTTCCAAACAAAAAATCTTGAAGAACAAGGTATCATTGTGGGGAATTAGGAATGACCTGTATTTTTCTTGCTGGAAAGCACCATATTTACAGAGCAGCATATTACACTTGATCTCAAAATAGCATTAGCAGATAATTGACCATTCTTATCACATAATTTGCCAACTGAGTGAAGTTTGAGATAGTGAAGACTATTTTGTAACCCTTTACCTTGTTGGTCTTCGCAGAGGAGCACAGGTATAGGTTGCACTGAAAGTTAAGGCTGCAAGTAACAGACAAGACAGGGTAAGTGGAAGGGACAGGATGGAAAGAGATGATGAAACAAAACTAATTTATAGAACCATAGAATCATTTTTGGTTGGAGCAGACCTTTAAGATCATTGAGTCCAACCATTAACCTAACACTGTCAAGTCCACCTATGTGCCTAAGAAGCTCATCTACACATCTTTTAAACACCTCCACGGATGATGACTCAACCACTTCCCTGGCAAGTAACGCTCAAGAGCGGTCTGTGTCCATATATGTGAGTTCGTCTGTCTCTACATTGTGTACGGTCCTCTCTGTTGTGAAAAAAGTAATAAATCTGCAAGCCAAAGGAAGATCAGTCAGACAATAAGGGAAAGACAATTGCTTTTCCCTACTATAGATGGCACCATCAGTTTTAAGGAAAAGAATATTTTTGTCATTACCTCTGCAGAATACCAAATTTTCTCTCAGTCGCTGTATGGTCAGGAATTGCCTTAATGTCAGGGCTCAAAGAGTAGAAGCAAAGCTGTGGAGCTATTGAAAATACATGAGCCATCGACAGGGCCTCAATGAATGAGTTCTATGTATAACACATGAGATTTGACAGATCTATAGTAGCTGCTGTTAAATGATTCACAGCCCTAAGAGAACTAAGCCAAAAACTTCAGGAATCTTTCAGAGAAATACTAGTTTTGTCAGCCAAATCACAAGAATTTCTAATACCTCCTAAAAGAAAATGAGCAGAATTACTCAAGACCAAGCAATAGTAAGAGCAACATGTGTCACACTTCAGGATCAGAAAGGTAAAAAGAAATTAAGAGGTTAAACTTTAATCGTGATAGATTTAAATCAAGATATCAGCAGTTAAACAGAGGGCAATCATAAACATAAGCATAAAAATATATATAAAAAAATCCATCCTTATGGCTCTTTGGGTATAGGCATAATAAAACTGAGATGACAGCATAACCAGAGCTGTTACTCTGTAATGATGAGAAACACAAAGTTATGTATGTTAAAACATCAATCAAAATGCTATCACTTAAAAATGTGTCACAGACAACGTTCCTCAGCAACTAGTTTTCTAATCCACTCTACTGAAAGAAGCTCCTCTGAGTGCAGCAACGCATAAGACATCTCTGAAATTCCTGGTTAACATGACAGCTTTGTTATCACAGGCAATACTTGCTTATACATAAGGACAAGGGTTGCACACATTTAAAGCACATGGTTCTTCTGTTATCTGCTCTTGAAGTGCTTTTGCAATCCCTTGCAGTGCAGAAAGGATCACTAATAGGTTTGCCAGAAAGCAAACAAACAAAATCTTTTGACTCCAGGTGTAAATACTATTAACTTACTGTAAAACAGAATATAAAAATTCAAGAGTCCCAGTTCATCTTGTGTTGAGAAATGCCATGGAAATATGTATGCCTTTGAAATCCCAGTTACCTCTCCTTCCTACATCACAAGCAGAAACCAAGCCTTAATTCTGCTTTGGATTTGATGCATTTATATGCATCATTTATATTCCTGAGAATCAGCATCTCACTGCTTCGGCTAGCCAAATATCCAAGCCACTTCTCAGTGTAACCTTCCTGTCACAATTCAACTGATAAATACACAGCTGCATTCAAACTTAAGGGACTTCCTCAATAGACACTTGCTTGAAGACCTATGCAGATGCCTCACGAAATTACACTAATTGTAATCAAAGCAACTACTTCTGCCCATCTATGAATTTAAGTAAAACAGTTTGTTCCATCAAAAAGGAGAAAACGAGGTAAGTAAAGAGAATAAGAAGAGTTAATTCCTAAAGTATGACTAAAGCCATACAATTTCAGAGTCTTTCCCTCTGGGGAAGCAACTGTTCAGCCAGCTGGTTGCTTTCCCTTGACTCCAGCAGCCACAATTCACGGTCTGAGGCTTAAGTCTTCCAGATTAGCAAGGTCTGATTTAGGCTGCACTGATCTGCTGGTGCGAATCGTCTCAGCCGGGTGCCCGTCAGGCTGCAATCCATGCCTCGTGCTGCCATTCCCATCAGCAGCTTCCACCAGCCCTGCCTGACACGCAAAGCTCCTCTCATTTTTTTTCTTTACCAACAACTGTTTTGCTGTTTGTGTTCTTAGAAACAGGTTTACTGTGTTAAGATACAGCCTTTCAGCTCACTGGAAATCTCAGCAACATCTTGTGTCTCACGTGGTCCAGAAGAGATCGACAGTTCCCTGCGCATTTCTTCTGTTTTTTCTAGGCTGTTTACATTCCATGTTCAGATGAGTGGCCTACAAATTTTATTTTCTTTTTTATTAGAAATGCATCTTAAACATACCTCCACTTCTTGAGCAACACAATCGTGTTTCAGGTCTGTTTGTTAATCCTTTCTTTGTGTCTCCTCCTCTCCACCAGATACATGTCAACAAACTGTATCTTCCAGCATGACTCCCAGTTCCTAGGGACGGTCAAAACCAGGGATTTTGCTTTTTGCTTCTTCAGCTTGGCTCCAAGTTTTTTCCGTCGTTGCTCTTAAAACATTTATCCTTTTTGTTACCTGGGGCTTTCACATGAAGACCAACACACTGCAGAGCAAGCATCCGGTTCAACATTCCGTACGCATTTGCACTCGCACCCAAATTCCTGAGTAAGTTTTCAAAAACAAAAAGATTTTTCTCATTAGCTATGGACAGACTAATCCGTGCCTGGCCCATACTGCCTTTGGAAATATCCTCTTTCACCCATTAAGTTTGTGTTTTTCTGATTGGTCAAAACTAAAAAGTTATACAAAGGTGTTTTCAAGGCTTCAGTTAAAACAGTAACACCTGTTTCTATCATTAGTATGTTTGTTCCTACTTTATGGAGGTGGAGGAAAGAGAAATATATTTTTTAACATCGTGTTGCAAAAGGCAATCAAGAAAAGTGAAAGATAAAGCAGCAGTACTGCCACAAACAGTAAAAATATTCAGTATTGGTATAAAGTGTTGGTTTTGCATAATAAAATTCCTGCTCAGCATCAGGAAAAAAGCAACTATTTCTGCGAATTTTTGTATTTGTCACACAGCAGTATACAGCTAGCAACATTTCTAATTGAGAAAATTATACCTTAACTAGCAATGTGTTTGCAAGGCAAAAGTTGACTTATTTTAAGTTGCTGAAACAGGGCAATGGATTAGAGTAAGGAACAAAGGAACAAAATAAAAAGCAGAAAGTTAAGCCAAAAAGGCGGAGGGGAGAGGGGAAGGTAAGATCATTTTTACCTACACTGTTAGAAGAAAGTAAGCTGGCTCTGTGATGATGTGGAACAACCTGTTTGGTAAACAGTGTTTGATATTTACCAGCAAACTCTCAAAGGGAAAATCTCCGTAGGTATTTGAATCTCCTTTTGCCTTTCCTAAACTTGTCAGTGAAGAAAGATCTCTCACACTTTTAGCTACCATCAACACAAAAAGTTAAAACCAAATCCATTTAACTCATTCCTAGTGAATGCAATCTAGCAGACACATGTTCCTTCTCTTCCATACACACACATATCCCTGGTGACAGCAAAAAAAAATTTGAGCATACTTAGGTGAGCAAGATGAACAAATTGTTTAGTAAGCAAAGTTAAAAGTCATCTAATGTGTAAAATTGCCTTGTCTGAGTCACATATAAAAGTCATTTTCAAAAGCAAATACCTACGTAAAATATGTTCAAGTCTCCACATTTAAGTACATACAGGAGGGCTAGCTAATTGTATACATTTATCTTTGCATTTGGAAGTTTTTTCAGAGTTTTCTTTTTCTGCAACTAGTTTAAACATGTCACACTATATTAAACCATGGCATACTTGATAACAAGGACTACTGTAGAGTTTTATCATGTACACTGAAGTTATAACTAATACAAGATACCTATTTAATAAGCTGAAAAAGACATTGCGAGTCTATTTTTGTTCTACAACAATTCAGTATTGGTACATATAAAGTTATGTAAAGGAATAGGTTAATATATTTATTTGCTAATACTTCTTGGGACAAAGGATATTGACTTAATAAATAAAATCACTAATAGTGGTCATCCTTTTTCTTAGGCAATGGCAGAATTTCAAACCCTTAGTACTGCACAAAGCCTAGGAGGCAACTCTGTTTCTAAAATCATTTATTCCAAATAGAAGTGTGTTCCAATACAGCCAAATCTCATGAAAATGGAAAATTTAAAATCACGAATTTGAACTGTATTATACATTTTCCAGTAAAAGAATCTGACATGTTAAAAGCTTTTTTTTTTAATGGATTGACATAAACATTTTGTTGCAAAAATGTAAGACAAAATAAGGTCTATTTTGTGTTTCCCCAGTTGGAAAATGCCAAGCAAAATACAAGCATATATCTGTGAAATGTTGATAAGTGTTTCACATTTTCTGGTTCAATTTAAGACAAACTGTGCACAAAGCTCTGTCTCCCAGCTTATTCTTTCAATTTTTTACCCCAATATTTAAACCAATTTCCTTGGTCTTACTGGTTAAGCCCTGGCAATATCATAAGTCAGTTACTTGGAACTGAATCCTTCCTTCTCTGTAAACTTCCTAACCAGCAGGTGAAGCAGGAATCAAGTAGTAGCTACTCATTAGGTGAGCTACTCCCACACCTTATAGAAATGTGCTGGAACCACCTTATAAATTATGTTCCTGCGTAAACTAATGCATATCATCCTGATTTTAATGCTTTTCAGCTGACACTGAGAAACACGAACACGGATCCTGGAGTTTGGGACAACAGGATTACAGTGTCCATACAGGACTAAATGTTCTTCACAGCTCCCTGGCAAGATTTAATCTGAGAGGCATGCACAGTGCACGCTTCTCACACACTTCTAGAATTACGCATTTGAAAACATTGCAGCCACAAATGTTTCTGCTTCTCAGTGGCTGGGGCACTTCTTTTATCCAATAGCTCAGTGGCTAAATCACTTGTTCAAGAAAGCACTACGCAATGTAACCTCTTCAGCCTGAGGAGGCTGACAACTATGTTTTTCTCTGTGGAAAGAACGTCTTCAGCATACACAGGCTGTCTGGTCCAAGATAATTTACCTTCCTGTTGAAGCTGTGCCACTTAGCGTGATTCATGATTTACTGAATCAGAAAGAAGACTGACTCATTGCATGAGTATCACCCTCTCCTCTGGGGATAAAGATGTTCTCTTGGGAGAATACCTCAGCTCCATTCACCCAGACTGACTTCAGAACCTCATTCAACTGAATGAACATGATAGTCTGCCATCAACAAATACTTGACCTTCCTCAGGTCTGTATGAAGCCAGCTAGCTAAGCCTGACCTCACCAGTGAAAACATAAGCTGAGGCTGTGATACTACAACTAATACAGTTACAAGAAAGAAAAATGCAGGCAGTGATTCATAAGGCGATACTGCTCACTGAGCATTAAATGTAAAGATTCCTCATTAGTCTCATTTTCATTCAAAAACCACTTTGCTTGTTGTAGATCGACCCCAGCTAGCAAGTGCGTGCCCACCCAGTCACTCACTCACCCCCCCCAGCAGGGTGAGGGAGAGAACTGGAAGGGCAAAAAGTGAGTAAATTCATGGGCCAAAATAAAGACAGTCTAATAAGTGATGAAGAAGAAAGAAGAAAAGCAATCATTCACCACCAGTGGACTGATGCCCAGCCAGTCCCTAAGCAACAGTTACCATGGAAAAAACTCCCTGCTCCAGGTTTTTTTGCTTGGCCTAACGTTGTATGCTATGGGATACCCCTGTAGTCAGTTGGGGGCAGCTGTCCTAGCTGTGACCCCTCACAGCCTCTTGCCCACCCCAACCTACTTGCTGAGGGGGCAAAATGAGAAACAGAGAAAGCCTCAGTGATGTGCAAAGACTATTCAGCAACAGCTGAAACACTGGTGTGTTACCAACGCTGCTTTGGTCACCAGTCTAAAACACAACATTGTTTGCTCTCCTATGAAGAAAATTAGCCAAATTTTCCACTCCCAGGCAAACCCAGCGTATGCTGAATCAGCTCCAACCACTTTCATGCTCCTTTCAATTTCTGTGCCCCCACATTTGTCGTCTTTAACAGAAGTAGGTGAATAAACAAGCAGAACTGCCTTAGGACCTTCAGCTCATGAAACTGACTTTTCTCTCCCACTTGTCAAGTCTTCGATATTCAGGTGCTGGCTTGAGATACTGCACCTAGCTGCTATAAATCAGGATTTTCTTTTAGTAAAACCACTGTCATTCAGCCAGTACCCACGGGAGCACAGGGATGCTATGAGATGTGAAATATTAACATGTGGAATGGCTAAGGGCATAATAGCACACCTGCTGTTATCTCTGCAGCCCACGGAGGGCAAATGAACTTAATTCTTCACTTTCTGCATGCCTACAAATAGTTCCTTTTTAAAAATACGCACTATATCTAAACAGTAGATGAATATGTTATGGGAAGACTACACATTGTGGTAAGAACAAGGAAAGATCTCATTCTGAACCAAATCAATAGGTTCACCAAAAATCACTCCTTATCTCCAAACTTTGAGAGAATTTACAGTTGGAGGCAAATACTACAACTTCCAACACTTGTAACATGCACAGAGATCTTGGTAACTGGAGCTCTACAGCTGCAAAACATTACATGATCATTACACGATTATTACATGATTACAAAATAATCAACAACAGTTGCAGCCTAAGAACAGTGATGTGGAGCTATCAGCTTGGGCTGCAGACCGAGTGCTCACCCACAGTTCAGTTCCTTTAGTGGCATTTTGGCACTGCAGGCAGGCTGACATCTGGTCTGGCTGGTGCTTTGTGGCACATAAGGATGCCTTGGGTAGGACCAGCCAAACTAGAGCAGGGACAGCCCTCCTTCCCTGGGGGACAGAGGAGAAGGTGTTGTCTCGATCCTGAGTTTCAGCTGACCTCTGCTCGCTTTACCAGCTCTGTGGAGGTTTTGCCACCTGAGAGAAAGGCACCTCAGCCCATGTGCCAGAGACTGAAAAGGATAATGGCTAAAACATTGTCACAAAACCAGTTCATCCACAGGAGATGGACCATCCCTAGTAGCAGGACATGGGACATTCATGATAAGGTGAAGTGCAATTTACAAATCAACGACAAGCCAGTGAGCCGAGCCACAGACAAAGGCCAGCTGGCTGACAGTAGGAGGTGGGGGATATGCCAGAAAGCACATAGTTCCACTTTCTGATGGGCCCAGCATGGCACAAAGGGAAAAGCTGAGACCTTTTAAGAGGGCCCGAGACTTGTCAGTCTTTTGCAATCATGCCTCCCCACCCCACGTCCGGGCTTGTCTATCCTTCGCAATAACACCTCCACAAAAGACCAAAAATTACACAAGCGGGCAACCCAGAGGGCTATAAAGGCCCACCTTGTGCAAGCACTGGCGGCGCCCACCCACCATCCTGAGGACCACTCCACCCAGCAGTCTCACAGCATGAACCGAACACCACACATCACTGGATCCAAGACTGCAAACTCTGTCATGCGTAAAGCGGAGCCACAAGGATGGTGAAATCTTTCTCTCTCTTTTCTTTCTTTCCCTTACTTCTATTTTTCTTCCCTTTTTATAAGTAACACAGCAACATAAAATTTACAGCCCCACATAAGCCACAAGCTTTTTATGTTTACCAATTGAATCTACAATAACGTAAATCGTTCTGCCACCAAACCATATGCCAATTGGGCCAAGCTGCAAAGTAAAAGCCTTTTGTTTACAGACTTTAAGCACTGTGTGTACTGTTTTCCAACCAAGGGGACCCATGAACCTGAGTCACTTCTCTCCCCACTCATACCTGAGGGTGGGGTGTGACACCCGTGACACACAATTATTTACAGTGGCTGCTTCCCATGGCTGCAGCCATAGATCTATTTGCTTGTCAACCCTGGGCAAATGAGGTCTGGATTAGGCCTACAAGTGTTCTCGGATTTCATAAATAACAAGCTGATTTTCAGTTCTTGCCAAACAAAAGAACCAGGTTCTGGCACACACCTGCAGAAGAGACTTGTCCTTTCAACTTAGCAACCTTACCTGCATTCCAGTATCTTTTTACAGAGGACATTAAATAGCCTGCAGCCTGCATGATGCTACTCTCCTATTCAAACCAATCTGAATTTTTCAAGTAGGATTTGCTGTTTTGTGCTACCTTGTGTTTCAAGATATATTAAGGATGTTCCCATCATTCACTCTATAATGTCACCAGGAAAACCAAATCTTTGTAGGCAAACAATCACTGTCTATATTATAGTATATATTGATTAAATAAGTGATTTAGAAAATTAAATGAGTAACGAAACAATAAATACCTCTTTTCCAGGATGAGATATTTTCAATAGGCAAGATTGTCCTATCTTGATTTAATTTAGTTACAAATATCTAAGATAAAAATTTGTAATTTTACTTCATTAGTATTTCCTTTGGTAAGTTAATGAAGACATTTTTTCTTTATTACTGATGGAGTGCAACTATGGACATAAGGTACGATGCACAAAACACCCTCTGTGAGATATGCTCCTGACTGAGTGAAGTTTGATTAAAGAATATTGCTTTTTTTCCAGCTGTAGAAGCAAGTCTAAGCTGGCTTTCCTGATCATGGCAAAGCTATATACTGTTGTCTAGATACATCCCCCTGCCCTTCTTTGGTTGCATTTCCATACCAGATGCCCAGTTCTCTCCTGTGCTGTATCCTTTACAACGCGAATACCAGATGCTCGTATGTGGCATACAAGAGGCGATACATCCAACCACGACAGTACCCAGCTTGCAGAGGTGTTTGTGAGGAGATCACATAGTTCCTTTTATACTTCTCACCCAAAGCACCACACAGAGCTGATGGTGCAGCCACCATGCCTGGGGCCTGATTCTCCACTCCATTTCACAGGTCATGGTTGTGCAATGGAAATCGATGAAGTCACACAGCTGGAAAATTGGTGAAACAGAGACTGGCCCTCACTCCCTGAGGGGGCTTCAGTTCACTGGTGGGAGAAACAGTCCTTGTACATACATTTGTCAATCTGGTTCCTTTTATGTCAATTAAAAGTATTGCTTTTGACTTCAAGGGACACTAGTCACATTTGTGTACTGTTCAGAATGTGCTCTGGAGATTCTTCAAGAGAAATGTCTTTTTATCAGGTAGAGGTTATAAACCTGCACACACTAAGGATGCATGGTATTTAAACAAAGTTAGCACTATTCTTTAAATTTGAGGACAAAAGATATTCAAATATTTTAATGCAAAACAGCAGGTTTCTGGTCAATAAAAATTTGTAAATGGCAATAATTAATCCTCTACATCAGACAGAAATAAGGAGAAGAACTTCCATGGATGTAAATTTAATCTAGGGTTGACAATTTACACGAGGTAAACTTTCAGTTGTGTGCAAATTTACATACTCTCTTTCAGAAAAAATCAATAATTCACATGAAACAGAAGATTCCATGCAGTGACCTGCAGTTTACCAGCAGAGAGTGGAACCCAATGAAATGATTGCTAGTGACTCACACAGTGAACTTCGCTTACAGTCTCACTGAGAAATCACTACTGATGTCTGTTAAACAAAGGGCAAGTTAATAAAACAATACATTCTAGGCAAGATGGTAACCTCTCCCTCCAGTTAAAGTTGTTTTCAAGTTTTTCACACTGATGCAACCAAAAAGTTAATAAACTTAGAACTATTTTTTTCACACAAATACAAAATTCCATATACTATGAATAAAGAAGTGGATTATAAACACTGAGTGTTGACCTCTTGCCTTAAAACAGAGAAGATCACAGGACATTATCAACCATATAAACTCAACCTCAGTTAACTGAGGAACAAAGCAAAGGAGTAACATTGAAGAGACATAGTACGCTTCACCCTAAAAAATAATTTTTAAAAAGCTTTAAATATTTTGCAATAAAAATGAAAACTAAAAAAGAGAGCTTAATGTAGAATGAGATTCAGCTTTTAATTATGAAACAGTATGAGAAATTAGACCACAGGTAGAGCACACATTGCTTTTTTATAGTGAAGAAAAGAGAGAACCAGGAACAAAACAGTGTTTTTCATTATGTCATTATTTCAGATTCTTCCTAAAAGAAGAATCAGTCCTGCCTTCTGAAAAATACCTCTTGCAATGGTATCAGAACTCTTCTAAGTATGTATGTATGCTAATTAGGGTGTGTGCTAACTGAAATCATCAGAATAGCATTTTTTCAAAGGTGGCTGAGGTTGGGAAAACTATTTCAATAGAAAGTGACCGTCCATACACTTGCCTCCAAAGTTTTATTCCTTATTGCTACCTCCAGCCTGAAGTAGAGTTAGACCTAAGAAAAAAATCTTTGCAAATCGAAATGGCTTTTGAATGGGAAGTGAATATTTTTTTAATGTGTACATGTATACATTACAAGAGGCCAACATGTTACAGAAATTATCAGAAACAAACATTTAACAGCTATAATCATTAACCACGGCAATTTGTTTACACTTCTCATGAGGACAGAGCACCTGCTGAGCAGTGCAAGTAGTTTATAACAAGCATGCTGAAAAAACACCGGAGTGCGATACACACCCACTTACACAAGTTAGCACGAATTACTGCTAGATTTTCTTTGGGTTTTTTTGGTTGTGGTTTTTGTTTGGGTTTTTTTGGTTTTGTTTTGGTTTTGGTTTTGTTTTGTTTTGTTTTTTCCTGTTCGATTGGTTGTTCTGGTTGGTTGGTTTGGGGTTTTTTGGGTTTTTGTGGTTTTGGTTCGGTTTGGTTTCGTGGTGGTGGTTTTGTTTGTTTATCTTTTTAGTTGTTTGGGTTTGTTTGTTGTTTGGATTTTTTTGCTGGTTTTTTGTTGGGGTTTTTTTTGGTGGGATGCCGGTCTGCACAGCAGCATACATTTGTGGGGGTATCAAATGCCCTTTGCTCCCCTGACCTGAAGAGCAGCGGCACACAGCCCGCATCCTGATGGAGAGTTCAGTGCCAGCCTGAGTGTCTGGTGAGTTACTGCTTCAGCTAACGAAGCACAGCCATTTCACATTCTGTTTATAAACACATCACGGTGATGCATAGACCTTGCCAAAGGGAGAATCATAGAGCAAAACTCTTTACAGTTAAAGAAATTTAGCTGAAAGTTTAGGCCTCGTAGCAAATTCGGCTCCTATTTTCTTGTGATTCTTCCACTAACTGATTTAACTAAAAATAATGGAGCTTTACTGAAAATAAGGTGCTATTAAATCAGATATAGTGTGGTTCTTTAAATACATCTTTACGCATCTCTATTTAGCTTCACAAATGACAGAACAGATTTGGATTAATTTTAAGAAATACAGTTACGTGAGACAGCGTTTCACCTCTGTCACACAGGAAGGATTGCAAACAGGTTGAGGCTGAGATTCCACTGTCACCTCTCACCATTGTACATCACCCCAGGGATCCATTCGTCACTGTAACCACTGCCCTCCTTTGAGCATGAAGGGAGATCGGGGTTAGCATGCCACAGGGAGTCTTCTCCTGTGATCGTTGAACTCGAAATGTTTTGGTCAGACATGAAAGAGAGGAAACGGATGAAAACCAGCCTGATCTTCTCAGCGTCTATAGGGACACCCAGAAGCTGCACACGGTCAGTGCACAGGCAGGACTACCATAAGGATGCTGTCACAAAATTGCACAGTTGTTGGCACAGTCTTAACCTGATTTTTTATGCAGTCCATCAACAGTATCTGCAAAAGAGAAAGCACAGATGAGTCAAGTTAAGTCATATTTCCCTTCACATTTTGTCCAGGCAAAGTGGAGAGTAAACTTTCACTCATGATGTTATCCTATTAGCTGAGAGGATAACAGGTTGCATAGGATTCTGTGTCAGTTTTGACAAGGCAAAATGATTCCAATTTATGTTCCTTGTAGTTAAGCACAAGTTGGCTTGTTAGCTGAATGCTGAAAAAGTAGCAGTGACCTGATGAAGTCTGTTGTTCATGCTAGGAAATGCATTCTTGTCAAAGATGTGACCTTTTTTAAAGGTGCACTCATTCCAGTCAAGTGTTTGATAAGAGAATCACTGTGTACTGGCTCTGCACTCACGTGAAAGAAAAAACACGTTGAACACTAAGCTTTCTCATACAATTCGCACAACTTCTTAAAGCACTTTCTCACTCTACTGTGGAACAAAACCAAACTTAAACCCTATGAAAGCATTCAGAAGATTGGAGTATTGCCAATCTGCCCAACACTTTCAACTCTGTAAACTAGTTCCAGCTTTTGGAAATGCATATGCATCCTGGCTTCCTTCCCCTACAGAGGGTAATTGTGTTGTTTTGAAGATTTTCACAGAACATTCCTCTTTATTTCCCTCTAAACAAAGCACTTCCATACAAAACGCTGAGTAGCATTCTCCCTTTTAAACAATAAAACACTGTTCCACCTTGAAGCAGTCCAGTGCTTTATTTTGTAGACCTATCACCCACCTCATTCTTTGAGCTTCTTCGCTCTGAGGAATTTTCAGGCTGAAGTACTTAGATGAAAGACTGCCCAACTCTAATGATGCTACTGCAATAAATGCTAGGCAAGCAATATCATCACTTGAGCCCCAGCGCTGTAGCAAGTGCCATGCTACACTGTAACGAGAAGACTGAGTTGCAGAAGGTGATTTTGTGAACTGATGTTTTGAATACTTACTGGACTGGAAATCCTACGGTGACATTTCCAAGAGCAGACACATTTTATTAATGTGCTGTTACAAGTATTTTAAAATTCTCTCTCGCTCTGCATCCTCACAATTAGCATCACTTGCACCACCCTAGTGGCATGGCCTGCTGCTGACTCAGCAGGAATTAGTCCTGATTGCCTCACTGTACATCACCTATGTTAGCTTTTGCTTAAAAGGCTCCCACTTAGATCCTGTTTATCTTGGATCCTGCTGTTTCATAATTCAGATAGAGCACACGGAAGAGTTGGGTTTTGCTTTCAGATATGTTTTACAGAACTACATTTAAAACTAGCATTCACTTTTATTGTGAATTCTAGTACACATTGTAAATTCTAGTCTGAGTGAAAAATAGCATGACATTTCTATTGTGCTGAAATTCATTATCTTCTCTATGCAGGGAAAAAAAAAGTGTTATTCCACAGTAAAGACTTCGTGATTAAATGTTTGTTTCATTTTTTTTCATCGGTGTAAGAGCAGAGTTCATCCCCTTCCTGAGGTTCAGTATGCAGTGGGGTATTTTGTACAACTTAAACCTCAATCAAGCCCTCTGCACACAAACTAATGTTATGCAACAGTAACAAGTAAAAATCCTTCACTTGGAGAGTGGAGGACTTTCCTCAACTTCCTTCTACAGGTACTAGACATCGGTACATAGTTTCGAGGATGGTCTTTAAAAAAAAAAATAATCAGTGGGCTATTATCACATTTCATTTTGTGTTCATCAAAACACTTCAGCCAATCCATTTTAGATCCCAAACATTTTGATCCACAGCCTGCTGCGGGTCAGCTCAACATTTACCAAGCTCTGCCTTCGCTGGTCCACCCAGGCACAGCTGGGCCACAAACCCGAGCTACAGCTGGCCCTGGGAACCCTGCGCTGCATCTCTCTGTGCTTCTAGTGTCATCTAATTCTCTGTCAAGAGAAAGCCAGTTGTGGGAAATCTAAACGCCTTCTGCTATTTCTGGCACAGGGAAGGACTACAAAGTATTGTTGCATCCATCTGCACTTTTAGCACTGAACAGCATGTCATTTAATCCGTGTTGAGCATCAGATTTCCCCACATGAAAGGGAAATAAATGCACAGCCACAGACAACTTTTTAGATTAGGGAAAGTAAAACAAAATCACAATAAGAACTCCAAAATGAATCATGCTGGGTCAGTTGTCTACAATGAGCTGATCAAAGAATGGCTGCACATCTACTGACAGCAGGATAGTTACCACAGAAAATTTTACAATAATAAAGATACAAAGCAACAATTACCGTAACACTGATAAATCTATTAGTCTCTTACCTATATATTATACCTGTGGAGCACTGAGGTACTTGATGAAAGAACTACCGCAGCCAGAAAGGTTTTTCTACCTGAAATAAAGGATGGATTAATAGAAACCATGAGATGTGATGTATCAAGGTTTGTCTAGCACTGGCATTGCTTCAGCTAACTCACATAACTTCATCAAATTTATGACTGCATTTCAGCTCACAGTAATTTCTGAGTGACTGGGTGGGTATCTGCTTCTCAGTTTTATAGCATTAACATAAATCGCAATAGCTTATTTTCCAAAATCCTGAACTTCCACCCAAAGCATCAACATAGGGGCGCTTCCATTAAATTAATCTTCCTAGTCTCCAGTTAGTATATCCTATTCTACAGGTTCAAAATTAAACATTCAGTAACTATTCTAGTTTCCTGCCTGCAAATCAGAAATAAACCCTTGGATACTAAGTACCCAATATCCTGCTTGAATCCAAAGGAGCTGATATTTAACATCTTCACATGTCTAGATATCGCATATGTGCAATGTATGTTTTGTGTATATGTGTGTCCATACACACAACACATATGTATGCAGCAAATAAAGTAGTCAGCTCAATGCACAAACTACTAATATAGAGAAATACATTTATTGTTACTTTCCATTTACTAAGCCATATTCATGAAACTCCAGAACCTAAAAAGAGACAGTCTGGCCCTCATGTAGAGATGGCTGAGCCAAAATCCATTCAGCCACTTCACCCCTCTATCGCTTCTCCCTTCATAAACAGAGAGGATGTATCCAAGCAAAGTGGCTTATTACTAATCGCACTGTCTTCATTAATATTGCATTATGTGTCTCTCAGCTATAGAGAACTGACAGTGCGAAGGATGTCAACAGCTTATCAAAATGTGCATATAAATACTTGGTCCAATATTCAACATGAATCTACTAGCAGCCTCTGGTTCAACAGTCCAAACTGGAGAAATGGTCATTTATCAGCTGCTATCCAGGAAGAAAAAGGGAAAAGTCTTAATTTCCCAAATGCTCAGAGCCATTTACGTAATTCCTGTGCCCTTTAGGTAATTAGGCATCATTTCAGAATGAGAAATCCTCACTATGGTACAAAGATATCTGGTTGTAAACAGAGCCAGCCATCTATGGCACTTCCATTTGTAGAAAAGTCCTAACAACAAAGACAGATAAGGAGAGGTCTTTATCAGAGACATTCAGAGCTTAAGGGAAAATCACTCCATAAGGACCACAGGTACTTCAAACTCTGAGAAAGAATTCTAGATAATATGAAAACAAATAGGAAGGAATCTGCCAAGTGTAAGAGGATGACTGTATCTTCCATTTGCTTCACTTATAAATGTTTATGAGTGTCTAAATAAACATCTGACCTCAGTCAGAGCAACGAAGTGAAGGCTTGACATTAAAGCACGATCACAATCCAACATGGATTTAAATGAAACCAACAGCTGTGGATTGTTCTCACAAGGGCAACAGATCAGGAAAAAGCAAGGTGGTATTCCAGTGACAGCCGGGACGCACCACCTCCAAGACCTATTCCCATGCAGCCACTGATGAGCTCTGAGAGCCTTTCAGATTCTGCCAAGGATCGCTTTTCCAAGTAAATGGCTCTGAGGCAGGACTCATTTCAGCAGGAGCAAACTGGCAAGCTTCTCCCTCATGTGTTGATCCAGAGGCTAACACTCTCCACCTCTGAGCAAAGCCTCATGGTTTTACCAATGAGTACTCACAAACAGGACACAAAACATGCTGAATCTCTTTTGTACTTTCCACCTTTCTCTGCTTCTCCACGAGACCAGGGAAGTTAGTGTTGAAGCTCTGGCAAAACATACATTGTTACAAGTAGCATGTACAACTGTGAACAAACACTACGAACGAAGTGAGTAAACATCTAATTAAATACACTATTCGTAATCCAAATGTAATTCTACAACTGTATGAAAACAGAATCAGCTGCTCCTGAAACAAATGAAAAGCTTTCCCAGCGTCATGAACAGATTTTTGAATTTCAGACCTTTCTTCCATTCTTTCATTACTGAATATATTTTAATAAATATATTTTTATATATTTTATTAAATATATCATATATATTTAATAAAATACATTCATTACTGAATATATTTTAATGCCACTAAGTGAGAAGCCTCACTGAGCACTTCTTACATGGAACTGAGACTCCAGATGATCCCCTACTATAATTTGGGTAATACTTTTGTCTGAGTTACAGTCAGTAGTAATTAGAAATTAATAGCTCAAGACACATATTATCCTGAGAAACCTCTCAACCTATTTTTCAATCTTGGAATTATAGTTCAAACACTTTCCATCATACAAAAGAGTCTATTCAGTCTAGGAAATATTTCAGTCATTAATGTGGTGTTTAATTTACTTATGGCCAGTAGTACACTGACTAAAGTCAGCACAGAATTTGGAGATGGCCTTGTAGATTTCTTTATTCTTTTTCACTTATTTAATCTCTGATGGTTGTCTTTTATACTGTTAAGATGCAAATACAGATACATGCAATTAAAAAAAGTTTCCCAATATCTTTTTTACTGAGTCTGCCTGGGATGGAGTTAACTTCCTTTGTAGCAGCCTATGTAGTGCTGTGCTCTGCATTTGTGGCTAAAGCAGCATTGGTAACACATCAATGTTTTGGCTGTTGCTGAACAGTGCTCACACAGCACCAAGGTTTTCTCTCCCATCGCACACATACATAGAGGTCAGTAGGCTGGGGGTGTGCAAGGGGCTGGAAGGGGTCACAGCTGGGACAGCTAAGCCCAGCTGGCCAAAGGGATATTCCCTATCATACGAGGTTGTGCTCAGAAATAAAAGCTCAGGGAAACGGGCAGGATGTGGGAATGTTTTTTACGGCATTTATCTTCCCAGTAAATCATTATGCATATTTTCAAGGGGAGTGAGAGAGAGGTAGAGTGGGTGTTTTGCTGCTGGCTGGAGTCAATCCATCAGATTGGTCTTTCTGTTTATTTTCTGTAGTTGACTATCTCCTTTGCCTCCTGTGCATTTCATTCATAGCATCCAAATTACCACTAAAGTGATCTAGCAAGAGCAATCCCCTGCGTAGCTTCTCCAGTTGAAAATGGGCCACCTCCGATTTCAAGCTGATCTTGGTAACAAAGCAAAGTCATCAAAATCTCAAAACAAAAACTGAGCAAATAATCTGAAAGAAGGAGTTAATTTGATATATACATATAGATAAAGTGTTTTCCAAATCTTGAGCTTTCAGGATTGCAACTTTAAAACAAATAATACGTGAAAAAAAAACACATGTATTTCTATTGAGGTCACCAGTATTACTCTCTAATTTTGGTGCAAGCCGATCAGCTTCTACTGATTACCAATTGATCGATATTTACTAGAACAGTATGAAGAACTACTGAACAATTTCAGGACACTGTTCTTTTACATAGACAAGACGTTTGCAGTACAACCATTTAATATTCCAGAAACATGCATGCAGTGATAATTCTGTTTAAACATTTACACCAGTGAGGCCCCAGCTTCATCAAAGCCCACTACACTGGGAAACAAAGCTTTCCAAATGATAACAGTCTGTTTCTGCCCTACATCCCTGTGGCACAGGGACACCAGGGACACCACCTTTCTTTACTGATAAGGCACCAAGGTAAATGGGCAAGACCTTGAGTTCCAGTGCACAGATTACTCTTCTGACCTTGCAAATTTGATAAGCAGACTGTAAGGGGGGAGCAACCAATTTCCATGTGTGTACAATCAAATACAGGAGGAAGAGAACAGTCTGCCCATATCTAAGCAGACTACACCAAATATTGAGTTAACACTAACCGAAGGCAAGTCTTAAAGTGCTTTGAAATCCCAAGCCTTCCACCTTAACACATGCAAGTAACCTGTTATCTCCCAGTTCCACAGCAACCCTAACACTGGTGAAAAATCAATACCTGCATTTCAATAGCTAAAGTCACAAATCCTCACAGAAAGAGGTGGGCATCGTTACAAAGTTCTCGTGGAAAAGAAATAAGTGGGTTTGAAACTATTTAAACACAAAACATGCAACTATTATTGAGGAAAAAATGGCAACGTAAGAAATGTTCCTTTGAAAGCAAAGTGAGGTATCAGAAAAGGAGTTATGCAAAATAAGTGAAAGCAGGATCATTCTGATTCGGTCGTTCTTCGCCATCACAAGTCAGTTTTCCTGCTTTATACTTCGAGCCTCAAGGCCGAAACAAAGATTAAGGAAACTATTTAATGTGTCCCCATCATGGAAAGACTGTAGAACAGCTACAGAAATACCTGTGAATCACATTGCTCTTTATTATTGCCTATCAGTATGTAGCACCCCATGCTAAATCCAATATGTATTAACAGTAAAGTGAATTCAATTTCCATGAAAAAAAAGCTATTATGCTGACTACAAACTGTACAGAGGGGGTGGAGAGAATCAATGAAAAGCACGGTTATTTGGTTATATGCACAGGTTTAACTGCTGACACAAACAAGTGTACTCTTCAAAGTCAAGAGTACAAAAGGCTTCCACGAATTCTTTTGATTCCTTTCTTTTAGTGGCTAATAACAGTGAAAGCAACACTAACTGCCTGGCTACACGTACAATATAAAGTAACAACCTACAAACATTAATGCTTCCAGAGCAAAGAAAATGTTTTCAGTATCTCTTTACCAGCAAAGAAAACAGAAAGCTAAAATGACAAAGATCTTCACACAACTGGACGGTATTACATTTGATGGCAACAGCTTCCACCTTTACCATATTTTCAACACCTCTAAGAAGCAAAGAGCACAGTGGTGGCCTAACATACTATATACGGCACGGAGACAAACAACACACACTTGTCTTTTACATCCATTTATTTCTGCAGTAATGTAAGAGAGGGCACCACACAAAAATAACACTGCAAGATCTCCTTCAGGAAAAACCGAATAACGTCATAGGAAAGCTCATTCACAGTATATCATTCACAGCAGTTGTTCTTAGAGCCTCAAAAACACCACCTGTTCAGGCATTGCAGAAGTGCATAGCTGGACTCTGATTCAAGTGGTGAATAGTGGAAAAGGAATATTAACACTTAGTCTTTTCCCACTGAAAAAGATTCTTCACATTAAAAATAGTCCATTCTCTTCCAGCATATCTACTCCTGCTTAGAGTGTTTCAAAGTGAAATGTCTGCAGTCTAAACAGCATCTCTTGTCGTCTTAATCTTACAAGAACAACTGAAGCAGAGAGATGAAGAAAACAGACCAGGGGAATACAGACAAAAAACTCAAAATGGTGCTTTTTTCAGATATCACCCCTCCACTTGTCTTTCACATGGAGAACACTTGAAAGCTCACACTAGTAAAAGAATACCTTTTGCTTGAAAGTAAGGGGCTGAGGGGACAAATATGGCTTTGCTTGCTTTCTGATGTTTGTCTTCATAACAGTAATGGGGACTCTTTACCTAGGGCAGTCATTGTTTTCAAGCAAAGACACTAAAAGTGTTACTTTTGAGGCTGCTCTCTTTTGGAAAAACAAAACTGTTATCTGACAAGAAAACTCAACATCTCATTCACATTCCATAATGCTTTGTACCTAATATTTAAATAGCTTCCCTCACTTTAAATTCTGAATAAAACCATATCAAGCTGGGAAAATATTTTCACGCTGGCTTCAGTTCAGTGGTAAAACTTAGAAAGAAGTCACACAGAACAGCTGAAGATAGAAAAGTTTCTGTTAATAAATAATACTACAGTGTTTTGAGTGTGTGGGGTTGGTGGGTGTTCCTAGACAAGCAACTGAGAAGAACTGACAAATGCCCTGGCCAAACCAACAGGACTCCTAAGCTAAGCTGGTTCTGGTCTAAAACACTGACTAAGCTCTTGTTTCTTAAGATCCTGAGGTTTAATTCTTCGCGGACTGTGCCTTTGTTGGCTCGGATTTGCCAACAGTTTGCTGCTTTGTTCTGGTTTTAAAAGACTCTGCAGTTGGAACAAGGCTTAATTAGAACATCTCCAGTCAAACAAGTCCAAGTGTTCACCTGGAAGAAATCTAAGATATTGGTATCAGCTTCCAGCTAAAATGAACATAATTAAAATTTTGGCTTTTAAAAACTGAAAATGGGGTACTTCTGTGCAATTTGTGCAGTATCATCAAAATGTTCCAGTTTTATTCCAATGGGGGGAGAAAGGGGAAACCCTGACATTTCAAAAAACTTATGAGAAACAGAACTGTTCTCTCTGTTCACTTTGCCAAAAATACTCAAGACACTCAACATCCTCCAGTGTATGACATTGAATTATTTTGTTAACATAATTTTGAGGAAAAAATGAAGGAACCTACTAAATCATTACTTTGCCACTGTTTTTCACTACAAGTACAGAAATTTAAAGTTACTTTCAACAGCTTTTTTCTTCTCAGAGCTTAGACAGAATTTTTAAGCAGAATCTCCAGGCTGGCATTACATGATCTCATTTGAAAGGATGACATCAATACCTTCTGAGGATGTGGAAGTAGAGGTGGGCTCACATTAGCACACAGATGCTCTTCTACCAGAGACATCGCTGGATTCATGCTATAGCAAAATAAGGATGAAAGGGAGCATTAACTCGGGATTTTCCTTTGTTTTTTCCCACTTTACCAAGATGCCTTCCTTTATAATTTGCATAAAACCCAGCATGTGCTTTCTGAATTAAAAGGTTTTGAATCAGGTCTTATGGGCTTTGTCATATATCTGTTTCTTCAGATTCTAAGCTTATGTCCATGTTAGCTCACTCACTACTTAAACATAAATACCTAGTGATCTAGAAGAGCATCAAATACACACAATAAAAGCACAATCATAAGAAATATTATGTCATTATAAACAAAAGTCGCAATTCAGCAATAATTCCCCATAGGGCTGGAAATGTATGTGTAAAAGAAGAATGATATATTCCTTAAAAAATTACTGTCCTGTTCTATTAAATCCTCCAGATGTATTTCACAGACCTTGCCTGTCCCTAATCACCTTTTTTTATGTTCTTTAATGTAACATATGCCACATAGTCAAAGGCTCATTTGCAGTTTATGGTGGGGAAACTGAAGTGCTTTTGTACCTAACATAATGAACCACATTCCCATCAGAGATTTGCAAATCCTATGGAGGCGCTTACATTTGAAAATGAAACTCAAAATCTGGAGATCAAAATAAAGAGTGAGCGCATATGACAATCTCTTTGCCACAGTGATTTTATCATGTTCTGTGATTCAAAACAAAACAAAACAAAACACGGTGTAATCTGGCACTGCAGGTATTTCAAAGCACATCACACCCAGCAAATGGTTTACAGAGCTGCATTTAGAAAAACCCCATAGATTTTGCACTGATGCTGCTTCTGGAATTTCTTTATAATCTATACATATAGCTAGTACATCTAGCCCCTCTATTCAGTCAAAACGGTGCAACAGCCACTTATTCCAGCAGATTGTTTTGATGACTGCTCTACACATCCTTGCACAGAACAGCCACAAAGAACTTGCTCAAACCTTGCAACACACTTGATACTTGCAATACAAGGGCCAAACACACAACCACAATTTGGCACAGGAAAAAGTAAAAAAAATACCTTGCATTGCAAAGGCGTTGACCCCATGGGAGTGCAAAGAACTTGTTACTTGGGATCTCCAGGTGTTCCCAAGCAGCTCACCATGCTGTACATTACAACACAGACTACAGCTTCCCCATGGTCTCTGCCAGACTTGGCAGACAGGACAGAGAAGGAAAAAGGATCTTCCCTCCTGACCCCCAGATCCGGTACAACAGTTTAATGCACCAACGCATCCCAGTCTTCCCCACACACAAACCCACTATTGGAAAAGTTCGGAGGTTCACAAAAAGATTATCACTACCATCCTTAACGTCACTGTCCCTGAAGGTGGGCATCCTCACTCTGGCTGAGTGCAGGCATTAGGACCCATACCATGACACCTTTATTCCTTTACTATCTTGTTATATGATGAACACATAGACACATCAGAGTTGAGGTGAGGATTTAACTTCTTTTCATCTCTTGTTTCCCCTCAGTCCTTCACCTTCTCAAAATATTGTCAGTGACTCTCTTGTTTTGCAGTTTCAACTACACATACATATTTCATTAAGTGTTTGTGTATTCTCAGACCTTTATTCTCCTATTTGCACTTATTGATTTTCATCCCCCTCCACTATTATTGTCTTCTCACAACTGAGTTATTGGTGTGAAGTATTTTAAACCCATCTATGTGAAAGATAGCTACAGACAAAGCAAACTGCATTGCTTTAAAGGTTTCTTTTAATAGTTCAATATAGTCACGAATTAATTTTCTGCAAAATAAAATATGAAAAGCCTCCACTATAAATAAAGTTCCTGTGAAAAGTCATCTTATTCCACTGAAAATACCATACTTAAATGTTAAAAATAAAGAGTCCTTCGGGAAAAATAGTCTAAACGCGTGTAAAACTTCTGCCTCTCTTTTGTATTTGTGAAGTTCAAACTTGCTCTGTAGGTTTAAATCTCTTCCCACCTCCTCTTTTTCAGCCAGAAAACCAACAGCACTGGGGTCCCAGTGACGAGGAATGACTCACCCGCAAGTGCTGAGTCACAATCGCACTGAATACGCTCTCACATCTTGATGAAGCATCAAATTCAATAGCTTTGCTTAGTCATTTGAGTTTGCTGTAGTTCCTATGATTCACTCAATTCCAAAACTTCTAATTTCTGATTTCTTAGTTTTCTCGTAATAAATATTCTGTTGTATAACTCTTCTACAACTCTTAAAGCTGAACTTTTGCAAGACACCACGGATCCTAAACCAGATCCCAAGCTTCAGACACAAGGTGTGTCACTTATGAAATCTGAGAGGCCATTATGCCACAGTGCACATAGGTTTCATTTGGAACTGCTGATCTCCCAGCTCCTTGGACACCTAGAGAGAATGGCAGCTGACATTTGAAGACACATGCATCAGGATTTCATCCCACTCTCATTCATGTCAGCATCAACCTACCATCAGGTTAGAAGGCTGACCTTTCTCTAGGAGGACTCCTCTGCCCAACAAGGTCAGACACAAGAAACAAGCGTTCCGCAGTTTGCACAGAGGATAAGGTGTAAGACAATGATTAAACAAGTCAATGTTGGAGCGACAGACTTCCAGTTCCTTAGTCATTTCAGTTTGTTACCTATTGTCCTATCTGGAGGTAGATAAAGCAAAATTACTTTGCCCAACTGTTTATCTGTTCATCTAATTATTTATATACAGAAGAAGATAAGTTTGGCCAGACCTCAACTAAGGTAATTAATAAATGTATTTCTTTCCACAGGAATTTACAGCAATGTTTTATCTAATTACTCTTAACATTTCAGGCATAATCCTTGGGACTTGCCTAAAAGGTTGCTTGCAGGCTCACATGGGAGGTGAAGGAAACTCATCACTGACAGAGGGAAAGGCAGACACAGTAAATAAGTTTCTGATGACTACCGCAATGCAATACCTACAGAAGGTAATTATCATCCGGCTGTTATTTATTCTTCTGTCTTCAGGCACAGTTTTTGTGTTTCCTCACTGTCTATTTCTACAGCAGCTGCACTTACAAGCTTTATGCTGTTTCAGTGGTTAATAAGTCTGTTGTGTTGAAGGCACCCGGTCAGTTAAGTACATCTGGAAAATTTTCCCTTACAAAAAAAAATACTGTGAGGAAGGCAAAGGTTAACTCTGTGGATTTCTAAGCATAAAACAGGCTGCACACACTCAGCTATAGTTCACAGAAATCCTGCAATAAAGGTTGGATGTCTTACCCTTGCTGAGGGATTACTACAGCTTTGAAGCTTCTTTGCCCAGCTATTATGACCTTAGCAATATTCAGTAATAGCATGGGAAAAAAAAAAAAAGCCAACTGAAAAAGTAAACATGTGGCCTTTGGTCATAAAAAATTAAGTTGCAGGCCGTATGTTTTCCATAGGCTGCAGGTTCCCAAATCTTCCTCCAGGCATTTACACAATGATACTACTTTTTTGAAAAAAATTCCTAGCCAACCCTAGTTACAAGCCATTTTCTACAAAGCATTGTCCCTTTCCGATATGCATGTGTAGCGTAAGTAAATGAAAGATATATCTGGATCCCAGGGAACAACCTCATGAACTCTGACAGAATTGCTTTTCCTACAGGCATCTGAGATTCAGCAAGCTATCCCAACACTAGACATCCAAGACCTACTCCTAAAACACGAAGCAAGCACAGCCGCAAGGCAATTAATTCCATGTCTCCCTCCCTGCCTCCACCCAGGCTCAATCACCGAATGCGTGCATCAGTGTCAGCATGAAGTAAAATGCTTCAAGAGAAGAAATAAGAGATCCACCCCAAAACAACTAATATATTGGCTGCTTAACACTCATTTTGTTCAGGTGACTGGTCTGATGCAGGTAGAGGATAAACTTGAAGCCAGTTCTTACACTGCAGTGGAGAGAGTACACTGGTAGGCACAGTAAAAGTCACTTTGGCACCCACATCCCCTTTTTAACCCAGAAATTCCAGTTTACTCAAGAGCTGAAAAAGCTCAGCACAACACATAACTATCATGTAGCTTTAGACAGAGACAAACCAACTTTTGACATGCTGGTTTTGTTTCTGGTAAGAACCATACTTCACCAGAAAAATACAAACCACTTTTATTCAAAACTACCACCTCCTTTATATACAAAGACAAAACACCACACCACCAAATACTAGGCACTGGTATTTCTAACTATCAGTGCCAGAAACTGTGGAGTAATCAGTTCCTTCCTTCTTTTCACACCTTGGATGTGATGAATGTTGGAAAGCTGCTATTGATATCAAAACTGCCCATCAGGACCTCAGCTGGAGAGAAAAAAAGGCAGAAGACCATGGCAAAAGTAAGAAATGCTATACCTATAACATACTTTTATAAGCCTTCTCCTTATTTATTCAAGCTGTAAAAAGACATCTTTTAAAATACTCAAATCCTGTTTCTAAAAGTGTTGTCTGCTCCTGCAGCTCAGTGACCTTGGTACACCATAAAAGCCAATACAGTTACCGAAGAGTGATTTCAATAACTTTCTGGAAATGGTCCAAAGCAGGTTTTCATTCTGCAGTCTCTGCATCAAAGACAATGTCCTAACACAGAAAAACGAAGTCAGGCTGTAGCTGCTCTTGAACCTGGTGTCAGAGACTTGCAGTTTGCAGCTACCACCGCAAACTGCTTTACAACATATTTTCTATGGGAGTGTCAGACAACGATACCCTACCTACCACTTATCATGGCTACACGCCAGGGCTAGCAATGAACATATCTATCTCTGGGTCAAATAGTACAATGTTTGCTTAAATACCTACAATTTGTAGAAGTAGAAGCATTTTACTTCAGAACTGTGGAGTTTTGTGCATTATAGCCAAGGGAAAGCGATGCAATGTTGCCGTTTTGCTTTTTAAAATAATTAATAACTAATAGTAGTTTAAATATACTCAAACAGCCAGCTACCAAAATATATTATTCTACCACTAGGCTCATAAAAAACCAAACAACAACAGAAACAACCACACTGATAGGCTTTGCAGTAGCTAAGTGTACTGTGATATTAAGCTATACACACAAATCAGGATCTTCTTATTTGGAATACAAATCTTTCCAGTCCTTAAATGCTCCATCAGGAGTCTTGGACTGCACCTCTCTGCACACAATTTAAGCTGCTTTCTACAGGATGCCAAACAAATACGTTCACAGGAACAAAGCATTACTAAAGCAAGCATCAAGACAAGAATAAAACCAGGCTTTAACCAAAAATTGAACAGACCCAGTCCAGTCTCTCTTATGTGATAGCACTGCTCATTATTTCTTTTCACGTTTCATTGGAAGCTATTTAAACAATGGCCTTTTCACATCTTTGTTCTCACACATCTTCTGTGAAATATTTATTCATGACCAAGTGGACTATGTTGTTTATTCATGATTGGTCAAGTAGTGCTTTTTTGTTCACTGGATGTGTGATGCTTGCAATGAAGCTTGAAGCAGGGAAGCTTGCCAAAACTCTAGAGAATAAAGACTGGAAAGATCAAGGTTCACCAGCTTGTTAGCAGGAAAGAAAAAAAAAAAAAAAAAAAAAATCACATCATTTTTTCATTTTAAGGTTTCAGGCCTGGCTTCAACCTTCAGAAAGATGCCTAAGTGTGCCTTCAGGTACCTTAAGTGACTCCACAAGACTTAAGAACAGGTCTAAGAGATGCGAAGAATCAAGAACTCATTAGGATGCTGCTTGTCAGGCCCCTCACCAGATGTGCCAATCTGAGGAGAAAAGCCACCTACAAGATCTAAAATCTGTATTGAAGTCCCTTAAAACCTGCTAGAATTTCAAGAACAGTAAGTACTCATCATTAGTCCTGAGGGGTTTGTGTACTGTTTTTATTAAAAACAACAACAACAACAACAACAAAAACCACAGAAAAAGAACAACACAAACCAAAAAAAACCACCACACAACCACCACCACACAACCAACACAAAAACCAGTTTACGGTGTAACTTATATTTCTGAATCAAACCACAAGTTTAAAGGATGTATCAAGGCACCTGTTTCTATCTGCATGGGTTTTTTTCCTCAGTTTTCAAGTTCACTCATTTTCTCATCAAACATTTCCTTTTCAAGCTTTCATGGGGCATGAGGAAAAAGACATTTCTCAAGCAGAGGCAGAACAATGTCTAACCATGTCAACCGATCAGCAGAACTCTGACAGATGTCACATACAGATTAGCAGGTATGAGATCAAAATTAGGAAAAAAACAAACATCAAGATGTTCTTGTTCAAGTAATTACCAAGCACATTGCAGCCAAAACTAATGTATCCCTACCTGTCAGTATATCACCTCCCTTAAGTTTCCTGTCAAGAGAGACTTTACTGCACACTTTGCACATTTGCAGTTTTGGCCTACTTTAACTTACATGGGGAGAAAGTGCCACATGAGGGATATCACAGAAAAAGTAATTAGATGAGATGTCTCTACGCTCTTATTGTTGAAGTTGTATCCTGACTATGTCCTTTCTCTTGACCTGCTAAAATGGGATAGAGAAGAGAAACCTATGAACTAAGCCCCCAAAATCAGGTCTTCTCAGACAAGTTACTGTAACTACATTGCTGATCAGACACGTGTTCTATTAATTCCAAGTCCACAGCTTCCACTCCTCCCAAACACTTCTCAAATGACAGTGAACGCTAGTTAATTATAAATTGCTACAAATCTTGCACAATCACAGAAGCAGACAAAATATATAAAAGCCTTAAAGATATGCTTAATGGCATGCTGTAAGCACAAAGTGGCCAAGGCCAGTACTTTCTTCACAGTTCTATTTTATCACTTAGATCTTTTTATCACATTTCCTCAGGTAGGCTCATCTTTCCCAACATAAGTATCTTTGAGATAAGCATCTAACTCCTCATCTGACTCATCCTGGAGAGGTCCCGAATGACTGGAAACCGGCAAATGTCCCAGCCTAAAAGAAGGGCAACAGGGATGACCCCAGCAACTACAGGTCTGTCAGCATCACTTCAGTTCCTGGCAAAATCATAGAGAAGATTGTTCTGGGAGTTATTGAAAAACATCTGAATGACAACACAGTCATTGCTCCCAGCCAGCACAGGTTCACAAGGGGAAAGTCTCGCTGGACAAATTTAATTTTGTTCTATGACAAGGTTACCCACCTAGTTGACCAAGGGAAGCCCATTGATATGATCTTTTTGGATTTCAGTAAAGCCTTTGATACTGTCTCTCGCAGTATTCTCCTGGACAAAATAGCCAGCATACAGCTGGATAAACACACAATACAGTGGGTAACCAATTGGCTGATGGGCTGGCTACAAAGGGTTCTGGTAAATGGGGTTGTGTTGAGCTGGCAACCAGTCATTAGCAGGGTTCCGCAGGGATCCATCTTAGGGCCAGCACTCTTCAATGTCTTTATAAATGACTTAGACACAGGACTTGAGGGGTTACTTAGCTTGCTGATGACACAAAACTGGGGGGACTCTTAAGACTCTTGAGGGCAGAGAGGCCCTGCAGAGGGATCTGGACAAATTGGAGAACTGGGCAATCACCAACCACACGAAGTTCAATGAAAGCAAGTGCTAGATTTTGCACCTGGGACACAGCAAACCTGGCTATACATACAGACTGGGCAAATGAGATGCTGGAAAGCAGCTCTGTGGAGAGGGATCTGGGGGTTCTGGTCGATGGCAAGTTGAACATGAGCCAACAGTGTGCCCTGGCAGCCAAGAGGGCCAGACANAGAGGGTGGTGGACACTGGAACAGGCTCCCCAGGGAGGTGTCACGGCCCCAAGCCTGACAGTGTTCAAGAAGAGACTGGACAAGGCCCTCAGACACATGGTGTGAACTGTAGGGTTGTCACATGCAGGGACCGGAGCTGGGCTTCCAACTCAGGACATTATATGATTACTACATACTCCCTCAAGGACTCCGTTGTTTCATCATCCAATAATATTAAACCAACATCCTGCCATCCTTCCTTAGGATCAAAAATGAGGTAGTATTGCTCCTATTTTCTGCTACAATGATCAAATCTAACTTCTTTGCTTCTGTGCTTGTTCCCTTTTATGCTCCAGATAACTCATTAAAACTTAATAAATTTTGCCCCCCATTATAACCCTAATATTCCAACTTCTTTTCCTACCTTCAGTGTAGGAATATGAAAATATTATGCAGTTAAATTCTCGAATGAAGTCTAGGCACCACCTAACTCATTTTTACAACAGTGCCAATGAATCCCCCAAGTGCAGCCACACTACAGGTTCAGAATCCTTCAAATCCAGCAAATAAAAAGGGTGATTTTCCTCAAACAGTTCTAGACAGGAGGCAAAGGACCCCAGAACTTGTATCTTCACCATCATGAAATGATTTTTTCAGCACCATCTTCAAGATGCTTAAGTAATATCTAGTGGGGACTTGGGGACTCAAGATAAAAAAATATAAAAATCACTTACAAATAATGAAAATTATCTGCTCTGCTGAGAAGAAAAGAAAGAAAAATCAAGTCCACTAGGACTAAAACAAACAAGCAAATAAACAAAACAAACCTACAGTGTTACAGCAAAAGTGAGTATCTTGTAATGGAAAAAGTCCCAGACAGATTCAAGAAACACCAGTCCAATCGTTTCCACAGTACTGAGGACTCCACAAAAAACAATCAACTAAAAAATTCCCACCACAAAACAAAAAACATTTAATTAAAATAAAGGAAAATTAAAAAACCCTATTTTTACAGGTCTTCTAGAGTTTTGGTGTTATAGATGCAGAAGTATTAATATTTCTCACCAAACAGGAATCAAGATGCACAAGAAAGAATTTTAGGTAGTTTGTTTGCACGAAACATCCACCTCCATTTTGTACATCCTAAGGAAGAAGGCATTTATGCAAAGAATGAAAATAAATTCGATAAAAATGTTTATGGGCTAATTTCAGTTTTCCTAAAATCCTAAAAGCAGATGTTGTTGTTTTGTATTACCACGTTACTGTTCACAGCAGAAACAAGCAATTTTTCCAACCACCACCTCAATCCGCAGTGGATACATTTTATAAACGAGCAGGACAAAACCAGATGTATAGTTTAAAAGTGCTAACATGTCACAGAACGTGTTTGTACAACCTTATTTTCCTAATGTTCACAATAAACAGAATCTTTACCATCAGAAATCCTTACTTGAGGAATATTGTACCACCACAACAATGAAGCCCATCAGCTGTTTTCACAAGCTGCTTCGTAACCTGAAAGAAGAGGATCAACTATGACAATTCTGCTGACAAGGGGATACCACTGGCAGGAAAAAATCTGCCATTGTGTTGCTTCCCAGCTGGGCTCTGCAGACAGTGATGCTCCTGTACTTTATTGTGTGTATTGACTTCTCTGATCCAATTGCTCAACCTGAGTAAAAAAGTTGATGGAGGATTTCAGTTTCGATGTTATCCAGTTTGTTATTGAAGCATCATTCCTGCTATTAATGTTTCTTGTTTCCCCCTAGATACAATCATTAGTCTGATAAACCTGAGCTGTAATTATTAACAAATGGCCCAGTTACAAAAGCGCCTACCTTACTGTAGTCAGACTGGGGCAAAATACGGCATCTTTACATAGATATTGCTGTAAACACATCAGTATTGCGTATAAGAAGTTCTCATATATTTGAGAAGTTTTTAGATAAAGGTCTACATTGCCCTCACATTACTTTCACCTCCAACTTTCTCACTGGATTTTTACTTTTTTTTTCCTGCACATCATCTCTCAGTCAGTTACAGCAGGTAGGCAAAGTCTTTCATCTTTCATGGACCAGGTAAGGTAACAGGAGCAAGGAAGTTTGGGGCAGACATAACACATAACTGTTGTCCAAATCAAGCTTTCATTTTTTTCAAAGGGAAAATCCGTCGGTCACAGTGGGTAAACAAAACCTGCCACTGTCTCATCATGCCCCTAACAGAATCAAAGTGCCAGGAAAGCTTTCCACAGATCATTTAGTCTGTCCTCAAGCTGGATTATTTATATCTAAAGCAATATGCATTGTATGGCTGATTCAACCCACTTATTATAAGCAATCATTTCAAACAACTCAGAATTTAGTTACACAGTATAAGCAATACCAAGAGGAGGGTAAGAAAGCCCCAACAGAAACATGGGCTTGATATTCTAACTCTGGGACAGGATTAACCCTTGCATTTCTAAAGGATGAACAAAAGAGCTGATAGAGGTGAGAGGTGTTTTTCTTTCCAAAATTTCATCTCCTTTCTTTTTTTTTCTTCCCCTCCAGTGCTGCCCCTTTTGGCTCTAATCTGTTCCTTGAAAAACAGAACACGTTTTTCTGAGGTGATTAAGAGATGTAATCTGACCACTAAAGACACTTCTGGTACTTCAGTCCCCTCTTAGGTTTTATCTGGAGTGGGAGGAACAGCCTAGGATGGCGATAAGAAAGACAACCAAGGATAGTTATTTGGGTATATAACAATTAAAAGTTCTGTTAAAATACAGACGTTTATGCACAAAACTTGCTTTATTTTTGTAGAAATGAAAATCCTCAAGAATAAAACACAAAATCTATTTACTCTAGACTGACCCTAAATTCCTTCTTTTATTTTTCATTTACAGAAAACAGCCCACTATATACAGAATGCAATTTTTTAAAAAATATACAGACCTGGAAGCTGCAAGTTTTCTCTCATAAAGCAGGTAGGGAAAGAGACAGAAAGAGGCAGAAGGAAAAGGATTTTCCCTCCTCACAAGATTTTCCCTAAGTTTTCCCCATCCCAGTCAAAAACTCCATAGCAGGAATGTCAAACTCATTTTCACCAGGGGCCACATCAGCCTCACAGTTGCCTTCATAGGGCTGAACGTAGTTTTAGGATTGTATCAGTGTAGGAGTAGCTACACAGCTGATGTGGCCGGTGAAAATGAGATTGACATCCCTGCTCTATAGCCAGTGAAGCCCCCTGGATTTTGATCAGCCTTAACACTGCCACATGCAACCACGTAGGAGGCTCAGTTCACACTATCTTAGAGATATACATCAAGTGCTGTAGCTTTCCTCAGTAGTGTGCAGCTATCACACTGTTCGTCAACACAAACAGAAAGCCTGACTGGCTTTGGAGAGGAATCAAACCAGTGGAAACTTTCCTACGTAGACGGGGTCCTGCAGATGAACTCAATTTTGCCAGCGCCATGAAAAAGGCATTTTCATAGCTGCTAAAGAAGATGGATCCTGGTCTATTTTGACTCACAGAAGAACCAGCTGTTGAAACTCAACTTATGCCAGTCCAGCCCATCTGCTCAACGCTGGCTGCAGAAGGGCAGACACAGTGAAATACAGAGAGGGAAAATGGGGGATCTGCAGAGGGCATGCTTTGAAGAAGAGAGGGTAAAATAAAGATTTTTCTGTGTCTCTAGGCCACAAAAGAAGTCAGAATTTGCTTCTAAACCTTTCCTTATCACTATTGTCATACAGGTCATGCAGGGTCTTTGAGAGATTTCGCTGTTCATGTATCCCCAAACAAAAGCAAATCCTCAACAAATGGCACTTGTTATCTGAGGTCCAGACAGCATATAAGCCCGGAATAGGGCACAGCAAATGCAAACAGGCTTGTCTGCATTTGCTTCCCCAAGACCTTCCATACCTCTCATCAGGACCAGCAAGGTCCTTCATTTGCGGTAAGTACTATTTGTGGAAATTAATGCAGAGCTCTGGGTCCTGAGCAGCCTCTCCCTCAGCTCCTCCTTCAGGCTCTGGCCGCCATCCAGAAACTCCTCTGAGGTGTGCAGCAAACATCCCTGTAGAGGTGACCGCCTTCTCAAGAGAGTCCAAGGACACCGTTGGATCCACAGGACAACAGTTAAACCTTTGCCCCAGAAAGGCGACATCAAGTACACTTTTCCAGTGAGGTAAAGCCAGACGGCTTTGCCTGGAGATGGTGTTCCCAAAGACACCACCTCACACAACAGTGAATGACTTTGCACAAGAGATCGTACAGGAGGTTCAGAGGCTTAGTTTGCAGGTGAATGCACTACTATATAAGCATAATTAGATCTGCTGTGTACACACACTGAATTAACTCTTCCCGTTGCCAGGTAGCTCAGTTTAATAGCTCCTAGATTTCAAACAGGATTTACTTCAACTCTTGGTTTAGTTTGCCTTTGAAACTACAAACTAGTCAAGCTACTTTATAAGTATTTGTGGTCACTGTAACTGAACACTTTAAAGTTCATTTAAAATTAGGCTGGGTCTCTGCAAAGCTATGCATAGTACCAGTACCAGAGCTTCCTTTCTTTTTCTCTCACATCTCTCTTCTCTCAGAAGTGCTGAAGGGTTTTTTTTTAACTTTACTTCTAAAATATGCAAACTATTTTGTTAGACAGAACCAATGTATTTTCCTCTCCCCACGCCAAATGAATTTAGCCTCTATCAGATAAAGGCAGCTCTCTGAAAAGAGTCCTGTCTTCTAGCCTGAGTAATTACTCAGTAACAGCAGACTGTGGAAAAAGTCAAAGAACGTACTTCATAAAAGCAAATCCTATATTTTCCTGTTTCTCTTTTTAGAAAATAAAGAAAAAAATAGAAAAATAATCCGAATCTCTGAACTCCAAAACAACACATCTTCAAAGCTTTTCCCGGCTGGTAAAACATACCTGATGATCAATAAATGTGTTCTGTAAGTAGAAGGCTGAACTGCTCATGGAAAGGCAGAGTTTGTGCACCAATTTCTTAAAAAAAAAAAACATGTTAAGGACATATTTTTGACCCAATACACTTGCATAAAGATATCACTATCGCTTGAAATGATACTGAATACTGAAAAGCATTTTTGAAAAGCAAAAACAATCAAGAACTCCAACCAGCAACAAAAAACCCTCACCCTACAATATTACAGTTGAACTATGCAAGCCAACTGAAATAGCTGTTTGCTAAAAGGATGTTCAGAGAAGACCATCATCGTACTTTATGGCTGACATGGACCATTGAGTACACAAAGTATCTGTGTTCTGCAGAGTGAAAACTGCTTACCTGGGACAGATCTATTAGGCTGTGCAGCTTCATTGATAGGAACAAAATTATAGACATGACAGCACCACCAAGGATATTGGCTAATAAAGGAATGAGACTAAAGCAAGTCTATTATCTTTTTCACTCCTGATTTTTTGCATTGTCATTCTACTGCTAATTACCTAATTAAAGGAGCTGTTGTGATATTAACAGCACATCTACTTCTTGTGGAGGGTTGAGAAGACTGAAGATTAAGAATGCATGGTCTCTTGCCACCTTTGGAAAAATGACAGAAGAAACATTAGCAAAAGAAATAATTTTTTTTTTGTTAAAAAGTCCCTAAATTCTCAAAAATATGTTTCATAACCTCTTGATAAACAGAGCACCTGTGAGTTAACCCCAGCTTCAAGAACACCAAGAAAATGTCACGTTAGGTGAAACGCAAAAGGTACAGTCCCAGTGTGAGATGAGAGGAGCTAGCTCTTCATGGGGAAACGAGCAATTCACCTCTCCTTTTAGGTATTGCATACCATGATTCACAGTGCCAGCATATAGATGCAAGCTTTTACTTATCAGCTTGCAAACAACTATCAGGGAAGTCTTGCATGGTTTGGTTTGCTGATGGGCTTGGGGTGCAGGCAGCATGCTCAATGGGCAGCAGGGGCCAAGAATCCTGGAAATGAGATTCGTTCACAAATACAAAACAGCAACAGAACTTAGTGCACTCCTTAGGCTTTAAACATTATGTTTATTAACCAGAGAACTATGTAAGACAATGCCATACAGAGGAAGCATGTAAAGCTTTTTGGTTTGAACTCTCTAGCAGTGTGAGTGGGTCAAAAAGTGGGATGACTCTTCTAAAATAGCTCAAGCTTCTGACAGAACAAGGAGCAGTAGTTTTACAAGTGCTTTATTCCTATCCACTCTGTGCTAAAATGGTCATTATTAGCGTATTCCTCAAGCTTAGCCTAATTCACCACATTCTACTAGTGATACTGAGTCGTTTTAATTTTTAGGTGTATTAGCGGCATCTTAAAAGAGCAGATCTCCTTTTGAAAAGGCAAAACAGTAATTCAGCATTTCTAGAGAGCAAAGAGTGCAACACAGACAGTTGTGTCACTTGGTGCGTAAAATCGACACATGCAACTGCTCTAATTCCTTTTAAAAATACTGGTCTTAGTGTTGAGCAAAGTAAGTAACCCATGAGGACAGTTGCACATGTTGTTTTAGCCAAACTGAAAAAATTTCCCTCATTTTACATCCTACTATTCCCTTCTGTTCCCAGTATCTTCTCTTGCCTCATCTGCAGCCCTTCCAAAACATACCATCAACACTACCCACAGGGTTATTCAAACAAACAAAACCACAGAAGTGGGACAGCTATTGATGCCATCTTTATAATTTTTAGACAGTGCTCAAGAATCTAAACATGGTTTTTCCTTTGATTGCTCCATGGCCAATAGCATGCTTCACAGGCTACAGGACTGATGCAGGTCATCATAAAACATTTCCTTGAATTTCTTAAATACTATGAAATTTTGAATTGTGTTAGCGAAGTAATTAAATTGAGTACACATCCATTTTAATAGATGGTCAATTCATACCTGGGAACTATACTTTCTGTTTTACACCGACTCAGAGGTATACATTATTCTTTTATTTCTGTCAGCTTAAAACTTTCAAGAAAATCCTTCCAACAGCTTCAATTTAATGATGTTCATCATTGCCATCAGTAACAAACTCCAATTCTGGAATACTGACAGGGTTTTAACTCTTCATAGTGCTCCCAAATAATTTTGAAATATATTGCAGAAACAGATCCTTCACACCAAATGTTTCCAAGCATAGCCTCTAGAAGCCACATTAAAAATCTGTAGCTTATCAATTTAGCCTTGCTGAAGAATGTTTTTACAGCAATTTTTCATAGTACCTCCAAGGGACACAGCATTTCTCAGAAAACCTTCAAATTAACCATAGTTTGTTAATTCTTAAAGCATGGGAACCTCCAATTTAAAAGATAACCAAGTTGCAGTAAGCTGCTGGTCTCAAAAAGGTCCGGCTGCAGGTGACCTTAGAAAGCTCAAAAATTTTTTGTCCAAGAATGGAAGACTAGATTCGTCATAGTACTAGTCTTCACTTTATAGGGTAGGGAGGATTTAACCTAACAGCATATTCAGGCATTGAGCAGAATACATTGTGCAAATTTACTTCCAAACTCATCATTTTTAGTACTATAGCAGTTATCATTTCCTCTAAATTCTATAGTTGAGATTACCAGGTTGCAACATTTGCTGTAACAGAAGAAAATATTAAATCAAACCAACCAGTTAATTTGTTTCGCAAGCACAAGGCTTCATCAGAAGTCACAGAAACCAAAATTTCTTCGTGCATGCTGAGGTCTACACGGTATAATTTTCCTAACTGCACCACCTACTGGCAGAATATTACAACTGTTGTCAATCGATTCCACCTACATACACATTCTGATACTTCAGTGGTTCTCAATCATCTAACAACCCTTGAAAGATCACAAACAATTTCTGTGAAGTTCATAAAAGGCAATAAGAAAAGCAAATCCATTTTCAGACTTAAATTAGTTATTAGTATGCCTTTGTCTCAAATGGAAAAGGGTACCTAAATCAAAGAAAGCTGAAATCGCCATCTTAGTTCAACTATTAAACTGCAGGAGAAAACAAATCTAGATGGTGTGCATGCTAACTGGAATAGCCAAATTAAATACTATCATTCTTATTTTTACTTTTTCATGCATTTAAAGATTATATGTCATACTCATGCAAAAGCAAGCAAAGTGAAAACATGCACTTAAGTCATCTGTGTACCATCTAGCCTGTAAACATCAACAGTACATACATCAGTAACACCAGTGACTGATTACTGGAGCATCATAGCAGCAACAGATCACAGGTAGGCTTTTCTCAAAAGAACACTACTTATTTCCCAGTACTTTTCAGTTTTTCAGAAAGTTTCCTAATGCAGACTGGATCTGCCTCAAACTGTGTAGCACAGGAACAGCAAAAAATATACAGTTCATCTTCAGAAACAGTCACTGAACCCAGTAAGCTTATGGCCTTATTCAGAAAGGCAACATCTCTATTCCTCAAGACCTACATTACCAATGGACTGTTTTTACCTCAGAACAAGGGACTAAATAATCTTCCCACACACACCAATCACCACTAAATTACCATGAGATCTGCTTCAACCCACACAAGAATCTATTTGTATCCTCACTGCAGTTTTGGCAGTACATCAGTTACTTTGACAGCCCTCACAACTGTAAGAACACATATAAACCTTGATCCTAAGATGAAATACCGCTTTCATTATCTTAAAATTGCATTAGATAAGCAAAGCTGCCAGCTATATTAGAACATTTTGCTGTTCCATTATGTTTAAGGGGAACCATCTCCTCCCTGTTACCTCTGTCTTTCTGGTAATTTGCAGCAATACACCAGGGAATACAAAGAGCTCAAAACCTGCAGTGAACTCTACATGTCAGCCATGCTAACTATTTACTCCAAATGGCTTCTATTCAAATTTAGCAGCTTGCAAACATTCACTGTCCATTTGTTAGGTGAAGGTAAAGCAGTGATCTTTCGTTCTCCACAGTTTTAAAAGGCAGATAATTGCAGACAGATAATCATGGGTATAGCCTGTAGCCTACCACCATCCCAGAACACCCTGCTGACCTGTAAAGAGACAGGAATCAGTATCAAAAAGATGCTGTCTTATGAATTTAAAAGGTTCTGGGGAAGAAGGAAAGGAGGCACTACATACATCTCCATTTTTACTTCTTTCTATTAGACATTATTTCTGATGCTTCTCTACTTTGAAAGACTCAGTGACTAAACAAATCAATTGTCTGTGCTACGTGTCCTTGCCCCTCCTATCTATACAGCTCAGTAATTTGTCCTCCTGCAAAATGTAATGCTACCTTAAGAACTCTCAAAATTACACATGACTAACTACACATCTGCTTGATGACTCCAGGAGCCCAAACAGTGCAGCTCAGAATTTGGCTTTGTAGCTTCTGCCCACTGCCACCTTTCCCAAACTTTCCGAAGTTATCCATATCAGGATCAAAGAGGCTGCTCTACCCTGCTTATAGCTCGGCAGCTCCTACTACCCTGAACCCTGTTGTAAAGAGCAGCAAACCCTCAGAGCAGAGTGATGCTCAGCTCTTCAACACTACCCATTTGGGAACCATTATCTTAAAAGCTCAAGTATGAGCCTCTTTCTGCTGTCAGCTCTGTGCCACCACCAACTGCTCTTTCTTTTGCCTGGGGTCTTCAACTGCCTCCCTGCCTCTCTGGTCTTTTATATAGCCAGAACTCTTTCCTCCCTACAAAGTACACCTGTCTGGAATATATCAAAGCTAACTGGAATGTGAAAAAAATTACATGGTCACCCAGAAGTTGAGAATTTCAGAAAGTGGAAATTTTCTCTCCCTGACATATTTAAACATTCAAATAGCCTAATTTGGAAGGCAGGTGTACATAGTACCTGCAAAATGGCATTAAAAATACTTAATCTTCTTGCTTTTCAAGGAATTGCATAGGATTTTGAAAACAAACAAATACATATTAAAAATGTTTTTATCCTTCTTTCTGTTGATATCACACATTGAATACTGTAAAAAAGTTAATCATATTACTGATATTGCAGTAAGATTGTGGAAGAAAATATACCACCCAGTAAACACTGTGCAGCAAGTAAATAATCAAAGATTATTTAGGAATGAAAGAGGGACTGGGAGAAGAGAAGGGAAAAAATATTTATGGCAATTCCTTGGATGTAGGAATATTTCACTATACTGCTAAAATAAAATGGCATTTTTCACAATACTATTATGTCACAGAGTAGGAATGATTTCACTAGAAATTTACAGGCTTGGCTTGCTAGGCTTGAGCAGGCAGAAAGGGCTTTTACCTCAACAGTCCCTGACACAATATTGCTACATGAAGATAACACCTTTAGCTTTTTTAATTAGTTCCACATGCAACTTTGGAAATTAGGAACCAAAATAATGTATTTTTGCCTAAAGTCTTGAAAGAAGAAAACATCATTCTGTAAAGTTGATCTCCAGGTACAAGGTATATTAACCTCTGCATGCTCTCACCTAACCTCTGCTGGTCTCAGGCAGTAGAAGCTCAATCTTCCTCCACAAAAAAAAAAATCAAGAAATACATAAAATTATAGAAACGAAAGAAACAGTAGGCCCATCTAGACTTCATTTACACTAAAAAAATCAGCAGCCACTCATTATTCCCTCTAGATGTGTAGATTATTACTGCATAATTAGCCTTTTGCCAGTGTCTCTGCCATTATGGTTTCATTAGGATGCAATATTCATCCTATTCCCTCTCTGCTTAAAAGGGCTCAGAAAGCTCTCTGTAGCTCAGGAACACAGGGGAAGGACTGAACACAGGTGTCAGGGAGCTGGGGGCTGTTCCTCAGTGGAAGCCAGGCTGTGGCCAAGGCCCATACAGGACATCACCCCACAGAATCTGTGCAGAGCCAGGGGCTGGGGACAGTGCCAGGGGCTGGGGACCATCACACAAGGTGAGGTAGGGTCAGGTCCAGGGTCAGTCTGGAATGTTTAGGCAACAAGTCAGGCCTCTCTGACCTGAGCTCCTGACAGGAGCTCCTTGCCACAGGTGGAGGTTCCAGGTGAGGCTGGTCAGGGTAATTAAGGCTCTCAACCAATTAAGACTCCCAGTGCTCTCTGGGCCATGACAATAGGCACTCATTGTGATGGTATGATGCTATGACAGCAACCAGAGCTTATGGTTTTTGTTGGTTTGTTTGCTGGAGTTCTACTTTGCCTTTCTTAATTCAAGTGCCTTAGTTAGCCCTGTCTCTTTGCTCTGATACATGTAAGCTAGTTATTAATTACTCAAAATGGTTTTCTACTTTCCTGCAAGAAGGGAACACCCCTCACAGAACCATCTGCTTGCCTCTCCTGGAATGAATAGCTTGTGCTCTTCACCAGAAGGTGTAGACAAACGAGGATACCTTACTTCAGCCTCAGTTGCAAGACTCTTTTCTTCCTCAGCTATAGTCATTGCCCTATCTTTGATCAAGATATTCAAGTCATGACAATGAGTCATGGTCCTTTGTAATTAGTCACCGGTTTCTTCTCTACCCTGTGATATGACTGACCCTTCTGCTCTAACCAAACTGCAAAGCTAGATAGCAGCTAGATAGCTATTTTAAGCTGGGATAGCTGCCTTCCGATACTCCATAAAGACAGCCCCCAAACTGTCTCGACCCTAACCAACATCAAGCAAAATAACGCAAACTCCATTCAACATTACAGGAAGAGCACAAGGGAGGTATGTTTTTTTCTTAAAATTCACGTTTATACGTATTTAGAGCAAGAAATAACGTGTGCTTCAGAATATCTAACACCAAATTGCATTTAAATAATGTAATATATATTGAATCTAGAAACACAAATGATAAATAAGAAACACTTGGAAGAGAAACACATCTTCCAGCAGGCTGGGTAAAAATACCTTTACACTAACCATTGTTACTGTTTGTTTTTTGTTTTGTCTTTAAATATCTCACCTGTCATAATAGCAATATCAAAAAGTATTTTGTGAAGGCAAAATTATGTACTTCTGTTAAGCACAACTATTTTCCATTTTTTAAAGTGGAATTTATAGGTGATGAAGGTGAGCAGAAGTGTTCGCAGTTGCCTCAGATACTTCCCAGATCAACTGAGGAGTTTCTAAATGAGAAAACCCAGTAGGCAAGTACTGTGCAATCACACAAACTCATGAATGCACATGCTTTGTATACAATGCCAGCACAGTCTGGTAAATAGAGCAAAACATTTTAAATATATTAGCAGGAATAAAGGAGTCCTTTGGGTTTTGAACTGAAATTTGAGTTCCTGATGTCCAAGAAATTTTAATAAAAGCCTGTTTAAACAACACCTACGCAGTACTTGTCTCATTGATCAACCAGGGGACCAAGTGGAATAAGGATATAAAAGCAAAAGTTACCTACAAAGGAGGAGCAACTTCTTCACCTACACGATTCAGCTTTTTGAATTCAAATCCACAGCCACCACTTATACCAAGCACCTTCTAATAAATATATGGAAACAGGGCTGCCCAGAATTGTTATTTCACAATACTAAAAAACATTTTAAGAACCTTTATTTTATAATGTGGAATAATTACTTGGTGCATGTCAAAATGAGCTGATGTTCGGGGAGATTAACCCAGCTCTGCCAACTATATGAATCACATGCTGCTTTGTCTTATTCAGCATCTGTGCCTTATTTTGAGCACAATTCTAAATGTAACAGCCATGTAAATCTGGAATAAAGCCAGCAAAGTTAATGAACATGATTCAGATTTTTACCAATTTGAGAGTAGTTTGGGTCTTCAACAGACAAATGGACCACAGGCTGTGAAACAAGCATATTGAGAATGAGAAAGTCCATTTGTTTAAGGACAAGGATGAAAATAAACATGAACAGCTGCCTCCACCACTTTCCAGTCCATCTAAACGAGGCAAGGTTCCAATTGGTAAGAGTTGCACAAATGTATTACAGAACACACAAAAGTACTAAAGCCTGCAGAGACAGCTTTACTTTAGATGTTTCCAGAATTATGGGGTCTACTTCACAAAACTGGACCCTGTTTGCAAAATAAAATCCTTAACTTTACAGTTATTTGAGTGAATACTTGAGTTTTGAAAACTTTCTCCTTGGCCCTCTTTCCTCTTCCTACTTAAGTAAATAAAAATAAATGAGCTTCAAAAAGGCATACATATGGGGGAGGGAGGGAGGGAATTCTACTATATGGTCATTTGCATTCAGCTCTAATATTCTTTGAACAGATACATATGGGTGTGTATTATCTCATGTAGGTGTAATGATCCACTTCTTGTGAGCACTTCCAGGAAGACTCAGTATTATTTAACACTTAACAATCACAGAGATGCTGGTACCCAGCTAGAGTTTCTAAACAAATGGATAGTATGATTATAAAAATAATATTTCTATACAAGAAGTTTTCGAAGTTAGCAATATAACTTAACATTGTTGCTATCATATTCAGAGCTGTCTCTGTATTTCTACCATGCTCTTGAGTTAAGTAAACACACTAGCAGAAAAGCACTTTCCAGTGGGACTATTATAGTAACAGCTGCTTCAATTTTCAATTTGTACAAAATTTCAAACAGCCATTGCTGATATATGTTTTCAGTGATAACCAGTGAAAAGCCTTGAGCTCAAAAATCTCCTAAGAAAAAAATGTCCTGTACCCTGTTAAGCGATTTTACAGCAGAAACAGAATTACTCACATGAAGTGCAAGCATTGCCACTTCTAACATGTAGTCTTATGTCCTCATCCTTCCATCCCTAAGCCTGCTTGCTCTCTGCCATCTTAGCCCACTCTAAATCCAGAGGAATAAAGCAGTAACTCACTTCAGTTATGATCCACAAATGTTGTAGTAATTTTGAGTCTCTCTCAGGCTGAGAAGCTTATTTAGCACAGTGGTTCTCCTTTGAGGTTGAAATATTTTGTCTGTAACTGTCCCGTCTGGACATCTCAGCAGCTTAAAATATCCTGAACTTTTATCTGTAGATGGAAACAAAACAAACAAACAAAAAAAATTCTGAGAGCTTTCTACCACTCATGCACCACTAGTCAAGTGTCAAGCCTTTGTAAAAACAGTCCACAGCTCCATTTTCAGTAAAGTAGTGCCACAACTGGATGCAGCTTTGAGAGGGAGATGACCTACAAGCCAGCATCCATCACAGGTGTCAGTACAAACTGCTGCCATCAGCAACCAGTACAGTGCTCGGGATGTTCTTGGAGTGACCTCAGGACATTCACACCAGAGCCCAAGGCAGAACTGCAGCGGTCTATTGCAGGAGCTCCAATTTTGGGTTATGTTTTGGAGCAATCTCATGTTCCTGCAGAAATCTTTTCATGTCATATCAGAGAAAGGAAGAAAAATATGATGCATGAACTGCGGAAGAAAAAGCAGAAGGTAGCAGCTTTCCTGATGACTGTAAACCGGCCTTGGTGAGGATCACACAGTACAGGCAGTTTGGTCACTAAGCCACAGGTGGCTGCCATCTCCCAGCTAATCTGGGACACTGTACATCAAGCAGCACAAGTTTTCGTGAGCTTTAGGAAGATGGAAAGTAGGAAAGCGAGCATAGGGGCATGCTGCTGTAACTAAACATGGTGAGCAATATCCTTTCATCTTTACTCATAGAATTATAAATTCAGCTATCTTCAGTATGCATTAGCAATGCCAAAGGAGCAGAAGCAGAGTGAAAGCAACACGAAAAGCTCTTTTCTACTAAACGTTGTCAAATTTCACATCGTACATTTGAAATACCAGTGATCATAGAGTAATGCAGCTCATTGAATTAATTGTTAGATATCTGAATGTCTCAGAAGCTATTAAGAAAGCAAGAGACTCTCCCACTAACTCAGTAAGCTTAGCAACAAGTCTCAAAATCATTAACACATAGGAAATTTACCTATGCTCAATCATTCCTATTCAATTACTTAGAATTCAGAAGCTTTATCAAGAAAAAAAAAAAATTTAAAATCCCACAGCAAAACTCAATACCTGCTTTTGGTCTAGAGTCCATGTTATAGTTTGCTGAGTAACAAGGGCAGCAGCTTGGGTCATTCAACACAGCAAGTTCTCTAAGCCAGAGCAATGCTCAGTGAAATTTTCCAGTAAAAACTATGAGTTTTTTAAAAAACAAATGCATATAAACATTCACACCTCCCACCAAGAAAGCACTGAGGGTTTGCAGTCAAGGGAAAATGGCTGCATAAGGAAAGATTAATTTTATATACTTGTCATGCCTTCTGTAGGTATTGTAGATTTGAAACGTCGATACCCTGTTGTAAGCAATTTGACAACTCATGAGAAGGCAAAAAGGAGCCATAAACCAAGCACTAAACCAAGCACTGTAATCTGTTGACAAAACGGATAATAGCGGCTCTGCTGGATAATAATAAACTTACCAGCACATTAGCAAGTCGTCTTTCATCCAAAGGATCTTCAGGCAGCCACAGGCAAACTATAACCCGTACTACTGTATCAAACTATACAGACAAATTATGCATCTCTACACTACGTGCATACACATGCACACATACCTTCATTAAATTACAGCTGATGAAACAGTCACCAGGATTAACAAGTGCTTAATGACACACTCCTTTCTTGCATGTTGAATCCACAGACTTTCTTCAACAGCTGCCAGATTCACCTCACATTCACTTAGCAGTATGTGAACCTTGCTGTTTTAATGGTTTTGTGTGAGTCAGACAATCATCTGTTCAGTTACAGTTCTACTCCAAAAATACCACTGTGCTCATTCCCAAACAGTTCAGGAAGAGATGAGACAGATATCTTCCTAATCAAGAAATTATTTGCATCAAGAAGCCATACTAATTGGTATTAATTATATTCAATGCATTACAGTTGCAGGGAGATACAGACCAAACCAAGAGATGGTGCCAATGAATAGCACCATTTTCTCTGACTCTGGGAGAGCCCTGGTATTTCATTCGTCACAGGTGGCTAAGAAACTCAGCAAAGTAAGGTATGTACTTATTGCCCTAGCTCATCTGTAAAGGCCTAGTTAAACCTTACCTGTCTAGAACATGACTACATTCAAGTCTTCTCAGTTCTTTCTACTAATTAGATACTGTTCTTTCCCCACAGAAGTATCACAAATGCATCGGTTTAGTACTTCAAAAGTGCCCCACGTGGCTTTGAACAAGTCAGATAATGTCAAGTTTCAGAGCACTTAGCAATCTTTATTCCCTAAATTATTTGATTCAGTCTTTAAAAGCTTGTGAGTTAATATACTTAATATAGATATCTTAATATAGATATTTGGACAAAAACTTCTGACATTCGAAAACTGCACCTACCAGAGGAAACACAGAAAAGAATGTCAGTGAACATGACAATGAAAAAAGAAAATTCAAAACCAAATTACTACAAGTCAGCATAAATAGATGAAATAATCTAAAAACGTTAATAAAAGACTAAGGTCTCCCCTGAAGCAAGTCCATAGCAAGAGGTGTGACTGCATACTAGGAGGAAGAACAAGATTTACAAGGGATCTTACCATTACAGGGCTGATAAAGTTTGTTGTTTTCTGCAATAGAAATAGACAGATTGGAAACATTTATCAAGTGTAGGACACCTAATCAAAGATCTGTTGTCAGATCTCCGCTCTCTGAGCAGTCAGAATAAACCAAGAGTAGCAACTGAAATGTTCTCCTGAAAGCAGTTACTTCCAGTTATGTTGTTCTCTTTCTTCCATGACAGGCTAACAGTTAATAAAACATTTAAGTTTTTCACGAACAATCTTTAGAAAGAAATAGCTGACAAAAATAAACACCTCCATGGCTGTAAATCAATGCATAAAATTTACTGAAATCCAAACTGAAGGTGTACAGAAATCTCAATCTATGCACCTATTGGGACTGAAAATACACAAAAGTAGGTGAGACATTAATATGGGCACAAAAGCAGATAGTATTACATTCAAATAAGCAAAACCACTGTAATTTAGCGAGATGAGATACAAGGCCAAAAAAAAGTATTTTTTAAGCTTTAAAAATAATCAAACATGTTATTGAAATATAAATAAGATGTTCTTTCTTAAACAGCTGAATTTCTCATTACATGCTGGACAAAAGCACATCAAAAAACACATCTGACAAAAACCTCACTGAAGAGGATGGCTGATGCTTTTATATACATATTATAAATGGAAAACTGAGCTCTAGAGACAATTTCTAGTTGACCTGAGCTGCATTCAAGAATAATTCCATTGAAGCTAAGTGACGGGTTTTTCTTTTTTAAAGCAACAATTTAAATGACAAATGTATTCAGCAGAACAGATTCTATGGCCATACAACGGGTGACAGATGCAACCAACACTCTGGAAACCCCAAGGTCAAAGACAATGCACCACCTAACTGGTCTTTAAAGTAAATTTCATATTCTTCCAACGTCCTCTAGCTGATTCATCAACATGGCTAACATGAAGCATGCCTCCCTTGCTTGCCAGGAAATAAAGAGCACACGTATTCTATAGGTATGTCAGGTGGAATCACAGGTATTCCAGGCAAAAAGGTGATGGCAAGCCAGCTCTGCAAGAAAAGCAGCTTTTTGTAGGAGGCACATCGGTCTTGCAACTGAGAGACAGTGAAAACAAATTTTCCCTCACAAAAGCACGAAAACCAGCCCTCTCAACCTTTATATCTTTTTTTTTTTCTTCTTTTTAATCACAGATCCACTTCCAGAAAACAACCTCATTTTTGATTTAGTGTTTTGAAACAAAGTTTAATGTAAGGAAGTGCAGTATATTGCAATCTGGCAGAAGACTGAATGCAATGCAGCATTTACAGGTTTGTTGGAATTTAGCACTGCTCAGGGCAGCATTTCACTTCAGCACCTGTGATTAATTCTGAGGGACTGGTGGGACAGCATGATCCTGCTCACAGCTATGCACCTTGGAATTACCAAATTTATCCAAGATGGTATGACCTCTCCTTCTTTAGCCTGATTTCAAGTTATTTCTGTATCTAGAGAGTGATAGGTGGCACCATTCCCTTGTATAAATGCTAGTGGATGACTTTTGCCCAAAATGTCCGCAACTGAACCTTGGGCAACTTGCTAAACTGCATTCTGAACTCCATCAGAATGCTGGGACTAGAAATCAGATTTTTGATCGAAAAAGGGTCAACATGGCTGAGCTCTTCACAGGCCTTTCAGCTTTCTGTTTTCAATGCACTTCAAATAGCAGAGGTAATAAGGAAAGAACAATTTAATGAGAAGTGTCTCTCAGAGAAAGAAACTGAATGAACCCCAGTCTCCAAGAGTCATGCCAGCACTCCAGCCATTGAGGCATCCTTCCTCTCTGTTACCCTCTGCTGAAAACTTTCACCCTGGAAGAGTGTCTTTCACTAGCAGTTAATTTAGTTGCATTAGATTATGCTATTTCCAAGTGATATCTTCACACAAAACCCACTCATTTGGAAAAAAAAAAAATTGCTTCTGCACTTCTCATTCAAACTCTCTCTGCCTCATTGGGACACTGCCAAAAGGGCACACTAGGATACAACACTGAAGCCAATGCTGAATGTCACTTGCTCCCTTGGCAATAACTGCAAATACATAAAAGGCCAACTGTGTGTTGATATTTTGTGTCCAATTCACATACTCACACACCTCAACTGAGAATTAGAACATCAAATCCTGATGCAAGAAAAAAGAAATGCTGCTGGAGGGCCTTTCTGACATCATAGAACTTAATTTCTGTTTAATCATCAGGCACCAGTTAACTGTGGAACCCCATGTGCTTTCACCAGGCATTAACTGCAGTCAGCCCACAAAGCACAAAAAATTTTGAACGTGATTCTCCCTGGTGTTCAGAGAAGGGCAACGAAGTTGATGGAGGGTCTGGAGCACAAGTCTGATGAGGAGCGGCTGAGGGAACTGGGGCTGTTTGGCCTGGAGAAAAGGAGGCTGAGGGGAGACTCTACCTCTCTCTACAACTTCCTGAAAGGAGGTTGTAGCATGGAGGGTGTTGGTCTCTTCTCCCATGTAGCAAGTGATAGGGTGAAAGGAAATGGCCCCAAGTTGCACCAGGGAAGATTCAGATTGGATACCAGGACAAACTTCTTAATGGAAAGGGTTGTCAGGCATTGGAACAGGCTGCCCAGGGAAGTAGTTGAGTCACCATCCCTGGAGAGGTTTAAAAGATGTGTAGATGAGGTTCTTAGGCACGTGCTTTAGTACCAGTGTTAGGTTATGGGTGGACTCAGTGATCTTGTGGGTCTCTTCCAAACAAAATGATTCTATGATTCCTTCTGTGCAGCGCCTACAAACACTCGTGTGGAAGAGTGTCTGGTTTGAGGCTTCTGATTTTAAGACAGATGCTGATGAACTGGATATGGTTCAGTGGAGGGACACTAACATGGTTAGGGACTGGAGCACAGACCATACAGATGGAGAGGCTGAAGGGAAAGGGTGTCTTCAGCGTGAAGACAATAAGGCTAACAGGACCAGATTCCTGTTTTGTACCTCATAGATGGTTAAAGAGAAGATGGAGCCACAATTTTCTCAGATAAGCACAGTGAAAAAGGACAAGAGCAATGGTCAGCAGTTGCAATATCGCAAATTACTGCTAGATATAAAATGAGAAAAAAACATTGACACTGCGTATGGATAAGCATGGGAACAGACTGCCAAGAGGTCTGGCATCTACATTCTTGGAGCTATATAAAATTCAGCAGGACAAGGTCATAAGCACCCTGACTGAACTTCAAAGCTTGTTCAGCTCCTGTTTCAAGTAGGGCTAGATGATCTTCATTGGTTCCTTCCAACCTAATTCTATAATTGAAGGATTTCCTGTCTTTGTCTTTAAATATGGCTGCCTGATATTATAGTCCAGATAAAGCTAGATGAGTTATTCTTTCATATTATCCAGTGCTAAGAATGATTCTACACAGGTCAAGCACCCAGCAAGTATGAAGAAAATCATGGTACCTCCCAGCCAAGGACTCACATTCTGGTGTACTTGTGAACTAGAGCAATGTAAATGATAGTAGGGATAGCTGTCACACAAACAGGTGAAAGAAACACAGCAATATCTCACGCCAGGCAAAAGCCTTCGCGTAAACAGTTGCTGGAAAATGCATCCAGTCATTGTAACCTCTGCTTTGTTGCTGAATTAAAACCAAATTTATTTATTTTATTTTTTTACTTCAGATTTGTTGTCTGTAGCCAGACTGTGTCCTCCAATGTCAGCCATGCATTAGTCACACACATTCCCACCCTGAGCTATTACACAGCGTATGGAAAACAGCCTGAACCATCAACTTGGCTATTCTATAAGTTTCAGTTAACTGCACCTGCCAAACACTTTTACCAGAGAAGCTCAGCTTCCTCGGTGCCCTTTGATTTGCGTGATATAACTTAATAACTTCTGTTTAAAAGGCATTCAGACAGTATCATGGTTTCTATTCTGGTAAAATAAGAATTTAATTATTTCAAGAGGCAAGAAAACAGATGACATAGAAGAACTTGCAGGAACTGCCTTTTGCAGCAAAGATCTTCTGTACCTTCTAAATTCTGTTCTACCCTGCCTGGTATGATGCTAAATACTTCATATCCCCAAAGAGTATAATCTGATTCCTTCAAGAGACCTCCTTTTTGTTAACTGAAAACAAAGAAACCAAACTAACCTTATCATCTAGTGACAGAGGTACCATATCTTAAGAATAGCTACTGGGATACTGTGTCATCATCTAATTACAGCAACACTCAGGCAAGTGGAAATCATGCCCTGAGGGGATAACAAAATTGCCTTAAAAGCTCATTTATCTAAGATAGTAAGAAATATATGTATTAATGGATTTAGTCATCAGGATTAAACATTAATCCAGTGTTTCAGTGGAGTATTAAAAAAGCCCCTTGAGTTTGAGTTTGGTTTTGCATCCAGCTAACATCTACCCTACTTAACATAGTATTAGTTCACACTTGCTCTTCACTTCTATGAAGAAAAACACATTTACTGTTAGAAACTTATTTATGAAATCATAACCGTCTCTCTTCCTGCTCACCAGGTCAATTTACTTTTTGTGAAAACCTACACCTTCCAGTGTATTTCTTGTCTCATTAGAAGAGAACGCATACCTAGCAGTCACAGGAACTCCTCCCCCAAGAACCCTTGGGGTTGCTTCACAGATTTCTTCCTGTTCTTCAGCTGATTAAGGAAATGTTCTGACAGTACTTCACTGGGAGAGAAAAAAAAAAATACACAAACCACACACACATACACACACACACACAAAAACTCCCACTCATCAGCCCTCTGTATAAAGAAATGAATGTCATTATCTGGAAAGTAATGAACAAGCAGGAAACCAGTTCTTCAGCCTTGAGTTCAAGCGATCTTTAAAATGGAAGCCAGAACTCCAGCCCATGTTCTCAAGATGTTATTGATTTGATTATCACACATACCCCTTACACTCCCTGGCCTTTGCTGCGTATCCAATGGCTAACCAAAAATCAGGCGACATTTACCTTGGTCCCTGGATCCTAGCAACATGTAAAAGGTCCAAATGAAAAAGAAACAATTGTCCCTCACCTCTAAGCAATAATTCATTATTTCTTCATCCAAAGAGAGGAAGGCTGATGTTGACGGGAAGCATGATTTCTCCTGCATGAAACAAACTAAGAATGGCATTACAAATTGTATTTTTGCAACTATTTTTGACATACCAACCCAAATCTTTTCACGTACAACAGTATGAGACTGAGCTTTTGTGGAAATAAGCTGCTACACACAGGACCTACTGTTGAGCTCCCAGAAGAACCAGAAGTAGTCAGTATCTTCATCTCAGGGCAGATCCTGGCATGAAGAGTTATAAAACAAAGGTAAATTTCCTAGAAATAACTAGAGTGCAAGTCAGAGAAAGTCAAGATGCAGAAAAAAAGCAACAGGCCCAGAATTTTTGTGGTCCAGTACTTGAGGGGTGGTGAAGGCATCAAAAAGCCACGTAATTTGGATGCCCAGTCCCTTTTTCATATACAGCGGCAGAAACAATTTGCAGACCAGTTACAGACCAATCTAAACATTTCATAATAGGCAAAGACTCCTCAAGACAAAGTTTATTGTTGTAAGATTGACGTTCCTCATCCAGTCAGGATTGAGAGAGTTCATCATTCAGTGTTTCTCCACAGATAGGGGGAAGAAAAAGAAAATAAAAATCAGCTACCAGAACACCAAACACAGCACTGCTTCCCACACCCAGAGGCCTTCAGTCTGAGGAAGGCTTATCCGACAGAATATCTCACCAGGCTCCTGACAGACTAAGGAATTTGTGTCAGTACTTCCACTACTAGTTTCTGTTAGCTGAAGAGATAATAAACAATAAACCGCATGATTCCCTAAGGCAGAAGAAAAATTAAATCAATACTTATTTCTGTGAAAGTGTCATCATTTTCATGGAGAATCAGCTGCTGGTGGCCATCAGATGCTCACCACTGCTGTTCAGCAAACAGTTCATTACCCAGTAACAGGGCAGAGAGCAGACAGAGGCGTTCTTCCTAATGACTTCCAGTCCCCATTTCCAGACAAACGCACATATACCAAATGCTGCACTTCCAGGTTTCTCTACAGTTCATAAAGGTTCTTTTTCTGAATCAACTAAGGCAGTCAGCAATGAGGCAACAAATTCTTAAACAGAGTGCTTGCCCAGCTTTCCTTAGAAGCCTTGACTTTTATCTCTGAGCAGTTCACGAGTGTCTTTTTTTTTTTTTAAGATCTAGGAAGTAATTAGCTGCTATTCCAAATACTTCTCCCTTAACAGCAAGGCAAGTGTTATTTCTTGCATAGCTCTTTGCTATATTACAGAACCTTGTTTATTCTCACTTTTCCCACAGGCTCTTCCTTGATACAGTTTAAAAAAAAAGTGATGAACTGAAGTCCTACCCTTGGCCACCAGATGCCATATGATAACAGCTCTTACAGTCAGAAGCAAAATCATTCTATTTTCATAGCAACCAACCAGCTGCAAAACAATGGACATATAAGCCTTTACCTATCATAATTCGGTCACAATATGTTAAGTGTACATAAACATAATCGTTAAAAGGTTGCATATCATGAAGTACAAGGGTATTTGGACATCTTTCCTCGCAGAAGCCATTTTCAAATGACACCTCAACCATGTGGTGAAATTTGGATGAGGAGCTTCACAGAAGTGCTGATGAGAAAGGGCCAAGCACAACTTCATCATATTCACAGGTTCAATTCAATACTTACGGCTAATGCAAGTTTGTCTACTCATACGTATTTTATATTTGAACAACTCTACTTTTCAGATGCATAATATTCTGTATGTTGCTTCCTTTGGATGCAATGCTTCAAATGCAATTTTGCCTGTTTCACAGTATCTACTTTTCTATTTCAAAAAAAAATCCCTTTAATGGGCATTAAATGATGGTTTAAATGAAAAAAGATTACTACAAAGGAGTACCACATATATCCACATACCATCACGTTCAGAATCAAGTAACTGCAGTGATTCTTCTGGCCTTGTAATTCAATTTAGCAAGGATGCTAAGAGAAAAAAACTCTTGACAAGTTATCCCTCTAGATAATTTGGTCTTTTGGGTCAAATAGTGATTTAGTGTTCATTTATATCTTCTCTAGTCACATAAATATACCAATGCTAGTTCTTACAGCTTTTTTTCCACAACTGTTGACTGAACCAAATGATAGTGCTAAAACAGCATAGTACTGACATCTTCTGGCACAGTTTTATTGAAGACCATGAACCACATAGTCTGACCAGTTTAGTCAGTGGGCCAAATTCAGTATTGCAGGCATTTATCAAGTCTAGTCCAAAAGTGTGTGTGCCTTCTGCTTATCCCAGGAGCGGACACAGACACAATGTAAAGAAAATAGGAATGTATTACCACCTCCCAAGCAATGTATCACACCAATTTTAAGCAGCCACATAGCAGAGTCTGTTTTCAGTGTCACCATCTACAGAATGCCCTACATCTGATATTTTATAATTTCCCAAGACAGACTTTCTAGTGTCTCCACTTTAACAAACAATGAGATCTCAGAAAAAAACATTCGGGGGATTTTTCCAGTTGCAGAAACAGTAGTACATATTCAACAATTGCCACTTATTTTCTGCAGAGCTTCAATGCTTCCACACACGATGACAAAAACAATTTTGTGCTTAAAATTAATAACATGCACATGTGTCTGTCTGGATTAGGCCAAAATTATTGTTAGACCAGTGACCCTGTTACATGGTTTAATACACATACACAAAAAACACCAAGGCCTTTAAAAAAGATGCAGGGTTCCCAAGTTACTGTCATCACAGATTCCATCACATTTTTTTGTTTAGCAAAAATTACACTAGCCTCAGTAATATTATTAAGTCAATTAACGTGATCATTTGATTCTGCATATTTAACATTCTGCTAGCACATTCACTTGTCTTAGACAATTTTACTCCCAAAAAAAGAATGGTGTTGGCGTCCAGTTTAACACAAACCCATCATTTTCCTCTCTAGAGGTACTTCTACTCCAGTGACAAGCAACGAGTTTTTTAATACCCTAGAGCACTGGTTTTGTGCTCTAGGGTGATGCTCATGAGCTACTTGTAAAAGGCCCATAAAAGATAACCTAGAAAAATCTTATTTCTACTGGAATTTTAGATACATACCCGTAGAATAGAATTGTGAAATAAATTCAAGAACAGTCCCTTGCTCAAGGAGACAATAGGTAAAATGTTCTGCACAACACCTATATCTAAGATGGTATAACACTAAAATGTGTAGTTTCACTACTGAAGGAAGACGTTTCTGGACATGGAAGGCTACATTCACATAATTGCTCATTTGTAATAAAATTGTGTTCTGCAACTTGTACATGTTTTGAACACTTTCCCACAACTGTAGCCTCAACAGAATCAAGCGTGACCCTCTAAATATGTTCTAACTCTTCTAACGTTATTCAGAAACAACTCCATTTAAATCAGCAGAGCTGCTTGCAGACCAGCGTGCTGCTGTGCTGAATAAAACAAACAGGTCTTTGCATATCTAATTGTTTAGTACCTCACGCCTTAGAATAAAAACAGGATAAAGACTCATGTATGAATTACTCCTCCCAATAGGAAAAACAATTTCAAGGAACCTTTAATTGCCTGATATTTGTCCTTTGCATGTAGAAAATGCAGGACTGATGGACTGAACGCCAAAAAAGCTTGAGCCACTGACTTCAAACAATCTATAGATTCTTGTGGAATCTTTAAAATCATTAATTACTTAGAAGTCTTCCTTTCCCTTCCACCCTTTCCTATTACAAATTAAGAAGAATAAAACAGAGCTTTATCTCATAAATGACAACACATCAACAATCCTACAGAAGACTGGTCAAAAGACAGCCCAAACCTCTCATTCAGTTTACAGTTAACAAAAATCACACAACCCCACCTTCCAGATGAAGCGGACAAGAGAGAAGTTGATTCCCACACTTCTCAACAGTCAGGGAGGGGAAGGAGAATTCTAGAAGTGGATCTGCAGATCTTGCAAAAGCATTTGCAGTGCAAGGATTTACTGCTGTTACACATTCCACCAAAGCTCATACTCCCACATGTTCAGTGAGTTCAGAAATTGAATGAAAAAATGAGAAACTCACTGGACAGCAAAAAGAAAATACAGTTTGAATAAGGAATAAATTGCTATAAAAATGGTTAATGGTTAAAAGGGTCCGATTTGAAAGGAACAATGAGTTAGTGTGCTTTTAAACTTTACATAAGCAAAACTGAAAGTTCAGATGAGACACAGGCAGCAAGTTCTCCCAGTGAAGCAAGCACAACCCAACCTGGGTGCAATGTCACTGAGTGTCACCAAGGGAGCCTCACAAGTCTGTAAATTGTTTTTAGTTCACTGCTAAATCAATATTTTGGAATTTCGAAACTATTTTACCTACACATAAGTTCACTGATGCAGAGCAGCTTCTGCAGGCTGAGCAGCCAAGATTCAGAGGGAGAGAAACAATGACCTGAAGATTTTCTTATTTTGTTTCCAAATGACACATTGAGGACACAGAGGTGGTAAATACATCAATATTGTGAAGAGCAATGAAAACAACCAATCTGCCAATCTGATTAAAAACATTCATTTTTGGTTTTGTAGCCTTGTGAAAGAGTATAAGCTACACAGTAAGAAAGCTGACAAAATATTACTATGTATTTGGTTCTTATAACGTCAAATAAAATCACTGCTTCCAAGATACATACAGCATTACAGCTCTCAGAAACCTCTGCCCAAACACCAACCTGAAGCAAGGAACTGTGTAGTCAGTCACTGTAGCCCACATGAAAAAAAAAAAAAAGAAAAAAAAAAGGAAAAAGAAAAAAAATAATTTTTTTCTGCTATTTGCTATGGCTGCTCCCTCTCTCCTTGTCTAAACACCATTCCAAATAAATCCACATAATCCATTCCCTACCCCCCACAAAGAAAAATCAAGGCCCCTTCTTCTCCAAATATCCTGTACAACCAGAAAATAAAGAAACATTCTAGAAAACCTCTGAAAGCACTGCTGTGCAGGGCAAGACTCTCTCTAAAACCACAGAGAAACATCTAAAATTTTGGCACTTAAGAATTTGGTTTCACTGCGCAGGAGTGGTCTAGCCAACAATTAAGCTTCAAGGTCATCAGAGTATTCAGTTATCCTCTTGGTGCCTCCTAAGTCATAAATAAGCAGAATCACACAGGAAGCTTTTAATCAAGAAGTGCATTATGTAGGATGGTGATGATAATTCTATCCACTACTGTGAACTTCCTTAAGGTCCAGGACTGAAAACAAAAGCTATTTTCCCAGTTCTGTTACATCTTAAATAGATTGTAAGTACTAATTTGAAAGATGTAGCTTTTAGCATTTATTTTTCACAAAATTATTTTCAATAATCAGTAGACATTGTCAACTTTCAAATGTTTCTGAAGGCATAACTGAGGACAGGAAAAATTATTCTGATTAACTGCATGGTTGCATCTGTATCTCCCAGACATTGAAAGCAGGCAATGCTGTCATGCAACGTGATAAGCAGCATCTTAGAAAAGAAGGAAAAAAAAATATTAGCTGATTGAACATATGCATTCATCCATCAGATGTGGAGATAGATGATTCAGAAAGAGTGAAATCATGCAGATTATTTGTCAGTCCCTTTTGTAGCGTGAGAGACAATCACTAACCTTCTGCAATATCATCGTAGTATGAAGTATGGTACAGACAACAGTTTATTGGTCTAAGGCAGGTAAAATAATTAATAGCAGCATATTAACTTCTAGTTCCACAGTTACCACTGCCCCTTATTTTCCCTTTTGTTTTTCATCAGGTATCTCTTCTCCCAGCTCTCATGAATCCTATAAACTGCTTCAGTTAGAAAACTAAATTAAGTTTTATTTAAGCCAGCCCTCTTCCCGCCCTCAGCAAAAGCAAGAAGGAAAGGAGCACAGTCATTCTGTCAGCACCTGCCAACTTTCCCCAGGCTGCTTCAGGTAGAACAGATTAAAAGCAAACACTTGCACAAAGATTTCTCAACAAGCAGTTCTTAAAGCATCTTAAAATGATGGCTTGGTGGATGGGAAAGCAGTCTTAAAACCAAGAAACACAAATCTGAGACTTCATCCAGTTATGAAATATTTATCCCTGTTACACCTCAGTGCAATTACACGTCACTGAAAATGCTCCTAGTTATTCGTCAACCAGATTCTTGCACTTCAAAAGCAATTTGCCGATCATCAAACGACTTGTCATCCAGCACAGCAACACGTCAGCTTTCTTCCTTTTGTAGAAGGGCTTAGGGACTTTCAAAAGCAGGATTAACAGAAATTTCTCTCTGGTCACTTCCCTTCCCAAAGGTTGTTTTGTAACCAAAACAACCAAGCAGCCATTTGACAGAATTTTCATTTTTGTGCAAAGACTTCGTTTTTTCAGCCATTCCTCCCACCAAGTCAACTCTATCGTAACTTTTTTCATTGCAAAGTCAGCACTTGGCTTCAATTAAAAATAATGGGTTAACCTAAATATGTTGCAATACAAAAACATGGATTTAAAAACCAAATGGTTTCAAGTTGGCTGAGATCAGTCAAACTTAAAAAAATTAATTTCTCACAAAAGCAGATCTTTCGAGACCACTGCTCCTCAGGGGCTTCAGTGCCAAACTTCAGGGCCTAACTGTCACAAGAAAGCTTGAATGAGCTCTGGAAACCCTTGATCATTCCATAAGCACCAACTTAATTTTTAAGAGGTGCTCAAATAAAAGTATGAAAATAAAGAAAGTGAGGTTAAAGTCACACAGTCTCACAGGAAAGCCTCTGTGACGATGAAGGTTTCGTAGAAATATCTGTTTGCTTTCCATCTCTTCAGACCAAGTTTTCATACAGAGTCAATGTCACCAGTGAGTTCATGCTAGAAATTTACTTTTGAGCACGACAGCCCAGACATCCCCACTTCCTACGCTTTGGTTCAATTCCTGAAGTGGTTGTAGAGCACGTGAACTGAATTCCTTTCAGGTGAAGTCAAACCAGAGGTGTAATAACTGCTTATGGGTGCATAGGATCAGACTGCAATAGTCTCAGCTAAACTCCCTGCACATGCAGCATGGGTACTGGGTCCTCTGCACCAAATGTTTTGGCTTTGAGAGCTGCTGAAAATGAGTTTCACTACTTCCCAGCATATACACAGGCAGTAACGATTCCCCCAGAGGCAATTTACATGTGTGCATTCAACCACCAACATAAATGAAATTTTTGAAATGCTCTCACTGGAAAATTTCATTCTTCCTACACCCATAAATTAAAAAGGTCAAAACCAACTGCCCTAGATAGTTATTTTTGCAAAGAATAGCTATACCTGTTTTATTTTCAGAAGGAGAAAAGCGCACTCACTCTTTTTACCTCTCTGCCAGAGGCAAAAGAAGAGTTAACTTCACAGTCCTGCTGTAAGAGCCAAGCTGAATTCTTTGTGAGCTCTGCATCCCTCACCAGTGAGCAGCGACTCTACAGCTTGTGCCTGTTGTTTCAAGCCAGTGCAAAATCCAGCACTGCAAAGGGGAATGTATTAAACTAACTGACAGGAGCAGAAATTGAAGGGTATCTGTAAGTCCAGAGAGAAAGTGCTGAAATTGTGTTTTTTCACTTGGCCTGTCCTACAGTAATGATTAATTTTACGTCAGCTGCAGTAATTGCTGCTCAGCTCCTCACATCTTCATCACAGCTGTTGGAGAACAAATACAGAATCAAATATTTACACGAAACAATCAAAACCTGCTTTAAATTGCTATTGTATATCCAAAGGTTACTAATTTGACTGCTCTTTAGTTAGAACATATACCTTGAACTAAACTTAAAGCTTTCAACCATTCTGTACTTACATATATTCTCAAAATATTACTATTACAACCTTGCACTTTTAAAATTATTTTTATCATAATAAAAACCCTCTTTGCTTTATTTCTGGAAGTCCATCTATTTGAATCAAATAACTATCTTAATATTCTGAAAAAAGGAAGAAAAAGCCAAGACTGTCCTTCAAAAAACACACTTGTGTTTTACAAAGCCTTTGTTAAACAAAAATCCTCTAGTCACAAACACCATAGTTTCCTAAAAGGCATTTTGTTTCCTTAAAAATAAGTAACTGGGCTAATAATCTTTTAAAATTCCTTATTTTCTGCCCATTTTGTGGTAATTTGAAACATGCAAGGGCAATTGTTAAAATTGTGGTTCAATACAGAATCACTGAGAATCAAACAAGGAGACGCTTAGTATTTCACCCCTAATGCATCATTTTATTTAAGACTTTAGCACTTCTGCGATGCAGCAGACTTCCCATATTTAAAAGAAGAGCAACATCCCTGTGGTAATGTACCGTGACTTGTCCCCTGGTCTCTCAATGTAGTATTAGCAGCTTAATAGCCATTGGGAAAGCCAAACACACTGATTAAGGGCAAGTGCCTCCCTCCAATGAAACTTCTTCCAGCATAGAGAGAACTTTCAGGAAAGCACAGGTGCAGGAGCCAGAAAAAAAAGTGTGGTATCTCACAGCTTCTCTAAGTCAGCCTTTAATCATGATAGTACAGAACATGGAACTATTTTTACAGAAGCTAAATTATTACAAAACATGAAAAAAGTACCAGATTAAATAATTTAAAAAAAAAAAAAAGCTAGTTTATCTTAAGTTTCTGATCCCCCTCAGGTGATGTGGAAAAGCACTACAGGGAAGTTTTATCCTTGGCTTGTGGAGCGTGACCTTTCACTCAGTAGGAAATTCTGAAGTTTCTAAACTATTCTGAACTTCTCCGGCCAAGTGAAACTTGTGACACTGACCTGCGTCCTGGCGTGCAGCTGCATGGCAAGAACCAGCTCAACGACAAGTGTCACATTAGAGTTAACACAAACTTCAAGGCAGCTACAGAATTTTTCAGCCATTGCCAGCAAGGGATTTAGTTTCCGTAAGAAGGGAGAAGACTGAATAAGTTAGTAGTGACAAACACAGTTGACTAACAGGCACATCATTCTGCAACACAAAGTGTGTTACTTGCCAATAAGGTATTAAATCAATAGCTGAATGACTCAGTCACAAATCAATACAATTAAATCGGTTGTTCTTATACATAAACATTGCAGATGATTTAAAATAAGGCACTAGATTTAGCTTGTCAGTGCAGAATTTGGGAGCAGACGAATTCTGCTTGGTGCTCACACACTCAGAGCTCCATCTGCAAATCTGGAAAGCAAAGTCTTAGTTGACCTACACCAAAGCCACCAGGCTATTCCCACATGAGAAATATTGCATTTTACCATCCAAAGCTGGTTATCTGGAGGTCTTTATATTCCCAAGCACGACAGATTTCATTTTCCTCACTTTCTTTATCAGCCAAACTGCTGTCATTTTAGAAACTGAAAATAATCTTTGCTCTGTCAACTGTGCAAGTGGGGAAAAAAAAAAAAAAAAGACCAAAAGTTGGTCTACATTTTGCCACAATTGCAGAACTTATTCAAGAACACACTTAACCTCTCAGCAGTCCTAACAAAGTTAAGACACTCAAATGCCCACCCAATTCAGCAAGGTACATACCAATGTTTATGTTCAGACTGAAAACACCTTCAGCCCACTAATTAAAAAATCAAGACAGCTGAACAATCAAAACGAGATGGCCAGCTCCTACAAAATACTGATTTTAGGTATTGATTCAAACATTTAAACTACATTTGCATCAGGCCCTAGCTAGAAAAAAAATAAAAAAAAAAATTATGCATAACACTCCTAGGTGATTGTACATTCAGATAAGAATAGTATACACATTTAAACATGTAAAACTAAAATATGCTCATAGAGTTTCAAATTCTTTTTGGGAATAAAGTTTTTAAAGCACTTCAATTACACAAAGTGTGGGTTTACCTATAATTGAGTCTTCTAACATCATCATTACATCATCAGCTTTTTTTGTTCTCCAGAGATTTTGTATTACGTTTACCAGATATAATCCCGAAATGTTGAAGCTGGAATTATTGAAGATCTGACGAAACTCTTTCATCTCTAGGGGTAACTGTGCAGGGTGGAAGAAAGAGGTCCAAAACAGATCTTCAGCCTTTTGCCCACTGTGTTCCCTGGAGCTTCAACTCTTCAGCCTATTCTATGGTCCAGTTTCTGATTCCTGAGCCATGCGTTGTAGTTTAATGATGAGATCATCTCACAGGTAAATCAGTGACATTACTGCATGTGACATTTTCTATGTTCCAGCACAGTAAAATGCTGAGTGTCATAATCCGGTCTCTAGGGCTCTTTTCCCTAAACTAAGGGAAAGAAGTGATCAAGAAAAAGTAATACAGCCCAAGAAATATCTCAAGACTGACTCAAAGTAGTGTGGACTTCGAGGCATAGGTCAGCAACAACTGATGTTGCACTGCAGGGAGATACATTCAAATGTACAGAAAATTATTCACTAGCAGAATAATGTACCATCTTTTGGAGATGAACTGAATCAGCATTCTGTTACACTAAATTTCCTACAAGGAACCAGATGAAACTTGATTGCATCCCCTGGCTCACTGACTGGTATAATCCAAAATATCCCAGTGGATTCATCAGGATGTGCAGAGCAGCAGCAAATTTTATTTGTTATTTATAAGGTAGGTAGAAGCTGTTTCTGAAGTCTCTGTTCCTCTGAAAGAAGGAAATTAATTTGAATTTATACCTGAGAAGAGCAAAAACAACTGTGGGAGGATTGGATAAGGCTGGTGCAGTCTGTGATGTCCATCCTATAATCTCTTATTTTGAATGCCCTACAGAGCTTCTACAAATTGAGCTGAAACATCACAAGCTCTTAAATTAGACCTTTAGGCAGAGGCCTAACACCAGCCTGACAGACTCTGCCTATATTGGATTTCTGTTCTAGTTAGAACTGTCACATCTCTAATGTTAAAATGGAATTGTTTAAATAATTTACAACATGCTAAGTGTGTGAAGTGAGTGATCAAGGCACCATTTCCAGAACAGGAATATAGGTGTCACTTAATGAAAAATCAAAATATTTACTTTTGAAAGGTAAAAATCTCTGCATACACAGATTCAATTATTATTTGAGCCAAATGAATTCCTATATTCTATAATTACAGTTAATAAACAAGAAAGACCAGCTTTAGTAACCAAATTACAATTGCAGGGAATCCTACGCTGAAACAGCTTCCATGGACTTCTTACTAGCATATGGATACCTATAGCCCTCCTTCTAAAACAAGAAACTGGAATCTTTCCAGGGTGTTAACAGAGGCCAGCACATCCCCTGGATTTGTGAATGGAAATCACTTGGCCTCAGAAAGACCAGCATTATGATCACTGGCAAATCCATATACGAATAAGAAACAGCAAGCATAAAACATTTGTAACATTATCCCCCAAAGCCCACGAGATGACACTGCATGTTTGACAAACACATGAAGATAGATTCAGCTAGGTACATTTCAGTCATTCCTGGCTCTCCTTAGATTCCCAAGGTAGAAATGTAACAAATTGCTGCTACTACAATTTTTGCTGAGTAAAACACCAAAGTGAGGTGTGCCTGCCCCACTGCTGGGCTGTGGGGAAAGTTTCTTTCTCACACGCAGCCTGAATCTCTTATTTCAACTTTTGCAAGCCACCTTTCACCTTCTGTCCATGCATGGATCGTCGTCCTGCTCAATAGCCTCCCCACAAGCACGCAGAGCTGCTGCAAGGTGCCCCCTAAACTGTCCATGCTCCAGGTTGAACCAGCCCTGGTCCTCCAGCCTCCTCCCACAGGGCACGGGCTCCCTCCATAACCATCCTGGGGCCCTCTGTTCAGTGTCTCTCTTGCACTGGGGACGAGGGTTGTCCGAAGCTGCATGTGGTAGTCCAGGTGTGGCCTAACGAGTGGTGAGTAAAGAGGGATAATCACTCCTCTTGTTCTGTAGTTAATGCAGCTCGACTGTAGGTTTTGTGACCACAAGCAGAGTGGTTCTTCCTCCTGTTTGTTTCCAACGCTGCACTATGTAGCCTCACCTACAGCATCTTTACTTCCCGTGTTGTTCTTTATTTAAGCTCTCCTTACCAGGTTGGCCAGCCTGCTGGCAAAGGCGCTTTCACCCCATTTGGTCAGGCAGATCCTCCTCTCCCCAGCAATCTCTGATCTTCAAAGTCCTGTAGCTGTAAAAGCCAGTTTTCTGCCTCCATCACCTGGGTCTCTACACAGACATGTCAATTTACTTTCCATCTTTCCTGCCACTACACAGATTGCTTCCCTCCTTCTGCAGACAGGCCACCACATCCCCCTCCCCTGCTGCAGCCTCAGGGCTCTGCTGAAGGTCCACACTGTACCAGGGGAGCTGCTGGAGCAGAGGCCCTGCCCTGCAGAGCAGCTCCTCCCAAAGGCAACCACTGAGGAGACCTGCTCCATCTTCAGTAGAGTTTGGCCAATCTCTAGTTGCTTATAGATTCACACAATTTCCTTCATGCAGATTCTTCCTCCAAAAGTGACCAATATCTGCCCCCTCATAGAAACAGCCCCTGAAATAGCAGAGGCCCGTCCTGATGCAACACAGCAATCCCCAAGTATCATTTTGGTTATAGGAAGACAGATAAACTAGGAAGGTCCCATCCCTGTGTACAGTTGTCTCTTCAAGCAACTGTCGCTATCCACTTTGTATTCTGCACCTAACTATAACACAGTTCCCTACAATTTTATAGCTTTTCAGTCTAATAATAACTAATAAAAAGGGAAGCCCAAACAACTTGCAGGAGGCTCAGAACAGCATCACAAGCAGGGAGACACAAAGAGGGCACAGGCGTACAACAGTTGCACTTGTAGACTCTGAGAGTAATTAGTTCATAAATTATTCAAAGGTATCAAGCAAAAAATAGACTTGTTATAAAGTAAAATTTTTCCCTCCCAGCAGTGATGGTCAGTGCTGTTGTGAGAGCTGTAATAACCCACAAGAGATGGCAAAGAAACAAACGCACTTTTAATCACTGCAAAATGCTGACACTTGGTTGTGTCCCAAATCCTATTGAAAGGCCTTTTTCATATATTGAATCCAACAGTCACTCTCATATATATATATTTTAGACACAAAATGTTATTATATGTCAACGCTAATATAATGACTGTTAGCTATCAAAAGGTTTTTTAGAAAAAGCTTGCTGCAAAAGATTTCAAATTGAACTTGAATAAGCACTTCTCTGTAGAAAAGTGCTCTACTAAGACTTTAAATGCAACTCCAAATTCAATTTCTCTCATAACAAACCTGGTGTTCTCTGCTCCCTGACTTTGCTCAGCTCACTTGTAGACATTTGGGATATTCTCACTCCTGCACCTTTCACAAGCCCTACCAAAGACCATTCAAAATATAAGCATTGGGCAGAACTCAGAACAGAAAATCTGTCAGTGCTCTGGAGTTGCCAATGCGAACAAAAACAAGCTGTGGCCTTACCCGAACGGAGTCTATTTTCTAGGTAAATCCTTTTGTTGATAAACCTTGTCAGAGAGTCTCTCCATGATGCAAAGTAGCAGCTTTCTCTGAGGTGCCCTCCATATTCCCCGGGAAGTCAGAAAGCCAGGCTGGGGACCAGTAAGTGTGATCACAGGGACCTGCATGCTCAAATTTATCCTTGAGTTTTCCTGCTCAAGAAGGCCAAGGTAATACTGAGCTTACATGGCTTTGATATGAAATCAGAACCTAGAAGTCCTCAAAGCCAGAAAGGAATTAATCAAAATTACTTACGAATCAGAGAACTTTGCTTTACATGGCTTAAGAGATAAGAGACGGGGTCTTCCACAGTAAGAGAGCATATTATTAAAAGGCCTTTGAAGTGTCCTGCCAGCAGGTCAAGGCAAGGATCGGTATTGGGGCCAATATTATTCAATATATTCATTAACGATTTAGATGAGGGAATTGAGTGTACTATCAGCAAGTTTGCTGATGACACTAAACTGGGAGGAGTGGCTGACACGCCAGAAGGCTGTGCTGCCATCCAGAGAGACCTGGACAGGCTGGAGAGTTGGGCAGGGAACAATTTGATGAAATATAACAAGGGA
>VWYH01008572.1:853364-870515 GCA_013399365.1 Pampusana beccarii | reverse complement strand
GACAAGGGGTAATGGGTTCAAGCTGGAACACAAGAGGTTCCACTTAAATTTGAGAAGAAACTTCTTCTCAGTGAGGGTGCCAGAGCACTGGAACAGGCTGCTCAGGGAGGTTGTGGAGTCTCCTTCTCTGGAGACATTCAAAACTCGCCTGGACACCTTCCTGTGCAACCTCATCTGGGTGTTCCTGCTCCGGCAGGGGGATTGGACTGGATGATCTTTTGAGGTCCCTTCCAATCCCTAGCGTACTGTGATGCATTCCTAGGAAACTGGCTCTACATGGCCCTGCTTGAGCAGGGGCAGTTGGAACAAATAACCTCCAAGTGCTTTCTAACCTCTAAAATTCTGTGATTCTGTACTTACATGAGGTTGTCATTTAAAATCCTAACCCAGTAGGCACATGAAGGGGACATACACACACAACAACAACAAAAAACAACACAACAAAAAAAAAATCACATGCTACTACCCACTTTGCAGTGTGTGCAGAGGAAGAGCAGGCTCAGCGTTTGCAAGCTGTTTTGCCATTTTGTTTACACCATTATCTTACTTAAAACAACAGAAGTATTACTAAGCTTTTATGTCTCATGGTCTGCATGGGTTCTACATTGCTAACCCACCTCCCTGCCTTTAAAAAGAGAAAAAAGTGTTGGCTTTTACCTCTTCAACGAGACAGCATACCTGATCTCTCCTGTGCTGCGCAGAAATATTAGTTACTGACAGTCACAGAAAACCTTTACAAAGTCTCAGGGTGAAATATTGGTTGTTACGACAATGACATATTGAGAAGTGTAAAAAGGTAGTCAGAACATATGAATTCTCCCTTAAATTAAAAGTATCATTTAATTCTGTTCTTAAATCCTCAGTTCTGGCTGCTCTCCAAGAGCAGAAAACAAAGATCGCAGTTCTCAAGAAGAGGAACCAGTCTGAATAATCACAGGCAAATGTCACATAGAGTCCAAACAAATCCATTTTACCACTCAATAAGTGTTGGACTACTAATTGATTCTCCCTGGAAATGAAAATTTTGTATTTCCAGAAATCACATTAACTTTTTCCTTAGTCATAAATTCATATTTACACCTGATTCGACTAACACACACTTATATAATCAAAGGAAAATATCAATCCATTTTAATACATATTAAAATAATTTAATTTAATGTCGGATGCAAGGGCAAATGTAAACATTTTGAAACAGTGAATTTTTGAATATTTACTCTGAATGAAGAATAGTATCAGGCTGTGAATACGTAACTAAACAAAACAGTATGCTCTTCTACTAATCTGGAAGTAAATTTCAATCCCATCAAATACCACTCATTTAAAACGTTTCAATTACATAGCATTTTCCTTGTACCTTTTTCCTTCATGATCACACTGTTTCCCTAGTTTAAATCAAATTGGGTTTTATGTGACCTTAGGAAACAAAAGAATAATGGAACAACAAAAAAAATCAAGAATATGAAAACCTACAAACTGCTTAGTGAGGTACCTGAAGGCTTTTATTTAAAGGATTGACAGAGATGATTGTCACTTTTTAGCTGTTAACAATCTTTTAAAATTATTATTATGATTAGTCACACAGGATTTAAGAAGGCTGATACCTGGTGAAAAAGAAATNCAAACTGCTTAGTGAGGTACCTGAAGGCTTTTATTTAAAGGATTGACAGAGATGATTGTCACTTTTTAGCTGTTAACAATCTTTTAAAATTATTATTACGATTAGTCACACAGGATTTAAGAAGGCTGATACCTGGTGACAAAGAAATAAAGAAAAAAACAAACAACATAAAAAACCCCTTCAAGAGTTAATGTCTTTAAAGAAAAAGACAACAAACAAATAAAAAGAGTAAAATATTCTAATTTTTAGGTTCATGCACTCAAGTTTGGATCTGTAGCTACAGAAAGTTGTATACCAATACAAATAAACTTGACCTATTTCACCTAGGTACTTAACGGAAAGGCAGTCAAAACAAGTAAGAAAACCACATATAAATCTGCAGGTACAGACTACAGATAGAGTTAGGAAAATCTGATCTTGCAGAAACCTAAATTCCTGAAGCATTTTCCTGATTTTTCCGAAAAAAAAAAATGGTTTTCCAACACATTCAATATGAGGAAGAGCAAAAGTGGGTTTGTGTCAGTAAGTCTTAGAACCGCATAGGATAAGGACACTAATTTGATCTTGGCATGCTACAGTCAAAGAAAACGGGCTCAATCTGAAGACAATAAAAAAGTCAGTTATGAGCTCGATTTTTAGCTCATTTGCGTTAACTGAAAATCTCAGTCATATACTTGTGCAACCACTACGTACAGGTGTTGCTTTCCTGCAATAAATCACCAACTTGTTGCATCAGAAGCCACAAGATGTGATCCATCATGTCTACATCCCAAGAAATAAATTAATTCCTCTGTTTTGTTTAGCAGAAGGCATAGATTTATTACATTTATTTATGAGCATGATACTATTGCAAGAAACAATTAGGGACATGTTTTTCTTGAATATTGCTTTCATCCATTCTTCTGCCATTGCCTATACCTTTTTGCACTGATACCATTTGATACCTTGTTTTATGTTTGCATAGGATGGGTAAGATGCAAGGCAGTAGAGAAGCACGTAATGTATCTTAATACAGAGTGAATCCTGTGGGATATTTGCGTACATAAAGAACAGTCCCATTCATGAACTTTCATGAATTTCAAAAAAAAAAAAAAAAAATCACAATATAATCAAGGCAAATAAGATTATTAAATGGTCATTGAAAAGCATCAAGTACTTATATGTGTGTGTGTATTTGTACAAATGACTAGCTATTTTAATCTAAGCAGAAGTGGTTCTTTAGATGCTCACTCGCAGATGTTACAAACAAGCCTGAAATACATTCGGAAATTTAACAGCCTCAAATGAACAGTGACAATCACCCTCCAGTGCCAATAAGAAGACAGAATTTGAGAGGGAAAAAATTGACAGTTGAAATCAGTTTAAATCCTGGGGTAGTAAATAAGGGTTTCCCACAATTGTTACATTTCGCTGTTCTCTAGGCTCATCCACGTTGTTTTACAATATAATGGTAATAAGAGCCAAGCATGCAGGCAGGAACTTTTTAATGGAAGGAGAAACTGGCTGGGCTGTGGGGACGCTCTACCAGGAAGAGCAGCAGGTGAATATATCAATCATTTGTTTATCATAAGGTACTAAACCCACAGCAGGACTAATTTACTCTTCAGAAGCGAATTTCCTTGACCATCATTACTGTGATCACCAACATGAAGCTCTATGCTGTTATTGATGATACAAATAGAGACCTTTATAGTCCAGCTGAGCAGAAAAAGCTGAAATTCTAGACTAAGTCTACACATAGTAAAAGGCAACGAAAAATGCTTTGCTCTTTCCTATGAGAAATGCATTTAATACAGAGTATTTGGAGGACATTTTGTCTCTCCTTTTTCAGAATGTTTTAATTGCCAATTATGTGCACTGTCATTCCCAACAGCACAGAGTGGTGCATTCATGATAGGCCAAAAGCCCTGGAAACAGAAGTATGGATGCATTCTGGCTCGTTACAATTTTGACCAAAAGAATCCTGCTACTTGACACAAAAAAACCCCACAAGTATTACATATCCAAGCAAAGCTGTCATAGCGCAAGACTACTGAGAAAAGCAACCGTCAATAACACAACAGCTGTTTAAAAACCAAGCAACCAAAAACCTTTCTAGTCTGTAACATGACGCATGTTCTCACAATAAACTCAATATTGCTATTGGTAGTAGAGGATCTTCACTGGAAAGGATCAGCAGGATTATGCAATTTAGGAAATTAATCCTCCATAACGTTCCAGGAAGGGGTTTTGGTTTCTCATACAGTTTGTGAAGAAATAAAATCCCAACTTAAGTGAGTGTATAGTCACACGCTAATTAAATTATAGGGTGTAAAGTAAGCCTTACTGCAACAGACCAGGTATTTCCAACACAAGGCACAAGCCACTGCTGCCTTAAATCCATATCTGACGAAAAAACCAAAAACCAGTTACAACAATAGTAGCACTTACCCTCCCTGCCTATTCTCTTAGAGAACCACAATCTACAGAGTAGCTCAAAAGGTAAATACAGTGCTGCTCGAGCTACATCCAGTTGCGACAGACTTGCACTTAAGGTTTGCCCCATCCCGTATGAGGACAGCAACTGATGCACTCCCTTCATTACACACACTCTGCCAGTTTTAAGATCAGTGACGCAGAAGACACAAACACCTTTCTGTTGATCCCTGCAGTGAGGCAAAGTTGACTGGGATGGATACAAGGCCTAATGCAATCTGCAAAAGTCGTCAAGAGTTATTCATTGCATTAAACTCTGTGCAAACAGCCCACGTACTCAAAGCCGGTTTAAGTTTCCTCAGATTCTCTGCACAATTGATCCATGATCATCTGAGTGCTCACTGAGGCTTAGTATCCTACTTTTTTCCATTGATTGCAAACTGCCTGTTCAGTTCCCTAACCTGTGTTTCAGCCAACATTGCTCTCAGTAGAAAAGGCTGTTTGCAGTATCTAGCTATTCGAGAAACAGTAATGCAATCACACACGGTATGCTGGTTCTGTGTTTGATTCCTTTGAGAGGTATCCTTGTTGTTTTCTTTCAACCCTTGGGGGACATATAAATGGAGAGTTTAAATTGAGCTCATGTCATAGGTTCCCAAACATCTGTATGAGATAGCAAGAGAACTCGAAAAACTGTTTGAAACAGGATTGCTGGACTCACTGCTATCAAATCCCCATGTACAAGTGCTAACATTACAAAAAATCATCAAACTTGGAAATAATTGGCAAATCAGCCAGAAAACTTGCTAAAGAAGACATGAATGGGAAGACCAAAGAGACAACTGCCTTCTCCTCCAAAAAGTGGCGAGGGCCAAAGACAGAGGCGAGTCACTGTGAAGAAATACATGGCTGCCACCATCACCTGTATCTGTGCTTCGTTAAATAGTTTCTATGACTAATTAGTTAATTCCACTTCTAGGACTGCCAAATACTTTGCCAAGTACTGCCAAGTCCTTTCAATTCATATTTAATTCCCATTAGTTTGCAAGGAAAAGCAGGGCTGTGTGGTCCTGTTAGTGGTGGTCAGGGAAAGAAACAATAAAGATAAAAATAGAAATAGAATAAAATAGAAATAGAAATACTTCAAAAAATATTTCTGTAAATAACAGCAACAGGGTCAAGAAATATTTTAATACCTCTTCCATTGGCATTTCTTCCCCCAAATCAGTAAGCAAGTAAGCAGCTGTGTAGCCTTCAGAGTAGGGTTATTTCCATTATTTATATTATTTATATTTATATAAATTTATATATTTATATAAAATATATATTTATACTATATTTCTATTTATATATTTATTATTATATTTATAAAATTATATATTTATATTATTGTTATTTATATATCTAGTAACCATTAATTCCTCTCAAATAAGAGGTTTCAGGACACAGGAGTGTGTATTGTTTTCCTTATAGATGGGCCTAAACAAAGACTGGCCAGAATTCATGACAATGAATGTTGTTCTTCGACCTATTTGAACTCAAAATACTTTAACTAAAATTTGCATGTTAATTCAAAGAAATAAACACAGCACTCCAGCATGCCACTGATAATGAGAAAATCAAAGTCTAGCCTAAAAAATGAATTGATTCAGAGGGGATTTTGGTCTGTTAGAAAGTGCATTGGTGCCTTGTATCTTCCCTACCAATTGCAGTGATCTGCAGGATAATAAATCCAAGCGAATGACAGTTCATTTATTTCTTGATGAGCAAATGCACAGTGGTCTTGAACTCACACAAAATAGTTTTCAAACGAAACGCCATTAAACCGGAACAAATGTTAGATGTTCTTGTATTGTTTCCAGCAGAACAGCGACATGAAATTCTGGGTTTAATTATGCTTAAAAATACAATGCTGTCTGTAAAACAATGTACCTCTATTTCTCATGCATCCTTCCTCCATCCCTCACAGCTTGTTTTTTAAGACTTGGAAAATCCTCTGCTCAGAGAAGTCAGGGAAATGTAAATCATTGCTAACTCGTAAGTTTGGTTATCTACAACTGCTTTCAAAAGATGCTAAGTACTTTTAAAGTTCTCCCTCCTTCTACTTTAAACTTCTTGTAAGGAAGATTTCCATTTTGTTCTTTAACCCTAATGATGCACAGAGCCTGCATCTGGCACTACACAGATGCCAGATTTGCAGCTGTCCCTCTCACCCCACAACACTTCCCTGGTCCCGCTGAGTGGAAACATTTAGGCTACCACCCAACCACCCAGCAAAGTGAATATATTAAGGGCACTTAGGAAAAAGCGTTAGACTTCGGTATCAAAGAACTTCACGTACCTGTTCACCTCCTAAAATTAAGGTGGTTATGTCATTCTTTTTCCTCCAGAAAGAGAATTAAGTTCAGTAACTCAACAGAGGGTTCATTCTCCTTGAAAATGCACACACAAGGAATACCTCCAGCTTTTCAACCTGGCTCTGATTGCACGTGCACCCAATTATCTACTACAACAGATAATGACAGAGCATGAGCAGGATAATCTACTGTGCTGCACACGCTGCGTAATTTATAGTTTCACTGTTCATTCACTGGAAAGATGCTTTTGAGCATGTTTATTGTTATCTCTTTCTTTTCATCCATACATCAGTGTATGTACTGGTATCGGAGGACTTACAAGAGAGGCTTTAAATATCAGAGGACATCAGGTCGGTGCCTTTTTCCTCAGAGAAGCCCTGAAATCGGAGGCGGTGGGAAGTCCTGCTTGACCAATCACTCCCAGGCTTCACCACAGCGGGAGAATCAAAATAATCTGCAACAGAAGGCACGATGGCAGTAGATCCTCCACAGACACCTCTCTGACAACAAGATGATCTATTAAATGAATAGAAACCAAATTCAGCTTTAGAAGTCCTACAGTGAAAATGGTGAGCAGGTGGGAGAATATTCTGTCAAATAATCATTACAGGCTTGCTCTAGCCTTCTGCTCTCCCCAAAGCTCACTCCTTTAGCCACTGTTGAGGGACAAAAAAAATCAAAACCAGACTTTTCAGTGAGAGCCTGCTGAAAAAGACTTGGACCATAGGCAAACAACTCCCCCCATGACCACCACCTTAATGTCTTTAAATTCACATGTAATTATTTCCATTTTCTTATTACCAGAAACTATTACTTTTTCTGGAATAAATGCTGTGCAGGAATACCAGTTTTGCCTTTCGCTGCCATCTTCTAAGGCACTAGATTTGTGCCTTTGACAGTATCACGGCACAGGTTTATTAAAAGAGAGAACAGTCAGTTAGCTCAAAGAATTTGCTACTACAATTTAGCAGGTATTATAGCAAAAGCTTAATAAACAAGTTACGCTAGAAGAGGGTACACATGTGCTGCATAATACAACATTGTGATGCGTGAAGAAGACAACAGTTATAAGATCAGAAATTCTAGACACTTGGTAAAGGATTTTGCCTTGAACTATTTAAATAATACAAACCTCACACTAGACTCTTCTGTTCAAGTTTACACAAGCTGATAAAAAAAAAAACAAAACTGAACAGGTAAGGAATAAAAATCAAGAAACAGCAATTTTATTTACTTTTTGCGAAGTTTATGTAGATCTGACAGAAGCCAGCAGAAAATAAGTGTTTACAGGCTTCAGGTACTACAGGCTCTAAAAGAAGTATTTACATGCTCTAAGACCAGGTCAGACTCAGACTAAAATTCAGCCTAAACCAAGGTTTTGCAGCCCAGTTCTGCACTTCCGAAGCCAGGTTTTACCGGTGAGAGCAGCTGACAGAGTCTCATCCACAACTTTACAAGTGGCATTTCTGCAGTCCTCTTCCACCTCTGGAGGAAGTCCTACCACGCTGTCAAACAAACTTCAGAGCTCTCTCTGCCTATCTCCATATCCCTTTCACTCCAGCAGTTCTCTTGTGTTTGAGCAGCTCTTGAGGACTCCAAACCCAACAGAAGTGCTGCCATCACAGTGAGTACTTTACAAGGGCTGCGGGAGGTAACGATTCAGGTTACACAAGGCCGTTAATTGATCATTTTGCATTTAGCTCCAGTAGGCAATTGTGGCTACGTGCTGAGCCATGGCAGCTACTTTCTAAGCAAACACTTTCTAAATGTTTCTCTACATTCAAAACAGCCTTGCCATTTTTTTAAATAATCTTTTAAAAGAAAAAAAATCCTACAAAAATTGTTTCTTCTTTCAGAAATTACTTCAAACTGTGAGGATTTGACAGGAACTACAATTTCACTAATATAGCTACAGCACACAAACCATCTCATATATATTTGTTTCCATTATGTTTTAAAATCTTTATTATCAGCTTCTCTGTAGTTGCCTTCCAACTTACTGCCTGTTCTCCCATTCCCTAGTACAAAACAGATTCACAAAATAAATACGTCTAAGCAGACAGTATGTTGCTGAGCATGTAAAATATTTCTAAATTTTAGAAGTGTCAAACTCTTGTAACACAGGCCTTCACCTGATACAGAAAATAACACAATACAGACATTTCACATAATTACTGAATTAGTGAATTTTGCCAAACATATCTGGAAAATGTTGCCGTTTCCTAATGCTTAAAAATGTGGATCTTCCCAATTACCAAGGAAAAATCGAAGTTTGTCATGCTGTCATAATAAAGTTTGAGAGATTACAAGCAAAGTACTAAATACTTAAATGGCAACTACAGTATATTCCTTCGATCCAAACTTTATATAAATAGGCCATCTGTAAGAAAGCCTAGGACTGATATTTTTTTCCCACCCAGTCTTTATTAATTAACCTTATCTAGTAAGTCCAAAGGAAGCAACCAGAGCTTCCATAGTACCAGCTGTGACTGGACCCTGTAGTTTACAGAACCTAGTTCAGTAGGAAAGTTGCTGGTACCACACCATTGCAGAGCCTGGTTTCAGCACAGCATTTTTAAAATCCCACGTTTGTGGGATTTCATATCATCTCTTTTGTAAGCTACAAAAAATCATCCTTCCAGTGACATCAAATATATTGTATTAGCAAACAAGAATATAAGGAAGCATGTGGACAAGCAGCTCTCCACACAGGAGACACTTTGAAGTGTGCTATAACCACAGATTAAAAGAAGCAATGAACATCAAATTAGGAAGGGTGGCAATCTTCTTTCGTATTCTAGTGTTCTAATTAGGTAAGAAGATGAGGGAAGAAGGAGGGGATATTGGGAAAGGGGAAGGGTTATAACATTCAAAGTTTTAATTGAGTCTGTAGCTGAGAAACACAAGAAGCGGGCATAGTCCCAAAGCGGGTACACGCCCAAAAAGTTTACCTGAAATTTCAGGAGGTATTTTTGTGCTGCCTTAGTGAGCCACTCAGCCAATACTATGAATTAATCAGATGAAAAAAAGCAAATTTTCTGTATGTTTATGAGGATGGGAAGTTTCCTTATCTTTCCCTAGGCAAGCAGGGGCATACAAGCACTATGGCCCTTGTTTCACTCACAGGGTAACAGCCACCCCTTCGCTACGCAACAACATAAAAAAAAAAATCCATGAGAGGTAATAATTGTAGCGTATAGTCCTCAAACTCTCAATCCTTGTCAAACTGCCACTGTACCAGAAGAAAAGAAGATTGAAATCATGCTACAATTTTTAAAGAGTCTTCCAAGCGAGATTCAAGAACGACATACAAATAAACCTGACATCTGCAGTTCTTCTGAATGGCATTAATGAACACACGGATCAGCACGACCCACTGAAGAAGAATCAGCAGATCTTTTGTCCAGGGGAGTCACACCTCCCAGATTTCTACATTGGAGGAAAGAATCAAGGAGTGGGTGGACAAAGAAGATGCGGTTGTTACAGTCTACTCAGATTGCAGAAAGCCCTTCAGAAGAAATGGTAAAGAAAATAAACAGCCACGGGAAGAATTTCACATGGTTTAAATAAAGCTAATAATAATTAATCATTAAATGGTACAAGACAGAAAAGCAACCATCTGTTTGCCTACACTAGTACCTCAGTGGAGGGAAAGACCAGGCAGTTCCATATATTCACAAGCAATCTAACAAAAAAAGGCACCAAAAAAAACAAACAAAAAAACCAAAACAAAAACAAAACAACAACAACAAAAAAAAAAAAAAAAAAAACCACCCATCCCTAAGAAAAATACCAAAGGAAACTCATTTGCACACAATAAGATAACACAGGGACACAATTCAATATTGCAAACAAACTTCTAATACTGCAGGAAGATTCTGCTGAAACAATAACATCTGACAGAAAAGGTCAGAGTTAACGAAATAATAAGGCCTCAAGATGGAAATAATAAATAATACACAGTTTCATACCTCATTATGCAGTTTGGTACAATGAGGTACTTTGTAGTATCATAATCAATCCTCCCACATGAGAAAATCATAAGCCATCAATCTGGCATCAAAATGACAGATTGCGATTTATTTTGAGAATAATCAGATGTCAGCCACATAAGCATTCTGGGAAATGTGGTATAAAACATCCCTCAGCTAAAGTATTAATGCTGAGATGAAAACAATGGAAGCCATTCTGAAAAGTGAGTAACTTCCGTACAGAGGAATGGAATTTGCACAACAATCTTTAATCATTGCTGTTACTTCTAATATATTCGCATTCTAAAAGGCTTCACACAAAAAAACGGACCAAAACACGTAACTCTTATAAATTATCATTTCCACAAGTTCACTCTTTCTCCTCCACTGTGATGACGACATGAGAATGACAAACAGGACAATACATCTGCCGCCTGCCTCTCTCAATGCACCACTCCTGAAATTAGGTTCTAACCCCACAAGGTGTTCATCACTAGGAGAATCTCTCTCAATATGAAGACTTCACTCCCTGCCTCTGCTAAAATACTTATTTTAATTCAAGAGAAATATTGGCAATGCAAATAGAGGGTAACAAATGCAAGCAGTATGACAAGATTAGTTGTGTTGATATCATGTAAATAGTACTAGACATAGTTGATGTCATAGATTTTCCCACCCCCCCTCCAACCAGACTCAATAGAATCAATTAATCTTACTGGTGCAGTTTTTAAACAGCTGAATGATTTGAAATCCTGAATTAAGTTGATCTACTTATGTCAAAGTAGTTTTCTATTCTGACCACCCACATTTTACGGCTTTATATGCGATAAGTTTTCAAAATGTCAAAAAGTACCTGCTTGATAATGCCTTTCTTTATTTTGGGGAAGGGTGAGGGAGCAATTATTTTAGTCATTTTATTGTAAAGCAGCTTGCAAAAATAAAAAGACAGGGCTGAAAAATTTTAAATGGAACTCTGTAATATAAACTTCTGTCTTGACATTTCATAAAGTGGTAAATTTTTTAAAAAGTGGCAATCACCATCACCAACCAGTCTTTCCAAAGCTACCCATTTGAAAGGTTTATGATAAATCAATGTTCTATGTGGGGACACCAGAGCATCTTGAAGGCATCAGTATCAGAAGGCCTGTAATGTGGGAAGAGTGAGCCTACAATAGAGCCTGGCTGCTTGATATAGTGACTGCACCAAAGCACCGCAGTTATCAGAGCCTTGAACCAGTTGCTTTCCATAACTGTGCATTACTGCCTTCTTAGGACTCTACTTCAGATCAGCTTTTATAAAATAATTTCCAGTCACCTCCCGTTCCATCATTCCTCTCAAAGGGATGTGCTCCTCCTATGGCTGCCGGAACTGAGATGGATTGCAAGGCAAGGGGCAAAATGAAATATTAGCTGTATTCAGTGTGTGAAATAACGGCACATCCACCCTCCTCTTAGAGGTAAACATTACTAAACACAGCTACTTACAGAAATAAGGCCCTCTAAAAAGTGGAAATGGGGTATTATTAGTTTAAAACAAGAAGGTAGTTCCTCTTCCCCTCTCTATTTTTTGCCAGGTGGGGAAAAGACTACAAAGGACACTGAGGAAGACACACTATGCGTTCACATCCTAAAGAAGCACAAAGGCTGCACAAGAGACTTGTACTGTTAGACTACCCTCCTTATAGCCATCATTTCAATTGACAGATGATTATATTTCCATTGAGTCATCCCCTTATCTCCAATGCAATTTTTTGTTCTCTGCAAATACACCTCTTCCCTGTCGGCCAAAGACAGCCTGCTTTGTGCTGCAGGTTTATCTTTATTCCCATGTGCTACAATGCCTGACACCGGGGTTCTGAGACAATATTGTTTACAACGTCTCCTGCAGCGCAGATAATTATGAGTTTGCACAAGTCCGCATTGTCCATATCTATCCATTTATTCAAATACACACCAAAACCAGTAGGGTGCACTAAAGAGATCCAACTGTGTTTACAACAAGAATGTTGTTCTACCTCCCCTAGAAGGAACATCTACTGCTGTGAACAATTCACAGCCTTTAAATGCCATCAGCGTGCAAGAAAACGGAAAATTACATATACCACAGACTCAAGTGCATTTTCCAGCTGCTAAAATAAATTACTCTCACACGCACGACAGAGAACATTTGAAACAAATTAGGTCATGCAAATGCCCGATTAAAACGATCTCCACTGAGTGCAGCATACAGCATGCTATGAGTCCCTAACACTACATCGAACATGCAATTTTTTGGGAGGCACTACAGACAAACAGTTATTGTAATATCCTAATAATAAAGTTTATAAGCTGTTCAGCAACCACAGCGTTTTCTATAGCACCATAATGAATTATCCTCAGTCTCCATCTTATTAGAAGTTTGCTGTTACAACGCACATCTTCTTTTCCTGTCTCAAAAAAGTATTTGTTGCTACCTGCTAGAATCACCTTTCAGCTGTCAGTGTGGCATTGCATACTACTTAAGGTGAATCTACTTAGTGCAAACAACACGCGCTTGCCATATGAATGGGCTTCAACACAAGCTGAACTATCCTTGTCCATCAGGTATAAGAAATATTATACAGTTGTGTCACTTTACAGTTGTATCTCATTTAACCTCATCCCATACTTAAAATAGGTGGCTTTTGGCTACCTTCAGATGCTGCACATCAGTTCCAGAAGCACTGCAGCCTGTAGATTTTATTATTATTATTTTTTTAATGAGGAGGAGGACTTTCTAATAACTCAGAACCCTCACAGTTTTTCCAGCCTTGGGGNAAAAAAAAAAAAAAAAAAAAAAAAAAAAAAAAAACAACAAAAAAACGAGAAATCAAATAATTTAACATGTTGTTTCGTACTGTGCAGAATAATTCAGAAGAATACCCAAGCTAACACCATGCTTACAGTTCCGAAACTGTATCAACACAGTCCTACACAAACACAGTAACCCTATGGCACCATAGCTATTTTAGTTTTTGAACCTGCATAAGGATCCACAAATCTACACCACGGAACCATGTTGCCAAAGATTGTGCTGCCAAAGGCATAATACAAACTATCGGATCTTCCAAACCATTAAATAAAAATAATACTTAGGATTACTCCCCAAAAACTTTGTTTTTTGAGGTTTTTAAGTAAAGCAGAGCATTTTCTGAATCTACACCACCTCATGCTGTGCAGAAAATTGAGCAGTTCTAAGAGAGCACTAGACAAAAACATTGTTATGATATTCAAGAATAAATAGATGTCATTTGCTGAGCATGGGCAGTGAAGAGTTTTAAAATGTATACAAGGTGTTGATTCTTGGTTCATTGATCAAAGATCTGCTGGCATAAGAAACATTTCAAAGCAATCTCTCGCTTCAGCTTGGATGAACAATTATGTTTCAACCATGCCATTTAACTAAGAAGAAGTGAAATATAACCCATTTTCTACGCAAACCTTAGCAGCAAAGTCCAACTCTGACCCCACTTGCACATTTTAGAGTGGAACCAACCTGACTCTTCCACCCAAAGTGACTTCATAGATACTTATAAAATTACTGCAGCAGGATATAGAAACACTGGGATTGACCCAGGCATAATGAAAACAAGAAGCCTGGAACAGAAATCACTGAGGAGACGGGAACTGCGAGATGGCAGCTAGACTGCTCCTGAAAAAACATTATTCAAGACAAAATGTGCAGAAGCCCAAAGGTCAACAACGAGCATGAACTAGAACTGCACACTCAGTGACTTGCTCTTCGATGAGTGACTCTAGGGCAGTGATAAACAAGCACATATAAGCAAATGAATCCTGACCTACAAACTAAAGATTGCTCATCAGTGTAGCCACATGGGGAGAGCAGATACTTGGAAAGGATATTTGTACGACAACCCCTAAATTTACTGCTGCAGTTTCAAGATACATTGGCTGGAGGGGGGAAAAGGGAAAGGACATGAACTTCACTTTGCTCAGACAGCCCAGCAAAACTGACCCAGAAGTTCAGCTACTTTTAGAATTCTTTTCTGCATCCACTTCCAATTGTCAGCCTTCACTTCTAAGAAAGGAAAAAAAAAAGGGGCAGGGAGTTGAGAGAGACCTTAAAATTATCTTTCTCACAGTAACCTGATTAAGAACCATTACAAGGAGATGCATTTTACCATTACACTGCATGACTGCAGGTGCTTCAACATAAGAACAGTGCTGCCTCGGTAATGCTGAAAAGACAGAAAGAAATTTTCCAATAAGCACAGGAATACACCTTCTCATAAAGGCAATGGGGGAAATGTGAAGACAAAAAGCAAGTTATGTATTCACAGAACTTTAGATTTTTCAAATGTATGCTCCCCTGCTGAACTATGCTTATCATATAAGTCCTGCTGGGATCAAAACCTTTCCCACAGATATGCTTCTGTCAATATTCTCACTGAAGAAAATCTGGGACTATGAGAAAAACAGGTGGTGATTTTATTACCAAAAAGCCAAACTAGATGTATGCATAGATACTCAAAGCGTAATTTTGTAATAGAAGATACCTTTCAAGTCACTGGTTAAAATCCAGTCAAAGAAATTCAAGATAGCCCTCTTTCATTATCAGACAAGATATGCTTCCTTACAGTTACTCTGAGGCAGCAGGATAAGCTCAGCCACCTAACTGAAAAGCAGGTAACACAGATATGAACTGCTTTCATGTCAAAACCTACTTCTCCCCACAGTTAACTGAAGATTGCAATGAAACTGCAGCTTTATGCTACTGCAGGATGGAATTTCTACACAATGATGATGCCAAATTGCTGCATCATCCTTAGCATCTCTAGAGGCAGCAAAGCTGAAAGGACCTGACTGCCGAGCTACCCGTGTATGTCCAGAGGTGACATTCCCAGGGTGATGAAGCTGAGGTGCCATCCACGCTGCACCATTCTTGATCTACTTAGAATATCTCTGCCTAAAGGAAGCACTTTCCACAGCCCTAAATTCACCTAAAATGCAAACTAGGAAAAGCACCGCCTGTAATATCAACAGGAGTTCTTCAAACCCAGTGAATAAGATTAACCAATTTCAGTGCAAATTACAAAATTCCCTTCCATTTAAACTAACTCATTAAACTCCCCTACATGCTAATGTTCTTAAGGCTAAATGATAAGTAAGCAGTTTTTTCCACAGAATCACTAAGTCGCCACACAAGCTAAAAATTTTCATAAAAGGACCCTCTCTTTCCCCCACTCCCTATTTTACACCCTGAAAATTCTGCCATGTGAGAGAAATCTCACGTGCCTGTGTGACTTCTCTCGCTGCCAGTCACAAAGTTATGGGACTGTAATGTGAAAATAAGCATTAGAGAAAGTGGCAGAGAGAAGTGCTGGTTTATGATTTATGTCTTTTACAGAATAGATGGCTAGAAAGTTCACTAAATCCCTGTTGCCAGATTGCAGCTACCACACGTATTAAATCTATGCTTCAGTTCACATTTTCCTTACAAATGGCTGAAATCTGTTCTATAACCTGTCCAATTCTGCCAGTAGTAAGCAGATGCTACTGGTGTAACACATTCTGTACAAACTTTGCTGGTTTACAAGTTTACATTATGCTGGAATCTTCTGTCTCTCAGTTGCTTTAATCCACTGGGCAGGTACTGTTGTTTTCACCAAGGACATCAGGAATCACCCCACACTTTCATAAGGTATCCAGCTCCACACTTGTGGGAAGAGATCACACAAGATTTATTGTAGTCAGGATGTGGCCAGACCATTTGCCTGTCACTGATGAAGCTAAAAAAGGTCCTGGCAGCTCCCAGCAGCAAACCTGCCAAATATTCAGCAGACACATGAACAAGGGACATCTCCCTGATCCCCTCTATGGATACCACTTGGATTAAGACAAAACAGAGGCAGTATCTGATGTAAAGAATTGCAGGAAAAAACAGGTAAAGATGCAAAAAAAAAACCCACCAACAATAATAAAACAAAAAACAACAACAACAAAACCACAAACAAAAAAAGGAAAAAAAAAAAAAGAAAAAGAGGTAGAGGTTGAAGCCTGAAGTTCAGAACCCTCTTCTACCTCCAGCTGCAACCTTTCTCTATGCCACTACATACAGCGACCTTTTTCTTGCAATCTCCTGCTGCAGTTTCCAAGAAGGAGCTGCAAAATTACCATTTTTTGGCTACATTTGTCTTACCAGCCTTAGTTTGCATTTAATGAACCCTTAACAGTGGTCCACAGCACAGGAGACTGGTGTCATCAAGTAACACAATTAAATCACAAAGCGGCTAGTCCAAAACTCCCAGTAAATTACTGCTCAGTAAATTGCTCATAGGTAAACTTTGGACTCTGAGAGACATCCTGGAAATAAAAGAAAATTCAGCTTTCCAGAAGGATTACAACAAACCAGTGGGTGCCATGGACCATCCACATTGACTTTCTGCTTCCACCCAAACTCCATCTCCCTTTTGGGACTTGTCTCATGACAAGCTCTTCGTTCCACCTTGGTGCAACAAAGCTTGTGGACTCAAAGGCTTTTGATTTATCTCCCCTGCCTCTATGCACCTGAGCAAGTTACCCTGGGTAAGAATCCTGTTTGTAGCATCTTTTGCTTACTTCACGGGAAAGAAAGAGGTACATGGGGGAAACCAAGGAGGGAAGCATCATTTTCCTCTAAGACAGCAGAACTCGGTGCTGCTCTTCAGTTCAAGTCTCAACCTGCTACATGGGAATCACAGAATCACAGAATGTTAGGGATTGGAAGGGACCTCAAAAGATCATCCAGTCCAATCCCCCTGCCGGAGCA
>VWYH01008572.1:821961-853281 GCA_013399365.1 Pampusana beccarii | reverse complement strand
TAAGGGAGATGCTCCACTCCCTTCATCATCTTTGTTGCCCTGTGCTGGACTCTCTCCAGCAGTTCCCTGTCCTTCTTGGACTGAGGGGCCCAGAACCGGACACAATATCCCAGATGTGGTCTCACCAGGGCAGAGCAGAGGGGAAGGAGAACCTCTCTCGATCTACTAACCACCCCCCTGGTAGCGACCAGTGCCTAAAAGTTATCAGTTGCTGCCTACCCTATACCCCCGTAGTAGCAAAGTTCTTTGTTTCCTCATACAAACACCTTTACAAGAAATATATACAGCAGGAGAGGAAAGGAGAGAGCAGACAGAATCATTCAATGAAAACAGATTACAAGGACAACCAGACTACCAGCTATTAATATTTTGGTGCCTTGAGAAGAAGCACCCTCTCTGTAGAAAAAAAAAAATGAATGCTTAACTGCAGGTGACCTTGCACAGATGCCAGCTGCTGCCCATGTGAAAAACAGAGTGAACTATCATGGGCCATCCTCTATGAACACGACTTTGTGCTCAGTTTAGAGAGTGTTCTTTTCTATATCACACTGAAATGAGAAAAGGAAATGAAAGGAATGAGTTGCTCTGCAGAGGAGCTGCCTGGAATGCCAAATGCGCAAGGTTAGTACAAGGTGGTGGGCGCTTCCACAGGGCTAAAAAAAAAATTAAAAAAAAAAAAAAAGAAAAAAAATCAGTAAAAGGAGTAAAGGGAGAAAATGCTTTGTCTGAAATTTGTGCCAGTGGTGTGACACAGGCCTCCAAAGGAAAAAGAAAAAAAAGAGGAAAAAAAAGGGAGTGAGGGGCAGGGAGACAGAGACCCGTGTCTTCTGGTCTCTGGTTCTTGAAAAAAAAAACCTTTCAAAAAACTCAGTCTTTGGAAAACTATTCAAATTGCAGATTTAAACAAGGCAGCGAATTATTCACAGCTAGAAAATGTATTATGATTACCTGGAGTTATAAATCAGTTTTCACACACAGATACACATGTAATCTCTACCTGGGTAAGTATGTCTACACTATGAGAACAAAGATGTAATGAAAGCTCGGCAAAAATTGTTAATGAAGGACAAAGGAGGAAAATCAACTTCCATTATTCTTATCTCTAAAAGACAAGAAATAACATTTTCAGAGAAGAATCTCAGAGGAACAAGTAGATGCTACAACAGTCAAACCGTGTGCATTATTTCCAGGTGGATCATGCAGTCATAAATTTGGGGCAGACCGCAAACATCTGAGTTTCGATATCGATTCTGGCAAAAAAAAGCAAGAATCAAGACTGGTTTTATGTTGATACCTCAGTATTAGTTGGAAATTTGCTTAAATCATATTTGTAATAGTCAAGGCAAAAGTATCAACGAAAATCAGAAAACTTAAATCTTCTTCCTCTTACTGAATGTAATTCTGCCCAGTTTCACTGCTCGATAATTTATTTCAGCTCCCACAGAGATATAAGATTATAAAGGACATCTACACTGGAGATCCTTACTGCTGAATTAGTAGGAATAAATGTTAAGAGCTGAGCCAAAGCACCAACCGAAACTGCAATGTTAATAAATCCTGGAAGAAATGTCCCATGTAACACAAATATGGATGCACAGCCTGACCTGCAGATGGGACTCTCTTTGGACTTGAAAATTTGCAGACATCCTCCTCTTTGTGCTGAAATACTACTGTACACAATTTGCACAAAATGAGGGACCAAAGCACAGCAGAAGAGTCTCAGAGAGTGACAGTAAATGAAAATTCCACATATATAAGTGTATTTAGTAACTTCAATGAAAGGCCACTAGTACATCAGAGATTACACAGTAATACAAACAATCATTGTGGGGAGATGCCAGGAAAAAAGCCTCTGTCTCTCAAAGGCAATAAACTTTGTGGCACCGGGGTTTTTCTAACTCTGGTGGTTAATGAGAATGAGGCAACGAATGTACTCATCAGTAACGGACACATTTTTAAATTCATGTTTTTGAGAAAGAACCCACTGTTGCAGGCTGGCTTTTAACGGAATAGAGCTCCATAAAACAAGGCAAACTTTTTTATATACAGTTCAACAACAGACAGGTTAACTAGCACTTCACTTCTAAAGAGTATCCTAAACCAACACACATGGAGACGTCTCCAGCTGCATAAAACTGGGGTCCAACACTTGAGCTTTGAGCCTTCAGAAATACCGAGTAAACTAGGCAAGAATCCTCGTGCTTCACAAAATTCCTACACTAACATAAATACCAGTGAAAATCGAAGGCCAAAACAACTGCCTTCTGCTCATGCTTTGTACATAGCAAAGTCTGTTTAGATAAATTTAGCTGTGGGAAACTAACTACAATGTCAGTCCTGCCAATCCCACACCTTGCTAGCTGGGCTGTACCATCCCAAGCAAGAGCTCCAGATCCAGCAGGCTCAGACTGCTCACAGGCCCGATTTCTAATTAGCTGAACCAATCACTTCACATCAGATGAATCTCTATTCTGCGAGGTAGTGCAAATCTTTAATTGGGCTTGGGACTTGGAAAATATGTATTTAATTGATTTCTTCAGGATACCATGGCAGGAGAAGCGGAGCAGAAAATGGATTGTTAACACTAGAATATCACTTGCTTGAAACACAACAGGAGGTAGGATTCAGACACAAATCCCCGAGCACAACACAGACCAATAATTTAATGGCTTGTCCAAGCAAGTACATTTGTGCCACAGTTTGTTTTGTTTTGTTTGTGTTTGTTCTGTTTGAAAGCACATAAGCTGTGAAACCGAAATGTTGAGACTAAATAAAGGAGCAGGATGCCCACTACTTCTACTACTTACTGAGGACAGTGTATTTCCAATTCAGTCTTCACCATATGTCCTACAAAATGTGCAAGCAGATGCAAAACTTGAAATTAAAAAAATACTAAGTAGTTCTATTACTCCACCACCAATTCATTAAATGTGTTTTCAGGATAGCACAATATTAGCATTAGAAAGTTGTGTCTTTCCTCACCCATAACTACTGCACTCTTACAAACCTACTCTGTAATAGAATTTAAACCGAAATTAAGATTATATGCATGTGTAAAAATTAGAACAAAAGATGGTGGACATGTGGTATAATTAATATGATGGTGGTTTTTTTCTCAAAAACATTATTCTACTTACCATGTCATACAGGTAACAAACTTGGAAGAGAATGATTTAGTTTCAGAGTACCTTACCTCTCTTTCAAGGTTTTTGTTAAATCTTTTCACTAAGTACACACAGACACCCCTCTTCGCACATTTCTAACAGGTTAAAAAAAATAAAATAACTTTGTAAATCAAGGTGTTATAAAACAATGTAACAGTGAACAAAGAACCACTGGTAATCACTTATAAGGACACTGACTTTATTCATGATTTCCAGACTTTTGTGAACCCTGAGAGTTTTCATTATATTTCTAAATACATTTTTTTAATCTTTGCTATTTCCAGATTTTTTCCAAACGTCAATACATTTTTACAAATATGCTGAAAAAGAATGTATCTTTGGTATGGAAGAAATATTGATGATACTGAACTCTGATAAGCTAAGCATTTGCCTTAGCTTGGGGGGGTTGTTGGTGTTTTTTCTGGTTTAATAGTTAAACACTTTGCAATCCCTGCAGCCTAAACTGATTTGTGATATTTAGTGAATAACAGGACATTAACTAGCTATTACACCTTCTTCCCTACCTTGCATTTTTTTGGATAAGATTTCATCAAGACAGCTGAATTTAACTTTGTGCATGACTGATTCAGGACAGAAAAAAATCATGAACACGCATTCCAAGTGGTTTGTATGCAGAACATAAGTAATTCTACCTACTAATATATGACCAGTATCTGACTCATAAGTCCATTTCCCTTCAAAAGGTTCATTTATCTTCAAAAGGAGATAAATAACAAAAACTTAGAAAGAATAACTCCCATTTCAGTTTTAAGCTCTACAGTTTTCAACTTTATTATAAACACTTCCACAACTGAATTAGCATTAAGACAAAGCAGTATTACATTACTCCTTTTTCATGGACATTTCAAAAGAGGCACAGCATAAGAATTACTCCGAAATGGTTTAAAATCTGAAGTAAGAACAGAACAAGCAATGCTTTGACGCTCAGCACAGTAAATCTTTCCTCACCGCACACAACTGACTAGCTACCCTTGTTGGCATCATTTCCCATTCTAATTTATGCTGGAAGCAAGACACAAAGAACAACAACAGGATTTAACTTTTCACAGTAATGTCCTTCTAATCCACTTCACCAGCGGTGTCCAATGCATTTTCACCAGGGGCCACATCAGCCTCGCGGTTGCCTTCACAGGGCCGAATATAATTTTACAGTCCATAAATGTAGGAGTAGTTACATTGATACAGTCCTAAAATTATATTCGGCCCTGTGAAGGCAACCGCGAGGCTGATGTGGCCCCTGGTGAAAATGGGTTGGACAGCCCTGCACTACATGTAAGCAGAGACTTAAAACCCATCGCTTGTTCTCATTCTGATTTCTCGAAACGTTGTATCTGTGCAGTTTCTAATGCAGTTATATTTGAGCTCAGATTCAGTTATCACAATTCAGTGAGTCACTGCGTATCAGCTGAGCTGCAGTAATATGCCAGACAGGCAGAAAAGCAAACGCTTTTAGCTAAGTATCCTTGTAATTGTTTGAATGTGTTGGAACACCTCATAAATATAAGGTAGGCTACTACATGACTGTTGCTGGACGGTAACTGATTAATATATGCTTTAGATATACCACTTGATGACTTGTCTAGAGTCTTATTCTAAATAGTAGTAATCTCTTTCAGCTCATTGTATCCTTATTATACTACATTTGTGCTAAGTACTCCGTCACGTGCATCAGATAGCCACATAGCTGAATAAAAAAAAACCAAACAAAAAACCCCACCACACCACCACCACCACAACAAAAAAAAAAACAAAAAAACCCCACACAACACACAAACAAAACAACCAAAAAGCCCCCATGAAAAAAAAAAAACCCACACCCACGACAGTCCTTGTCTCAAAAAACAGGCATATGACAATGAGAACAGTTTCAGTGAAATCAAGACCATACCTAAATATCTAAAAGACAAATGTGAATCAAAACATGCCTGCTAAATAGGGATAGAGAGGCTAGGCAGGAATAAAAAAATAATATATCTGTGATGAGCCTATCAAGCAAACAACTGCCTTCTGTATTCTACCACACGTATCAAAAGCACATGGGAACAGAAATACATTATGAAAGCAGAGCTGGATCTCTAACAGCAATTGCAAAAGGATGGGAAGAAAAAAAACCAAGAAAACTGAAAAGGCACTTCGAAGCAAAATACTATGATTACTAGCCCACACTACAGACTTCAGAAATATATGGCTGCTACTAGTTCCCCACTAAGTAAGCCAACCACAGTAAAGAGCAATGATTCCAGAGTGGCAGTGCTAAAATTAAAGACAATTCTTCAGATGTTATAAAGCAACACAGTTCCAGCTTGTATCAATGGAAGATCACATTAAGTGCCCAAGAATATTAATGAATTGTTCATTGAAGACAAAAATAAAATCAAGAACACAGAATATGGAAGCATTTAGGTACACAGCAGACATCTGGCAAAACAATGACAAATGGTAGGATTAACATTTAAATGCAGTTCTATTAAAAAGACAACTTCTCCACTGTTGGAATAATCTCATAAAAGCCCTTTCATTAAATCACTCTTTCATACTAACTGATTCCTTTTCAATGCAATTTAAACTCACTATGTTAAATGAGCACTATTATATTGGCAATAAAATAAACATAAGTACTGTTTTTATGCTTGCCTACCAGGTAAATCACCCTTTTAAAAATACTACAGTTCTATCTGCTGCAGAGTACTTAAGCATACACATTTAAAAGTTCATGTTGGCTACTCTCCTTTTACTTGGATGAGTCGGTCCCTGAAGGACACACAAATAAAAGTAAAATCTTTAACTTTTCAATCTTTTTCCACTTAAAAGTGCTTATACTTTCTCTCACAGAAATTGTCCTGCTACTTGCACAACTGATGCAATCACAACAAAGACACTGTCCTGTCTTCAGAATGGAACACCAACAAAATCTTTAAGAGCAGCTGCAAGAAATCCTGAGGCACTAAGAGAAAAATATGATGTTAGGCTTAGTGTCATGACCAGTTGTGTATTTTGATGATCAGATTTCAAGTGGTGCCTCCATTTTGCCTGTTTGTTCTAACCATTGCCTTTTATACAGCAAGAATATTTTATCACAGAGTGGGACATGCAACTCATCCTGCTGCCTTTTGCATCAGGTATATAAAAAGGAACTTGGCAGAAGATTAGCTAAAGATTTTATCAAACCATGTAGTATTTTTGGAACAGATTATATTTTCTTTCATTAAAAGGGCTAACGCTGTTACCTGACGTCACCAATTTTCTTTGTGGAGGTCCAATGTTATGTTCTCACTTATACAAAGGAGAATGGGAGTTGAAGAAAACAAAGTTTGAGTGAAGCCACATGTAATTTTCCAGGTTGGATCACACAGGTGGTACTGAGTTTGCCTCTGCTGTGCAAGTTAAAAGCAACTAGTCAGCTAAAATTAAAGCAGTGTACACATGGCATAACACTACAGCAGGTTTAGGTCCATCTCAGACCTATCTGAGGAGGTAAAAATGCATTCTTGGTCTTCATAATTTCAGGAAGGACAAGATTATAGTCCTGTTATTCCAGTGAAGATGTGCAAGAACAGCTCTGCAACAGTTACCTCTATTTTTGAAGATCTCAGAACCATCATTTGCTTGAGTCTGCTGCAAATACATATTCTTGTTTATGAACAGCAGAAAAAAGTTAGCAATACCCTGAGGAAACTCTGCTATGCCTTGTATCACTTTTTAGGTTGACAGTGCTGCTATAGACTTGCCCACCTCTTCATTAACTACGACGTAAACTTTCAGGCTACTACACTGGAGTATTGAGGTAAGGACAGCCATACTCTCTTGTTTCATTTCCAACAGTGACAACAGAATTTTCTATAAAACATTCAATTGTATAATGAAGTCAAATGCCTTGGAAATCAAATTGCTTTTTAAAGAAAATAAAGTACTTAAAAACCAAAAAGAAAACAAAACAAAACCCCCACAAAACAACCAACTAGGGATCCCAGTCCCCATCAGCAGTCAATAAGAAAGGAGACAGAATGCAGCTGATCCTGCTTGTTACACTGGCTAAGGACCAAACACAGAAATATTTCCATTTCTTCATTAGGCAACGTTATACAAGTCAAACTAGAACTGAATCAGCCTTAACTTTATTATCTTTGAAAGTTACATTAAGAAACAACCCTGTCACTGTAGTACAAGTCTCCTACTGTCTCTGCAGTATAGAGCACAGGTGCTTCCACATAAACACTGCTTGCATGAACCAAAACGCTACCGTAACAAAGTCACAGAAGGCAACAATAGAGTTGTGCTTTTTTACTCACAGAGTCCTGTGAGACCACACAAATTTGCCGTGGTTTCTAACATGCCATGTAATGACACTGGAGTCCAAATATCACATAATTTTATTTTTTTTATACAAGGAGTAGTAGATTTGGTCCTAAAGTTACTTCAAATAACATGAAAGATCAGACACATACATTCTATTTTTATATGAATGCTTCTTGTGAGATAAATGGTATCGGATACGCACTGCTTCCAAAGCAACTGAATGTTATGCACATTCAGTAAGAGCAGATATCAGCTCAGCTGTGCTAATAGTTGGGACACCAATTCATCGGCCAATACATGAGGCAAATATTTAGGTTCAAATCAGACAGAGGGTCTGAACATGGGAAAACAGATGAAATACGAATTCAAAGAAATTTTGTAATAGATAGTATATGTGATTTTCTTAATGAATGCCTTAACTGCCGTATTGTTCAGATCCGTGACTTCCTGTCTACCTTGTAAATCCCCTACTAGAATACATTTAAGTGAACTATTTTATGAAAAAAGTACTTCTGCATTTAACAAAACCTGTCAAAAACTGTTATGTACCAATAACACTCTAAAGAATCTGAACGGAACAGCACATATGCTGTTTTACTACTAGGCATAAAACTCAATGTTCTCAAATATAGCGTAGATGATGTAAGGTAAGATATTTTCACAGTATGGCTTTCACAAGAAGCAATTATTTAACCATAGTAACAAGTATCTATAAAGAAAAATAATCCTATAAAAAATTTCAATATACCCAGTACCAGAAACAGAATATCCATGTGATGTTCAACAGAGAAGAAAAACATTTATTTATTAAAATGTCTCTTCAATTCCTCCTATGGCAATTAAAAAAAAATTTTAAAAAAAAATGTATATATACAAGTGCACTTGTTACTGAAAAACTTGCAGGAACAGTCTTGCTCATTGGTATCAACTTTAAGTATCAAAAGTTTAGTGTGTTTTTGTGTTTGAAGGAAATTCGTGACCCAGTTAAGTCAGTAATTTGTTCCATACCAGTTATTTACCTTTTTGGTGCTTATATAAAGCACCAAATTGACTATAAAATATTCCTTGGTTTCTTCCAACCATACGAACTCAACACAGACTTTACCCTCTGAATCTGCATAGTCTGTGGTATAGATGTGACCCATGTAGTCATAGAGGCTGGATGCCTGGGAAGACAGTTCCATGCAGACTGGGGCACTGAAACACCAGAAAGGCTTCCCAGTTTCATCCAAGAGGGTAAAATCCATCACGTAGCAGTCCTACAAACACAAGCAGAAGAAATTATTCACCTGTGTCATGGCACAGTAAGTAGATCTGTCCCTGATTTTAGGAGAAATATCAGAGTTCAGAGAGACATTTTTGATATGAAGGCTAAAAACTGAAAATACGATTGATAGTGCTCTACTGACTACTGAAAGCAACAAATACTTCGATGTTTCCTACAGAAATCAAAATGCAACTTTCAGACATCAAAAACTGCTACAGAAGGTAGCACTGCCAACCTAAATCAGATATAAATTCTTTAACATTTTAAAGCCTTTTAAGATCTGTGTTTCTTCAATTATTCGTTACCATTCGTTACCAGTCTTTTCAATATGAGAAAGAAATCAAGTTTAAACTCACGTGCTAAACTTGTGCAAATGCAGCGACGTTTGCACAGATTCTCAGAGACCACCTCCAGGGCACTGCACACACACAATTACCCTTATATGCCAGCTACAGATGAAAGTTATACAGCACTTTTTGAATGGCTGCACGCTTCAGTTCACAAAAAGGTAACATTAATGTATCTTTTTACCCTTCGAATAATTCTTCCTTTCAAAAACTCTTGAAAATATTTCCTTACAACGCTATACGATCAACATCATATTATAATGCTAAGGTCAGGATGCCAATTCCTAGGCACTTACAAACTGATGGTTTCATGCATGCCTTAAAAGCATATGGGTTGTGTGTCACCGTTAATATCAGCTGTTACCTACTCTCATGAGTTCTGAATCACTAAATGAATCAGATTATCTTAACTAAGCTATTCATTACTTCCAGGAGTATCACACGCTCCAAAAGCGTAAACAAACCAACATCACATATTCTGTGCCAAAAAATTAATTAGGAATGGCTTATTTCACTGTATTACAAACTTGTGCTTCCATTGCATTAAAATTTCTTTCACTCTCACTGTATTTCAATGAAACAATACAGAGCAGATAGCACAAACACAAGAAGTAACGTGATACATACAGTTTCCCTAAGGTTGTTACTATAGCCTACACTGGAAATACAAAATTCAAGCCAAACCTGATGATCATTTAGTAACTTATACGAGCTATAAATTTACTTCAAACAAGAAAGAATGGTCAGAATTTATGGTCTGATATCTTGCATATCAAAGGCCAGTTATGAAAAACAAAGCAAGGTGGCCTGGAGCATTGGAAGATTTTTTTCTTCCCATGTATTTCTAGCTATCTGTACTTCAGCAATTTATTTTTTTATTTAAAAGTGCCAAAAAAAAAAAAAAAAGTGTTTTTTTTTTCCTTAGAGTATTGGACAAAATTCAAAGTAGCGTTTTTCACGACTATTCATGGCAATTAAAGAAAGACGGCGAACAATTGCCTTAAAAGTGTTTTCTTATTAGCTTGAATTCCTTCTAGCTAACAATACATAGGGGAAGGATTTGTTGTTGTTTTGAAAACAAACACCCAACTCAAAAGACTTTAGTACAAAATGAGGAGAAAATGCAAGTGAACAAACTTGTCATTATGCAAACAGGAATTTGAAGAAAAAAATTGCTAAAACTGAGCAATTAGAGGAGGACTGAAAACTGTAATCCAGGTTCAACTGTATTTGATGTTCCTGACAAACACTAGTAGATTACTAAATTTTAAGATAAATTTTATGTTCCTCATCGCACAGGAAAGCTGGCTGACACTGTAAACTATAAAACAAGTATGTGAATGTCTATGAGCAAAATATGATGTTATCAAACAGTGTTCCATTCCACACTTACGCAGAATTAGCAGAAATGAGTTTTATTAAGTGCGAAAATTGAAATCAAATATTGTACTAGATAATTTTTCAAAATTTTTGGTACTTTTGAAATATTCATGCAGCTAAGTACATATAAATATATGTACCTTCACCACTATTGCAAAATCTACAGAACTACTCTCAAACTTTAAAATAATTCTTTCAGGAATCTTATACAAGAGAACAAGTGAAAATTCCTCTAAAATACAAACAGTTAATCCAGCTGACTCACGTACATGACTCAAGAGCTACATGCTGACTGCATGAATGGGGACTGGAGTTTCCGCCTGTGTCCATCGGCATTTTAACATTTTCCAAGAGTTTCTAACTTTCATCACGTGGACATGCTACAACAGAACTGTAGAGTGTTTCCCCAGGGGTTCAAGACTTATTNCCACCACCAAAGAAAAAACCACACATAACCACAAAAAGCACATCTGCAGGATGTATTTCAGCAGGCATTTCCAAGCAGCACTGGTCAGTCACAACATCTCTGCTGAGTGGAAAGCACTGGAGTCATCACACACGCATTATAGATCTGTCGTGCAATCTAGACTCTAAAACAGAAAGGATACAACATTCTTCCCCTCAAAATTCACATCATTTTCGCAATATTTGAAATTATTTTTTTCTAGTTACACACACCTCACACAAATAAAAACATTTTTTTAAAATTAGCATATTTAGGATGCATAAACATAATTCTGTTTTGAGGTAAGTATTTCCAGAAATAAAAAAATACTTCTGACTGACCTTTACATTGCCTTTAAATGCATCTGTTTCCCAGGATAAGCCAAGTGTCCCAATAAGAGGCACGTGCTTTGTATTATCCTTTAAGGTTACAACTGGGAGCCTCAAATATCCATTTGCAATGTCACCTGAAAAAATTAACAGTATATAACATTATACTACTACAAATCAAACTAAGCGCAAGTACACCGTAAATGTTCTCTCTGCTTCTCTCCACATCTCTAGTTTCCTCCCACTCACCACTAAGGAACACTGGCATACACCAACAGCTAGAGAGTGAGCACATTACAGAGAATTTAAGTTGAAGTTCAGGGCTCTCATTCCATGATCCACAGCAGAAGTAGCAGCTAGAAAAAAATACTTGGTATGTTTGATTATGAAAATCTGAATGCCACCTAAAGTACTTATGCAAGGATGCAAGGAGTAAATTCCATGTTCAATACTTCAGTTTCATGTTGCCAGTGCTCCCATCACTGCCCACTCCCCAAAAGTCAAGCTCAACACATGATACATTAAATAAATTATTAAATACTCCCCCATTTTTTTTTCCTCTTCTTTTTCAATCTCTCTGTTCTGTCTGGTAGCTCAAATAACCCTGTATGACAGGATATAAGGATAACTATCAGTCCTCCCTGGCAAGGACATTGCATCATTTAAACTGACAAGCAGTATGTGCTGATTTGAATCAAGTTTTTAAATTATGGATTTATTCATTTTTTAAATAGTCTTCAAAGCCTCACCTTCATTTTTTGACAAAATTATTAAGATTTCTTTGTAATTTAAAAAAAAAATTATTACTACATATAACCATATTTCTTCAGTATGGCTTCTTCCCCCCTCAAAAGGGATTGACTTTTTTCAATTGTGGGGTTTTTTTTTCCTTGCTGTCAGAGGAGGAAAGTTAACTAGGGAGTCCAATGGTCTAATTATAATTTGGGATAAATCACATTGTGACACAAGCAGATTTCTTAGTAGGACATCCCTTAAACAAATTTTCTTGAACAAGAGATACTCTCTCATAAGGGCAAACGAAAGCAGTAGAGACTTCAAATAGGGATGGGGAAAAAAAAATAAAAGGAACAGCACTAATTATCTTGCAGGAGACATATAGGAAGGGAGAGGAGGAATGCCCAGGAAAATATTGCTTGTCAGGATCCAGTAGCAGGCCCTGGATGGTAAGACGATAACTGAAGTGTCCTGTAGAGGCCTAAGATGCAAGTGGCAAAAGTGAGAAAAACAGAGAAGTGTTTTGCCTGTGGTTCTCCTTCAATCAAGCCCAAGTAGCAGCATGAGGCTGAAGACAGAAGCAGCAACATCAGAAAGGCTGGCTTTGAGTTTAAAAGCTGAAGTCTGTGTGAAGGAGCAGCAAAAGCCTTTGCCTGGTGGCTGCTGAAGGCAGACAGCTGGAGGCAAAGTGTCAGAGAGCCCACAGCTTACTGCAGAAGCCAAAAACTTCTCTGAATTGGTACTGTGGGGCCAAGCAGCTCCCAAGAGATGCCTGGCCACAAATCGATGCTGGAAGGACACCCCTTGCAAGCAGGGAGTCCAAAGAATACTGTGTGGAACCAGCCCAACACATGCAGAGAACAGTAGCAGGTTTTGCAGTACAGACACACTACAGGAGCACGAATACAGTGAAACCAACATGACTATGCTCAGGAAATATTTTGTATGGTTGAAGGAAAGTGTATCACTCCAGGGATACCCACTGTCCTTGCAGTGAACTCCAGAGAACTCAGCGAGGAAAATGTAAGCAGAATTCACTTTCAGGATCCAGCTTTAAGTGCAAAAAAAGGCTATTAATTTGATACCTATGCAAATGGTGTAGTTCTAAACCTCCGTAAATCAAATCCAATGACAAGATTTCATTTAAGATAAAAATATTTTAGATAAATAGTCAACCTTTATTCAGTGAGCATTGAAAGCTCATATCTAAAGTTCAGCTTTTATATAAGACATTTTAAACAAGATCAGTCAACAAGTATTTTTTCCAAAGAACTATTCAGTTATCTACAATTCAGATTTGAATGGAAGCAGCTATTCCTCTCACTCATTCAAAAAAAAAAAAACCCAAAAGGTTTGATGGAATAAAAACAGATTGTAAAAAGCATACCACTAATAAATTAATGAAGCCCAGGACATCACTACTATTGCACAGCATTAATAAAATGAACAGCTGCATCGCTAGATGGATCACCTAAGGTGTAAGTTATAAAAATAAAGGGAATACGAATATAGAAACATATATCACGTAGACAAATCTCAGGGGAAAGAAACAAAGAGCCCAATAGTTCAAAGGCACTTATTTTAGCTAAAAGTCAAGCAAGTTTGTTTTGCTACCCAAGCCTTTGCTGCAAGGTTGTTATTTTCACAGGGAAGGCTTAACACTAATTCTGGTGGCAACAGCCAACCTTACCGTGCTGAAAAGTTCATTTAAACTTGCAAATTCCTTGTCAATGACAAGCAAAAACATTTCAAATGCAGGGTGTGATATTTTACAAACAAATCTTAAAAGCTCTCTAAACACACAAAAAATCACCCCCTTACATTTCGCAAGCACAACACATCAACAGGGAACAACATTGAAAAGCCAAAGCTTAGACTACCTTATGGCTACAAAGTCATGCTTAAAAAGTTGAAAACCTAGGTAAATTCATTTCAAGAATGTTTATTAAAAAACTAGATGTAGTATTCATGGCTTCTATGAGTCATATGAAAAGCCTGTCACAGCTTCCTGAAAACAAGAAAAAAGTTTCCTAACACTTTCAATTCAATTTGAAAGTACTTAGCATATTCACCCTACAGTATCTGTCAAAGAGACCACATTGCCATTTCTGTTTAAATGGAAGGAAGCATAAAATAAAATGCTAAAACCCAGCCAAAACATAGTGGCAAAATAGCTAGCTACTGCAGTGCAAGTATTAGTAACAGAAAAAAAGATCTGAAGCCATATATACTCCATCTACTTTGTTCAATGAAGTGTGATATTACTTTTTTAATTTAATGTTAAGAATTTTGTAGAACTATTTGAAAACAGCAGCAAAATGAAGCACAACATTAACGAACACTAACAAAAAGCAGACAAAAATGAAACTAAGCATGAACAAATAAATCAGTTTCTCTGTAGAACAAATGGACATTCACTGGTAGCTCAGAAGTGTCTACAGCTGCCTAATGGAAACAAATAAACAAGTAAAGCTCCAGTGTAATAGCTGACAATAATAGCTGACAACCGATCTGTATCTCAGGTTGTTGAAAGTGCCACTGGCATGGCATATCCATAATTTAAAATAAATCTGGATTGGGTAGAGAATGTTAAGAAATAGCAAGACCTCCAGGCTTCAGAGCCTTCCCAGAGAACAGGACAAAGCGTATCACTAGAAGGGAGCCTAAAACTAAAGCGCAAATCATCAAATACAACCGGCTTGGACGAACCCACGCTGTTGGCCACGTTCAGAAACACCATGTTTACCAGAAAGAGCAAAGTGAACACGAAATTACTGTGAAGATACACGGCAGCAGCCAGCCATTAGCTGCCTCACTACATCATTTTTGAGCACAAATTATGGAGGAAATCAAGCATTTTCCAAAAGAATTATTGTGCGTGTTGCCTGCAGAACCCCGGCTTCAACTGGCTCATGTCCTCTGAAAGCAGAATCCAGCGGCTGCCACAGAGCTCAAGGACACAAAACCTAAACAGTTCANAAAAAAAAAAAAAAAAAAAAAAAAGTACAATACACCAGCCCTCTGGGCAATTTATAGAAGACTTTATTTTTTTGAGGGTATAAAGAAGATGCCTGTATTGAACACCACCCCAGGAGAGATTTCTGTTGCTACTTGGATAGAATTTCACTAAAGTTTTATCCTTATAGTATTCCTTTATTTCGAGCTTGGCGCTTTTTGGGAATCTGAAAACACCTATCTTTGAAATTCAAAGGACTACAACGCTCCACACTGCACACAAGGCTACAGTTTAAATGACAGTACTTGGAATCATCAAATACAAATTCAAAAAAAGAACAAATTTCCTAATAATTTAACACTGTAAAAGACTTAAGCCTGATAACAGTGCCCTCTACTGTCTTCATCAAAACCAGTATTTTTTTGAAATCAATAGAAAGTTCATTTGTAGTCATCAGAAAAATACTGGGAAAAAATAACTTATTTACAGTGTTTAATTTTAAGTGTAATATTTTAATCTGTCTCTGCTGACAGAAAGGCAGCATTGTTTTAAAGTTAAGTCAAAAGATAGACCACTCACATTAGAATTATTAAGTTGGGCAGTACATGAACAACAAGGATAGCAAATCACATCTCATTAAAAAAAATACTAAGTGTTGAAAAAAAAACCAAAACAGCACAGTTAAAAACAATCACTGAAATTGTTTACTACACAATGAAACAATGTCAGAGTAGGCAACCTCAGGTTGACATAAATAAAAGCTATAAATCTTAAAGATCACAGTGTCTTCTAAAAATATATATAAATATTGAATCTGTCAATGCACCTAAAGAATACTTAAGAATTCTGCAGAATAGGTCCCCAAAATGTGTGAGGACAAACTCACTCTCCCTTACAGTATAAAAGTGCAAGGAACACCAACCTGCACCAAAAGCTGTGCTGCTGCATTATTAACTCAGCACTGAACCAAACAAAAATATCCTGACGATCTGCAGAATATGTATCTCAGGTCTGACACTGTGTCAATGCAATAGCGGGCAGACTTCACATAGAGCAAGCTTGTGAAACCACACAACACACCACGCAGACATAAAGATATCACACAACGAACAGAGAGATAGCTTAGTCTTAAAAAAATCATTTCAGTTTCTCCCCTTAAAACAGAGGTACTGGATATAAAAGGGAAAACACAACAGCAGGGATCATTTCAAAAACAGACGTTACTTTCTGTCAACTCTACCTTTTCTACAGAAGAGGCTCCTGAATGTCCCACACAGGTAGGTGCAGCTTCTACCATGCATATCGAGATGTAGACTGTAGTCATGCAGGCCATATTCTGGGTCAATATCATCCAATACAGGTTTATTAGGTGGAAAAGCATATTGACTTTAAAAAATAATTATAATAGAATTAAGCAAGGGAGAATGACTTAACAGAGACACAGTAAATAGCCCTGCACTGAGACTATCATATTAGGAGAGGCTATAAGAGGGGGGAAATTATTAAGAGATACAACTTTTTTTCTTTATTAACGCTTTTAAAGGTCAAACATCTCTATTTCATCATACTACTTTTAAGCTGTCTAATACAGCATCTAATAATTCTATTGAGCCGCCCAGCCTAGTCAAGGCAGAAAATATGGCAGTCAACTTTAATAGGAACATATGTTAAACTCCAGAATATGGACTTGTTTACACCAAAAAAAAAAAAAAGCAAGCCATCAGCTCAACTACAAATCTCAAAGCCAACTAGCTACAGACTTCTCTGGAGTAGCAGTTATTGAATAATTTTGTCTGTGCCTAAGCTAAAAGAGAAACTACTGCACACAAATGGCCAGAAGAGCCCAAATCCCAGGGGCGACTGAGCAGCGTCTCCACAGGACCGTATTTGGTGGTAAGGAAGATGGCGTTAAGTCTCAACTTCTGTGTGAAAAGAGCCACACTAAATTATAGTGGGCACATAGTACTACCAGTAGATACGACAGCATCTGAGCAAAAAGCTGAGGTGGGCTAAGAGGAAAATAAATCCCCAAAATCATCTTCTAAAACTAAAAAACTCCATCTTTTTAAACAGCTTACAGTGTATAAACAGGTATATTATACACTCCAATACACACAAATACTTCACAGGAAATCCAGCTAGTTTATCAATAGGACTGAAAAATAAATGCAGGTACCTTACCAGTTTCCTAGAATTTTTTTCTCTCCTCTTACATAGCTAAAGACTATTTTCCTGTTTCCTAAAATGTCTCCCCTCTTTTCTAGGTCTTTCAGAAAGGAACAAGGAATAAAAAGGCTGCATGTGAAAAGGGAGAAAGCATGTGCAGTGTATTTCTATCTTTCTTAATACAGCAAGTACTCATACACTTGTATGACTAAATTATCTCCGTAATACCATAACAATGGCAACATTTTAGTATGAAAATACTTCTAGAGCTTTGTATATAGTTACCATAATGGTTGTTTATATTAAACAAGAATAGTTAATTACTGCCTAAATATAAACCTCTTACCAGCAGCCAATTTTAACCGTAAAACTCAAAGCTTTATTCAAAAGGTTATCTTTATTAGCCACAAAGGAGAAACCAAAACTTACACAGTAGCGGAACCCAAAGTGCTCCTCTCAAGAAGTTGATGATAATGAAGACTTGCCATAACAAAAGCAATTTCATTTTTCTCCTGAAAAGTTAATTAAAGTAGATGTATTTTCATTTGGAAATACTTTTTTTTCCACAAGGTCTTCCTGAGCATTAAAATTCATAGATAAATGCTGCTGCTCATTTCTCTGCCAGTTACTGTAATGATATTAATAATAATGGCTTGCTTTAACACTTGGAGTCCTATAACTGCTGTCTTTTCACAAGAGTAGAGAATACATGTAAAAGATTAGCACATTTTTGTATTATAGGGAAAGAGAGGGAAACCAGCTATGTCAGGGCAAAAGTAAGCAGCAGAAACCCACAAATTGTACTTCTCTAGCTTCTGCTTACCACTTTAAACCAGATACCTAGAAAGGCTCAAACAGGCCTGACGCCCAGCTACTACCTACCTAAGCATCAAGCTTATTCTAATATGTAAGGAACTATTTACAAAGAGGGCTAACACCAGTGAGGAATACAGAGCTATTCAATAGAAATATTGAATTTCAAAGTAAAAGCCCAGATGTCTTCACCAGATTACATGCTCCTGGGAAAATGATAAGACATACCTTCCAGAGGGCTATGTATCTCAAAGAAAACTTCAGAGTTCAATGTGAGAACTAAACATAGCCAAAGGTATCTATTTACTTCAAGTACACAGAATGCTAGGATTTCAGTTCTTTTTTAAAAAAAAATAATAATAATTCTTTAAAAGGCATTTTTAAGTCCTACATTTGCAAACACATAGGTCAATAGCAAAATTATTCACTATCAGCAGTCTATTACTGTCCTGAAAAGTGGGTGACTATTGTTTTTATGTCTCTGGGTTACCAAAAAGAAAACTACATCCCCTATTTGAACTTTTTTTTTAGCTATTCCTGTACTTTCATAGTGCAAAATTACAGCTAGAAAATACATAATGACAGAGATCTATTAGTCACACAGAGTGCCTCAGTTTTTCTCTGACCAAATAGCAGAAGGCCCACACAACATGTCCTTGGTTGCAAAACTACTAGCATCAACAATTTCTGTTACACAGCTATGTGTAAAAATAAATTAATTAATTAATTAAAACAGTGTGTCATTTACAAATATTACACCCATCTACAGTTAACTGCCTAATGTTACTCTGCCCACAGAGAGACTAAGAACAGCTGTTCAGAAAAGTAAGCAGGAAAAATATACTCAATGCTTAACAACTTTGTGTAACTTAAGTTATGATTGACCCATTTCCAGGTGCTGAAGGAAGTCTCTTTCCAAGCATGGGAAGGGGTAACATGCTAGCTAGACCACAGGGGCAACACAGAGACACCCATCTACTAAACTTCTGAATATACAGAAGAAATGGCTGCTCAGCTGTCAGAGCTTTTCATAGGCTGAGACAACCCATGATAGACCCAGGCAGGTCAGTCAGTCTCAAGTTTTCTAAGAAACAGCCAGCTTTAAGAGTGAACCAAATATTCCTTCTGCGGTTTTAAACCATTCCTCTGGTGACTCTGCACATTGGAGGCAGCAAGAGTTTCCAGCTGGAAATGAGACAGAGCTTAGAGCAACTGTCCACAGGCTCCTTGAGGGAAGTTCCTTGCTAGAGCCAAATAATTTAAGTCTACATCACTAGCATGACTGGGGAAGGAGGAAAAGGCTGCCACCTCTGAATTCAGACCAAGAGGAGAACATCTGAAATGGGCTTCCATAGCACCTAACTGTAAGCAATTCCAGGCAGGCACTGAGGTCACAGTGTATTCAGTGCAAAGACACAGATTCCTTTAGAGCAGACGTCTAGTTTGGATGCTCTGCTCTCTGAAGACATCCATCCGCACACACAGCCTGCAGAGACTAACCTCTTAACTCAGTTAATACCAAGAACTGAACGTCCCCAGACGGGCACAATTTTCAGCATTCTTATTGCTGGAGCAGGATACGACTACCTGGTGATGTAGATTAAAGGAAATAACTAGCAAAGTTGCCTTGTGGGAATTCATCACTTCGAGTGACAGGGACAGGGCAAGGCCTGAGTGAAAGGAAGAAGCAAATCTCTCCTCAAACCGCTCTATTTAAAATGTCTTTAGGCTACCAAACTTTGGCACGTGAAGACTGCCTAATAAATACAACTGAACACAAAAATAAATCAGTACAGTATCTGATATACTACGAGACATAACTGTTCTTTTAACTAGAGGTGGATTTTTTTTTAATACAACAAATCACCAACTAGCTGTCCCTACCTGTATTTTATTGTTGTTATATACAAGATCTTTCAAAACCCAAAGAAAAAAGGGAATATTAAAAGCAAACAAATAAAACCTCCCAAAATCCCAAACTGCAAGCAAAAAGAATCAGTTTCCTAAAGTCATAGTAAAGTATTGAAACAAAATGTTCTCTTACCTTCCAAAGTCCTAGTAAGAGTTCTCGATTCAGACTGAAGAGCTGGACAAGCTTATCAGCACCAATTGCTACACCACTTTCAGTCAGGTTTGCAAGATAGTATTCAGCAATCAAGGAACGCTGACGAGGTCTTTGAAAAGAACATACAGGAAGTAGCAACATGACTATGTCTCCTTATATATGTAGAAGTTCAGACTAATTTCATTTTTAACTCTGAAGCCTGACCAATAGCACTTCATGAAAATAGTTCTGAAAGCATTCAGCATGCACAGCCACAAATTTTACCTTTGAACAATCACAGCACACTAGCAGGATCTCAACACCTCACAAGAAAAGAAACAAAAGCCACAATAAGATGGCCTGATATATGACTGAAAAAAGGAAAACTTATGTGCTTGCCCAATATTTCAAAATAGCCACAGAATTACTTTATAATTTGCTTGTAATACTATGTTGGTAATAGATGGAATCACTGAACAACTGTCAGTATGAAGCAAGCTACTAAGAAGGTAAATTCTTCCTCCACAGAAGCAAAATTCCAAGGAAAGCATCAGATTGTACATATAATAAATTAAAAGCTTCTGTCAGAGGAAGTTTTCCCTTTTTTGGAATGTTATTTCTAGATTTTGCCTGTAATCAAAGCTATTTAGCTCCATTTAGCCCAAATTTAACACCCTTTAACTTAAGTTCATACTCCACTGACATTCTTACTGGCTAACGATGCATTAAAAAGAGCAGAAAGTGGAGCCTGCATTACCTACTCAGACTCTACAGAAAAGGTTTCTCTTGATTTTTTTAGGCAAATACTTTGCTTCTGCTTGAGGAACCATGTTTTTTGTAGGTGAACAACAGTTCTCCCTTTTCAGAGCTCTACTGCTAGGGGTTTTGTGTAAGAAGCACGTAGCTGACATTGCATATACTAAAATGACACATAAGACATAGACATGTGGAAAACTCCTTGACAGCAACCACATATATACATATCTCAAATGTGCATTTTTAATTTAAAAATATTTTCTCACAATATAATGCCAGAAAAATATTGTACACACTTAAGTCACAAAATAACAGCCATCCAACATTGTGCTTTGGACTGCTTTTTTTTTTTTAATATACATATACACATGTATATATTGTACATGCAGCCAAACAGCAGGTTCCCTAAATTCACATACGTACCTATCAGACAGAACTTGTTAGTAACATAGTTTACCTGATTGTAGCCAAACAAACATTGATGAACTGTTCCAATCTAAGTGTCTCAAATTAAATTATCCTAGATTTACATGCTTGTTTCATGCTCATTTTTATCTATGCCTTAGATTTTTCCAGGACAGGACATATCAGTCAGTATGCTGCATGCCAGTAGCTACATCAGCCTGTGAATTAATGTCATATTTTGCTGGATTATCTATTTATTGCTAAAAAGCTCTACCAATGAAGGACATAGGCTTTGGAAGAAATTCTACAGAGAGGCTTTCTAAGAAAGAATTAAGTCAAACCAAGCTCAGATTGTTCCTACAGACACATAATCAACCAGTTACAACAAAAAACCCTCAAAAATGCTATATTAAAACTCACCCATTCTTGTTGGGAACTCTGCTTTGGTCAGGAAGCAACGGTGTAACTCCAAACAGTTTTAGGGTTGACAGGATGTCCAAGCATGGCCAATTTGTACTATACCAAAGTATAGTAACAGATGTGTCCTTAAATGATAGGTTTGCCTTCTCCATTACATGTTCCTTTCCATTTTTGTCCTTCAGAACAATTATCCAACTCAATCCCAAGGCTCTGTTATTTTAGGAATTGAGAGGAGAGAGGGGTATTTAAAAAAAATATATTAAAAAAATATATATTCAAAGTGACAAAATTAAACTATGCTTCCAACAGAATTTTTAAATTTCTACTAATTGCTACTTATGTTTCTCAGACTAAGTCATTTATAGGCTATCACTATATCTTCCCATTATGATATACATTTTATAGCTCTATTTCCATACCTCCCCACCATTTCCAAAGCCATTAATATTCACTATATTGTTCTTCAGTAAACATCTTCTGTGACAAGGCATTGCTTACTTTATAGCTTCTTTGTTTTTACATGGAAGACCTGTATAAGGATCTACAGGTTTAACAAGTCGCATTACTCTAGTTTTGACAGCAGCTATTTGTTTTAAGATGTATTCTTTCTTCCAGTACCCGGGCTTTCTATCACATAGAGGAACACAGCCCAAGGAACCAGTTTCTGTTTGGTCAGACTTCATTTTCCACATTGTCCTTTTTGGTTGAAAACAACTGGAATAGATTTTCAGCCAGATTCCACTGAAAATAAAAATAGAATGAAGAGGAAAACCACATAAATGTCAATAATAGTTACTTAGCGACTCTTATATGCATGTCTCAGCTACCACTCATCCTAATGTTAGCAGAAAAACATAAAGGCATAGATTATCAGCAAACTGGGTTTGATCTAAATCTAAATTTATAGAAGACCAGAAACTGTAGCATCGTAAGTACTAGTCAAGAAAACGTAAAATAACAGTTATACACTTTTCCCTATTTTGACCCTCCAACAGCTCATATGAAGTCAGTTTCCCTGGTGCAAACATGAAACATGAAGGATGAGGAACCAACAGATGCAAGATGTCAGCATTTCTCATGGGCCTACTAGGTTATCTCAAAGAACATGGAATCTCTCAACACATTTCTTGCTCTGGATTACACATACCAAATGACATCCACTTGTGACCTTCTGCTATACCACAGAAAAAGAGAGTTAATTTTTACAATATGCCAGTAAGGTTGATAAACATCTCAAAGAAGGATCATCAGGTTTTGGGAACTTCCCACTATTTTATGCCTCTTAATAGCACACTAGAGTAAATGTTTTTTAAAAAGCCTTCCTTACCCTTATGCTGCTATTTCCTTCACTGACNAAAAAAAACCACACACACCACACAGTACATCCCTGAGAGAAAGCTATCATGAGGAAACAAATAAAAGGTAATTTTTATCTGTCTTCCTGAAAATACAGGATCCAGGATAAAGCTCAGAGACACCACAGCCATACACAGCAAATTAAGTGAAAACTGGTCTAAGGTTAAGCAGTTACTTTCCAAAATTCTGCCCCCAAACACTCATGCATCCTCACACAAAATCAGCTGGTGAAAAAAAAGTGGTTTAATACCTCTTACCCAACAAAGACAGCCTGGACCCCTCCAGTTTCTCACACAGATCCAGCTGAAAGTGGGGTGGAGTAGTACAATTAGAATCACCTATGTTTGGTGGTGGTACCACTGTCACGTCAATCCCTTCTGCACTCTATTTCAAAAAGCTCAGAGTTGTATTTTTGAAAAGATCAAAGAAACATGTAACAGGAACGATGGGTTCACCTCTTTCCTATTACGAAAAATATGAGGTTGTATTTCTGCCCTTCACACCCCAGTATCCTTAGCACAGTTCAGAGGATACTGAGTAAAAGAATTTACAAGAATTCAAACAATCTGTGAATAAAGGTTTCTGATAAGTTTTCTAATTTTAAAGTGTTAGCCCCACAGTCTACATTACTGCACTAAAGAAAATTAATAGCAACAGAAACAAATTCTCAAGAGAGATTCTCTACCATCCATCAGCAAGATTACCTTCACTAGTCCTCACTTATCCCCAGGCAAATTTGCACTAACATACTCTGTAATGCATTTCCCCCCCCTTAAAGCATTAAAGCATTCAAGGACTGAATCCATCCCAGACTGCCTCCTACCCATGAAAACAACTCTCACTTCGTCAGCTGCTGAGAATAAGTCCCCAGATGCCAAAAGCAGGGTTCTTCGTTATTGATGCAAACGTACTCAGCAATTTTGCAAAAACCTTCCAGCCTGCTGCTCTGCGGGTCTACGTACAACCTCCCACTGCCATTTTCTGACTCAAAGCTCTTAGAAACACACAGACCCATAAGCTTCCATGACTGGAAAAGGGGGAATTCACGATCAACATGAGCTTTCAACTTTCTTTTCAACAAATTCCAGGGGGAGAAGAAGAACAATCCCATACATGAAACGAAGATTCAAGATACCTCTCACTTTTGAGACCACAAAAGACAATCCAGTTATCAGATAGCATAAAACACTTCTGATGGAGGAAGGAAATTATTATTTAGCTCCAAAGCAGCTAAGAATTGCAGAATGATGAAAACATAGATGTCCTTGACACACCATCATCAGGGGAAACTGAGCTGTGTGTCATCCAACTGGTCTTATTCAGCCTAAGATGTCCAGTAAGATGTCTTCTTACGACCCTATGCTGTTAGCTAGAAACCCCTTCCCAAGACACGCATCCTTTCTTTCATGTGGAGAGATGCTCAGCATCTGTCTGCTCGATGCTGAAAAGACAGGGATTAGTAGTAGGTATCTCCTGCATTTTGAAGGTACAATCTCAGGCAATGGAAGCTGAATGAAGACAGATTTGCCACCAATACCTACCCCCCTCCTCCTCACTCTCAGTTACAAATTGCTTCTTCCTTTCCCAGAACAGCATTGTGCAAGCAGATGAAAAATCAGTTCAGGCAGTTCAAAAATTCAGTCAGGGCAAGATGGCAGAGGAGAAAAAAAAAGGGGGACTTGGAATCACAAGTGTTTAGGGAGGTATCACTGCCCCTTCATCCTCAAATCCTGAGGAATTCAGGACAGACAAATTAAAAAGGCATCCAACAGGGAAGCATGAATTTGCCTCCTTCATAGCCAAATAAGCCACTGTTGCCTCAAAGTGTGAAGTATAATATTCCTCTCAAGGCCACTCATTAGATATTGTCACAACAAGCCAACCCAGCCTCCTACTGCTACCTCATATGCCAGAATCACACACGCATCTTCGTCAGTCATCACTTGACTGCAATGGCAAAAAGATCTGGGCAAGGCAAAAAGATCTTCCCCTGTGCTCTGGCTTCTCACCTTTCACACAAGCACTCTCTGCTGGTGATCAGAACCCTCAGGCTTTCAGACAGACCATCTGTGTGAGTTTCCCATGCTCCATGACAAAGGCTGGAAAAGTACAACATGCTGGGGTGAGGGGGGTGCAGAAAGGGAGGTCAGAAGCATTTCCTTGTCTTCAACAGTTACATTGAAGATGTAAGTGCCACTGAACTGCTGAAGTGCAGACATTATTGGAAGAGGCCAAAGACAAAGCACTGCATTAGGCAACACAGATAAATCACAATGAAAGACTGATGGTCTTTTTGCATCAAGGACAGCATCTTCTCAAAAGATACTCTGCCTAAAAGGCAAGATGGGATTTGTCACAGAGATATGGAGGGACTTCAATTCAAACTTCTGTTTATTCACCGCAAGATTCAGAGGCTCAAGACATCCATGGAAATCCAGCATGAAGAAGTGACACGGTCTCACTGAACCAGTCAGTCTCCTTGATAAGGGAAAGTATCTCTTCCTCAAATCCCATTTGTGCACACATAGTAATCTCTGTTGAGATTAGAAAATGGAAACGGACATTCTTGAGATGAAGACAGATTAATCAGCTTCCCTTGAACAGCCACAATGATTTTATCGTACCTTACTATGCTGAAGTGGAAAACACATATTAAGATATATAATTTATGTCAACTATGCAATTTTTATCTACATGCATCTGCTGACAGCCTCAAAAAATAAATCTGGATTATGGCCTTCCCTTTAAATTCATCACTTCTAAAGGTGTCGATGCCAACGTTAACTGATTCATTGCACAAGTTTTGGCAAATAAGAAATGGATGAATATGAGATGCAGCAACTTCCCATACATGAAGACATTTTCTCATTTAAACAACAAGAATGCAGCAGAATTCTAGAAAAAAAAGGATACCCAGACATCCTAGTTATCGCATACCAACCTCTCGATCCTGTCACAAGATTATCATGATACTGGTAGGAGCAATTTGTGAACTCTGTATAAGCAATTGCTTACAAAAAATATTGTCAGTATTTATCTTCGCCCCTTTTTTTTTATTTAGAAGCCACCGAAATCTGAGAGAAAGAGCAATAGATAAAACCCACTAGGGAATCACCTGACTAAATCAAATCCTCTGCAAAAACCTGATGAAAGGGCTAAATAAATAGGACTTCAAAATTATGAAAGCTATGACAATTCTACAAAGCTACTGGCTACACACCACTAAGGATTGCCTGAATAAAAAAGCTGTTGTATGTGCATGTGAATACAAACAAATATATGCAAATTTTACAACAAAATAAATGCTAATAGCAGCATTTCAAAACACTGTATTTAGTTTTTGCCTCATAACTCCCATTAAACTCAACAGGGCTTGCACAGCTAGAATTCCATAAAACACATTGTACTGTGAGTTATGCAGTACATTTTCAGCAGAGTAATTGCCAGTAGGTACATGCATCAGTGCTCTGGCACCAGCGAAACTAAATTAGAAAGACTCATAACTCAGGTAAACTCAGCTACTGCACGATTAAGATTAGCACTTATGCTTCACTCTTCCTTACTTGTCATTGGCCAGATGATAGAAGCGCTTATTTACACAACCAACAGACAACAGGGACACAGCATCCAAATAGGAAAATATCTTCATCAGCATTTCTGATGGCATGCTGGAAAACAAGAGAAAGATAAATACCATTGGACTTGCCTGCAAACTCCAGAAACAACAACCGCAAAACATTTTTATTCCAAACCAGAGCAAAACAAAAGAGATGGAAATTATCAGCTTGTAAGCACACAAATCAAAACTGACCTGAAGAATTAATCTGCAGAGTTTGGGTTCCAATTTGTCTCTCATTGATGCAAGATATTTGCTTAAATCATTTCACCACAACTCATTCAAGTGGCCCAGCACAATCACATAAAAAGTTATGGGTCCACACTTTCATTAAACCTTGTTAACTTTAACCCCATTTGACATGAAACTATCTCACTCAACTTCAGTTTCTCACTGCTTGTATCACGATTTTAACACTTAGTCCATAACCACCAGCATTTGCCAGAACTGCATATACTCGCTCTCCCCCGACTGTGGCATTAGATCTCAGGATGGACCAGGACAGGTATGTCCTAGTCAAACAGCAAGATCATGCTTTACCTCATCAAAATCTTCAAACCATGTGTGCCCATGAGTCTCATACGGTTTAAATTTATGTCAGCGGAAAGATGTGAAATTCAAAATAAGAGCTGAGTGGCATCTTGAGAACATTAATATTTCTGTGCAGCTGTAAGGCTGCCTGAAAAGCAGGTGCCAGCCCAAGTACAATAACCACAGCGCAACCTGGAGATGAGCCACCGTGATTTTTGTATTAGCAGACAGAAATGTCATACCCTTCGAGAAGTATCTGGTAGCTAGCACAGAGTTTTTTAAAAAGATGCATTTTATACTCTAACTTTTTGGAGCATGAGAGTATTGGAACATCAAAATCACCACTGAAAACACAAGACGCTGTGAAAGTCGACACCTCAGCTGCCTCTCTTGTTCATTGACCGCTGGGTCAGCTACAACACTTGCAAATTTATAATACTTTATTCAGGAAACATGTAGATTTCAAGCATAGAGTGATAATAATGCCAATACCGTAAGGTTTCTATTAAAACCCAAAATTTTAGTTGCACTAAGATAGAGGTGACCATGACAAAACTTGCACAGTTATTTTGTGAAATAACTCAAACACTGTAAATCCAAAGCAGTCAGTGCATTACAGAGATACTTTAGAAATTCTCTCTTTAAAAGTTGCAAATTAGCTAAAATAATACGCTTGATCCAGCATTCTAAACAGTAGGTTTTGCAACTACATTATTTTTTCTTTGAAGGAAGCTGAAAAAAATGACTTTTTTTTTTTTCTTTTTTCTCTTGTCTTTCACACCAACCTAACAACATAAGGTATTGAATGGGCCACCCAATGGAAAAAATGAGAAATGATTATGCAGGAAGCTACAAAATGTATAAAACAAAGAAAATGAACTAATTTCATAACATATTCTTAGATGGCTTTTGTAGAAATGTAACTGATTTTCAAAAAGAAACCAACAATTATATCAAACATTAACATCATTAATATATTAACACAATTATATCAAAAGTGCCCTTTCACTGTCAAACAGGAAGAGAAACATTTACCTTGCAGCAAATATGCAGCAGACATGTTATTTCTCCCCCCTCCTACCACTCCACCATCCTAAGCCTCTCTATGCAAAGCAACAAGCATCAATAGAAACATCTGAGGTTTAATTCTAAACTGGATTTCATTGAAGTAATACAATAAAATTTTTATTCTCAAGGAACAACACACCCTATGATTTGCAAAGGAGGCGCTGAAGGCTTTGTATGACTTGGAAAACATACATATTTCATACGAACTTCAAAAAGAAGATGAAGGAAAACCATGCCAGAAAACATCAGAAAGTCAACACAAGGATCACAAAGTAGGCCAGGAAAGCAAATCTTTTCTTTTCCACTCAGAACATCTGACATGGAAATCTACAGGGTACAAACATGACTCTAAGCAATCAAAAGACGGTTTATAATCTGCAAGGGGTCTTCCACCCTTGCTCCTAAGCTAAAGACATACCTCTCAATGCACACATCAGGTTTAGCTTTCATTGAAGGTGTCAAATGCAGATTTTTAATGGCAGCATTTACAGTTTCAGAACATTCCCCAGACCTGGCAGCAAAGCTTCTTGACCTGTTTCTAAAAATAAAAAGCTGTTAGGAGTCTCATCACCACAAAATGAAGAAATATGCACATTATGCACACCTAGACATCACGTCTCAACTGAGACAGGATTCAGGAAACACATCACATGGTAACTCATTACTATCAGTTCACAAATTTGAACAACTACCACCACATTAAAATAACTGACATCAGGAAGATGTCAGATTTAAACTCACAGGCGTCTCTCCTAACCTCTCAGTACTCAGAAAAGAATTGTGCTGCACCACCAAATCAGTTTAAATCCAGTAGAGATCTGTTAACATTAGACTTGGCTGTGGCCACCATAATCAAGCTCCCGATAGGTCCTTGCAGCAAGTCAAACTCACTGATTATTCTTCTGTTTTGCAGCGTCACTCCAGGGATGTTTTTGAGCCATCCAACTTTACTACGCTAATAAAACATCTCACATAAAACAATACCTTGAAACTTTCTCAAAAACTAACAGGGCTCAAAAAGAGTTCCCTTGACTACACAACAGAATCACATTTGAAACAAAGTTATAGGATCATTTCAAATTTTTTCCCTGCTATCTGCAGGGTGTTAGCTCAACAGGCAAGATTGGTATCAATATTTTATTTCTCATTAACAACAATTTGGACAGAAATTATTTTACTAAAGATGGCAATTTTGAATATTTCTAACACAAATCAATTCTTACAATCCAATTGGCCACAGATTTTGTCCAAGTTTTCTGATAGTGAGGACTTTCTAAGCTGTAATTACAAATGCTATCCTTAAACCACATAGCGATATTCAGATGGAGTTTCAGTCTTAATCAAATCCTCTCACTTCATACCTGTCATGGTTTAACCCGAGCTAGCAACATAACCACAACAGCTGCTCACTCACTCCCCACCTCCCAAATAGGGGAGAGAATCAAAAGGGAAGGGAGAAACTTGGATTGAGATAAACGAAGTTTAATAAAATAACAAAATAGTAATACACCAGTAGTAAATATATATATAAATAAAAATATATAAATAATAGAAATAGAATATAAAATAAAAGACACTCAAGGCAATTCCTCACAAACTCCATCCATAACGAGCAGCCAGTCCCAGGAAACAACACCTGGTCCCAAACAGCTGATCCCAAAGAGAGAGAAAAAGAGGAAAAAGGCAGAAAAGCCCAGTGGCCTCTGATAAACCGCAAAAAGCCAAACTAAACGTCCTGAACAGAAGGCAAAGAAGAACGCGAGAGAGAGACCAGAAGATCCCGACTCTCCTTAAATACTAAGCATGACAGTAACGGGATGGAATACTCTCATTGATCAGTCTGGATGTCAGTCAAGCTTTACCCCATCCGTGATCCCCCTTCCTCACACCTGTGGGCAGAGCACTCAGAATGTCCTTGGCTCTCAGACCAGTGCAACTAAAAACATTAACTCTGTCCCAGGGTGTTATCTTATTGTTCTCAAACTTAAGTCCAAATAATGAGCATGCTAGCTATGAAAAAGATAAGTCACTAACGGCACAGAGAAAATTAACTTATTTTCAGTCAAACCAGCACAATACCCAGTGATGGCACCGAGCAGGCAGAGCTCCCCACATGCTGTTAGCACTGATTTGTATTGCCAGCTGACTTTTCAACACCTGGTCAATCCAACTCTGGGTTTCTAAGCAACCAATCGATGTTAGGCAAGAAAAAACTAATTCTGAAGTACATGGGTACTGCATCCATTTAATGTACTCTGTTATTGATTTAAGATCGGTTTATGCTCAAAGAAAAAGCAAAATCAGAAGAAAATAACAACTCTGCCCTACACTGTCAACTGTGCTATGTTTAAAAAAAAAAAAAACCAAACACACACATATGAAGTCTTACTGGAAATTGTNGGCTATTCTGCCCTGTGTCTATGCTGAAAGCACAAAGACATCCAGTTTGGGCATACCCTACAGTGACATACCTACATATACTCCAGGTACAACAGCTGGAGCCTGGACTTCACAACTCACTTTACCTGGTACAACCATAACGTCCACAGCCTATATTCAGTCCTTACTGCTCTCTTTTTAACCACTCCCTGCATTCTCCTCTTCTTCACCCCAGGAAGGAATTGCCGAAGAAAGAAAAATGATGCCTACACATGCCATGAAAACTTCAAAATAGTATCCACCACTTTTGTAAGCTTAAAAAAAAGGTACTGAATTTTCACATCTTCCAAAACAAAAAATATTCTCCATGTATGAAGAAACAACAGCACATCCAAGGCACAAAATATTTTTGAAGTACTGTGTGTGCCAAGATTTGAAATTAGTATTAACAAAATGTTTTTACACTGGATTGACAAAGCTCACCTGTGCAAGTTAAAAAAATTGATGACAAATGTTAATCCCCCCTCTTTAGAGACTTCTAGTAACAACAAAATGCTCTTGCTTAAAGGTACAACAACCTCAATTGCTATTTCATTAGCTTTCAACTTCTGGGATTTCAGTTTTGCACCAGTGTTTTCACTTCCATATCCTGTAGTACTTTTAATGTGACTATTGGCTTTTTGCTGGTCAGGGAATAAATCTGTTTCAAAGAATGTATAGAAATGTGTAACCTGTCTACTCTAAATGCCAATGCATACCTGGGCATAAACAGAAATGACAATAATGTTTTGACTTTTTTTTTTTTTTTTCAGCTAACAATTCCAAA
>VWYH01008572.1:806740-818828 GCA_013399365.1 Pampusana beccarii | reverse complement strand
GGCCACACCGCGGGGCTGCGGCTCCCCGCCAGGCGCCGGGGAGGGGCCGCGGGGCGGTGCCCAGCCCGGGGGAAGCGGCGCCCGGCAACGCTGCCCCGGGGAAGCGGGCGGGCGTCAGCAGGTTCGAGTCCGCGTTCTTCCCCCTTGTCTGCCCCTGCCCGAGGGAAAGGCGGCCTGCGGGAGTTCATGTTCGCACCTAAAGGAGTTTGTTCTTAACTGGAGAGCAGAGACACCGCCTCCCCAAGACGTATGAGATCTGTATGCTGGGCAAAATAAAGACATGTTAACAGAATCACAGAATGGCTGGGGCTCGAAGGGACCTCTGGAGATCATCTAGTCCAACCCGCCTGCTAAAGCAGTTTCACCCGGAGCAGATCGCACAAGAACGTGTCCAGCTGGGTTTTTAATGTCTCCAGAGAAGGAGACTCCACAGCCTCTCCGGGCAGCCTGTTCAGTGCTCTGGCACCCTCACTGAGAAGAAAGAGCCGGGGGAGGTTTAGATTGGATATTAGGAAAAAAATTCTTCATGGAAAGGGTTGTCAGGCATTGAAGCAGGCTGCCCAGGGAAGTGGTGGAGTCACCATCCCTGGAGGTGTTTAGAAGACACATAGATGTTCTTAGGGATGTGGTTTAGTGCTAGAGTTACGTTATGGTTGGACTCAATGATCCTGAGGGGCTCTTTCAACTGAAATGATTCTAAGTTTCTCCTCATATTCAGATGGAATTTCCTATGCTTCAGTCTGTGCCCATTGCCCCTCATTCTTGTTCCTGGCTATTTCTCTAGCAAGGCCACCTGTTTTCTCATGAGCAAATAAAAGTTTTCACTGTTCCAACTTGCGGGTTTTATGTGAAAAAATATTCTACATCATATAGTAATATGATTAGAATATAAAGAAATTCATTTGCGTTACAATCACTAACTGTTTCATACAGAGTGCAATCACAATGTTATGTGTATCTATATGTGGCTCACTCCATCACCATCTTTTTTCCGGTATAACTCTTAAATTGGGGGTGATCTGGCAAACAGAGAAACAAGGCCCAATAATTAGTTTTGTGAAAACAGGTGGATGGATTACAGACAGGACAGTACCTCTGATAAAGGGGAGGCTTTGCATTCTTAGATGTCTAGAAATCTATATGTTTTATTCTTTAAGGAATTTTTTCATAAAGGAGTTGATCACCATATAATCAAGCGTGCTTCCCTGCAGATTTCCTGAGCGTCTGGACTGTGCCATAACAGCCGTCAAATGCACCGGCGGGGCGGCTCGGGGCTAGGAGGCTGTGGGGCTGCAGTGGCTGCCCCGGGCGGTGCGCACCGCACGTTCCCCTGCCCGCCGCAGCGGCGTTGGGTTCCCGAGCAGCCCTGTGTGGGGCACACGGAGCCACACCGTTAATACAGCGGGGAACCGCAGCGACCCGCCGTGACCCCCAGTCGGGACCTCGGGCAGACGTCCTGTCACCTGCCCCACGGGGAGCAGCTCCGCGCTCTGCCCGGGAAAGCCGGAGCACGGTCTGCTCAGGTCTTCTGGTCTCCACTCGTAGAAACATCAACTGCATAGCTGTTGCGCAAGATAAAAATAAATATATATTAATATTTTTTAAAAAACATACGGGGCGCACGGCGCGGCGAGCAGCCCCGCCCCGGTCACCGCCCCGTCGGGGCGGGTTGCGGTGGCGGCGCTCGGCATGGCGGTCACTGTAGTGCTTTTGCCGGGAGCCTTTCCGAGCGGCGGGCGCAAGAGGGAGCCCGTTCAAACTACCGCTCCCAGGGCCCGCCGCTGCTCTCTTCCCCTCCACCCCCGAGATTTCCGCCGGGGCAATGGCGAGGGGCGGCTGCACGGTGGGGAATGGGGGCTCCTGACGCGGAGCACCGGCAGCAGAGCCGCGCTCAGGGCTACAGGCTGCCCTGACTCTTCCCCGAAGGGTGCCCCCCTCGGGAGCACCGGGGCCAGCTGCTGAAACTCCGTTTCGCTCGGCTGCCTCCGCCGTACTTCCGTGAGGGCGCCTGGGAGCCGTGCCCCGGGATGCTGCCCGCTCCCCTTGCCCCGGCGGGGCAGCTCGGCCGGCGGCTGCGGGCCGCCCTGGGCCGGTGGCTGCTCGTTCCGCCCGGCTGGGCGCTGCTGGGGCCGGGGCCGGGGCCCTGCCTGAGGTGGCGGCACCAGCCCCACTGCAGGGAGCCCCCCCCGCTGCTCTGGGCCGCCCGGCAGAGGTTCGGGACGCGGGCGGGGGGGCTGAGAGCTGAAAAACCCGGCGATAGTAGCAAACAGGTGTCCGTGCAAAGGGGTCGGAGAGAAGAAACGGTGCTGTCGGCTGCTCAGAAAGGTAAGGTGGGCTGTAGTCACTTGTGAGTGGGAGCACTGAGCGCTGCTCAGAGGGACAGGCACTGAGAAATTACTGCCACAGCTGAGATTTTTAGAGCCCCAAAACTCAGGAACTGGAAAAAAAAACCACAATTCTCTGGAAACCAGCAAGCCCAATTTGTTTCACATCGTATTGTTTGCAGCAGTTGGTACATTTCAGTGTATGTATTGCACAAGCAGAACAAAAATTATGTGTCTTCTTCCAAACAGTGTAGAAGTTGCATCAGGAATAGAATCAGAACCATTTTGTTGGAAGAGATCCTTAAGATCATCAGGTCTAACCATAACCCAACTCTAGCACTAAATCATGTCCTTAAGAACCCCATCTATACATCTTTTAACTGCCTCCAGAGGTGGAAACTCAACCACGTCCGTGGGCAGCCTGTTCCAATGCCTGACAACCTTCTCCATGAAAAATTTTCCTGGATACCCAATCTAAACCTCACCTGATGCAACTTGAGGCCATTTCCTCTTGTCCTGTCACTTGCTACTTGAGAGAAGAGACCAACATCCCCCATGCTACAACCTCCTTTCAGGCAGTTGTAGACAGAGATCAGGTCTCCCCTCAGCCTCCTTTTCTCCAGGCCAAACAGCCCCAGTTCCCTCAGCCGCTCCTCATCAGACTTGTGCTCCAGACCCCTCACCCGTTTCATTGCCCCTCTCTGAACTCTCCAGCGTCTTTCCTGTAGTGAGGGGCCCAACCTGTCACACACAGCCTGTCTCGATGCCATTAAAACAAGTTTACCTCCAGCAGAAGTGTCAAAGCTCTTCACATGGTAGTAGTTTCTTTACAGAATGGTTGTGGCTTCGGTTGGTCTCATTGATCTCAGTGAAAAGCGGTTACTACGTAATTAGCCTCAGAAATTCTAAATGCTTTGAAAGGGTTTTTGAAAAACATCCTCAACTGATCAGAAAGCTGCAGGAAAAACGTCTGTTAAAGTGTCCTTGGTAAGTTGGGCTTTGCACACCTTACACGCAAGTGATAAGGCACACCTTATCACTTGAACAAATGGGTAGTCTCTTCCCAAGTTCTCAAAAATATTTTGTAACAGAAGATCTCATATGATTTTTTTGCAGTGTATAGCAACACTTTTACTAGTACATAACATCTAAAGTAATAGATTAAAAACGAATCGGTTAAACTGCAATTCATTGTCTCAATAAATAAAATACATCTTTTTGGTCCAATATCCCTTCTTTTTATTGTTCACTTGATTGAGAATTCATAAAATCAGTTATTTTCACTGTCTGCAATTTAGAAGCTTACACTTATTTTTACTTCTCCCTTTCTTTGCATAAAGATTGGTGTGATTATGGGTTTATATGGGCGCTCGAATACTGCAGTGCTAATACCTCATTAGTTCTTAAATAAACTAGCTCTCCTGCTACATGAAAAGTAATAATAAGTGCAATTCTGGGTCTTGAAAACACCTAGGAGGAAAACAGTAGTAAAGCTTAATATAGAGATATAGATATAGATATACCCTGCACAACATAAGAGACGTTCCATGGTCTCTTAGTGATGGCGCATTATGAAAGCTGATGCTGGAATTTTTACTTCTGCCACAATGTTATTTGAGCTGTAGATTAATACACGAGCATTTGAATAAGAAAGTTATGCAAGTCTTACTATGCAAGATCGTTAACTCCTGCATTCTTTTCTGTCTATTTCAGTGAAAGAAGCTGGAAGAGACTTCACGTATTTTATTGTGGTGCTTGTGGGAATTGGTGTTACAGGTTATTTTTTAAAATTATATTATTTATCAGAAGATGTTTTTCATTAATTCCATCTGTTTTGATTAGTTTTTCATTCCATTTGCTGTTTTTTTTTCTGTTACAGGTGGTTTGCTCTATGTGATTTTTAAAGAGCTATTCTCTTCTTCGAGTCCAAGTAAGATCTATGGAGATGCCTTGGAGAAGTGCAGATCTCACCCTGAGGTTGGTTTTTGAACTGTGTTCATGAGTGTCACTAGAATAAAAATGAAGACTGCTTTGGAACAAGTTTGTAAAATTAAAACTTCAGTGCTTATACAGTAAAAATCACCCTCACTTTCTAACAAACTAGAAAGTAAGTTTAAAACTAGGTTAATGTGGTCCGGCTTTATAGATCTGGGAAAAAATAAAAGAAAAAATAATTGAATTTCTTAAATGGTAGTAGTAGGTTTCAGACAATGTGAAGGGCAGTGCATTTGCATTTTAAACTTTGAAACATCATCTTAGAGGAGACAAGAAAATATTTCCTTCTTTTCTACATTTTTACACAAAAAGTCAGTATATAAAGTAAGAGAGATTAAAATGTCGTAATCATAGAGGATGGTACAAATGAAAGGTATTAGTAGGATTTATTTTAGACATTTAATGTGTGACTGTGAAGACAAGCCCTGAAATACAGAGAAACTTCCCTTGCACTGTTTTCTTTCATAAATTCTTCTTTTCTTGACACATCAGACTTGCAAGGGGCATTTTGTTGAAAGAAAATATATTCACAGCAGGGGTGTCAGCTGATACTGAACATCTGTTTGAATGTGATACCTTCTGACAACTCAAACCTCTTTTCTCTTGTAGGTAATTGGTGTTTTCGGTGAATCTATTAAAGGTTATGGAGAGGCAACAAGAAGAGGAAGACGACAGTTTGTCAGGTGCCCTTTGGTGTTTGCCCCATACAGACACTAGTTTTTGCACAGCAAAGATGTTTTGGGTCACATCGTAGCAAGTTAGATCTCAATTAATGAACTGTATGCAACGTCTTTGTTACTTTTGAGTGAAAACGAAAGCATTTTTTTGCTGTACCTCTTGTGTGGCACATACCACTAAATATGGTGCACGTACAAGACAAGACAGCAGTTCTGAGTGCCTCAAAATAAGCGATGGTCAGCATGGTAAACATAGAGCTGGTCTCCAAAAAATAGGACGAGTCTTAAGAGAGTAGTACAGAGGCCTAGGCATGCATCTGGGGAGCAGGGATCTGACTGAAGTTTGCAGTCTGAAACCTTCATATAGAGTGAAATTGTTCTTTGAGAGTTTTTCTCCCTTTGAAGCAGTAGTTCTTAGCAGGCCAGAAAGAGCAGGAGGTACTATTATAACTGTACAGGTTGTAGTCACTGCAGTGACTATATTGTCCCAAGCTGATATGCAGTGTTTCTGCCCATTTCTTACATTGCTTTTTGGTACTTGAGGCTACATCTCTACTGTGCATTTCACAGAACATCTCTCACCTAAACCTTTCAAGAGTGTGTCTATTTATTATTCTCCTTTCGAAGGAAACAAAAGAACTAATTCTTACAAAATGTAAATCCTTCCTGCACTATAACCCAATGGGGGCTTTGTCTTTAGTGGGCTCTTTGACTTTAATTAGTTCAAGGAGGTTTCATATAGGATGGGATGCATAAGCCCAGGTACACAACTTGAACCATTAAATTGAGAATTATTTTTTCTGGAGTAAGATGATTTTTACTGGTGGAATTTTATCTTTTCGCTAAACTCTGTGTAAATGTGTTTAAAGTGAGCTGCTAAATGAAAAGGATATGCACAAATATTTTAAGAATCCATCTGTACAACAAACCATGTAAATAAGTAAATGTACTATCAGCTTTCCTAGTATTTCATTTCCATCATTTGGGAAGTCTAGTATTTTAAATAAATTTTTGAGCTGAGGACTTTGTAGATTGTAGTGTTTGTGTCTGCAGTATAAGGATGACCTTAAATGTCTCAAAAATACACAGTTTTTTTAATGTTTGAACACCTTGAATGTGAGTCTATTGCAGTAGGGCTCTTCGTTCATCTGTTCTCTGTAGCCCATCATGTCACCTTAAACTGTACTGGAAATGTAATTCACAGTGTATATCTGAGTATGACTGATGGAAATACAAGCTCAGCATTTAGTAATTTCAAGAAGAAACATGAACTGGCACCAGAACTGTAGTTTGACTATTAGTTTCTGGAAGTGGTTGCCTTGAAAGTGATGTGACCTTTCTATTCATCTAACACTTGAGCATAACCTAACTCCAGTCTAAATATCGGCATTTAGGTTGGAAATCTGATATCAGCGCCAAAGTTACACAACTTCAGCAGAACAAAATCATTACCAAAATAAGTAAAGCCTAAACTGTTTGTTTTGATGTGATTTAACCAACTTGATAATTAAGTTAAAAAACATTCTTTCTGTCGTTTGGCTTGGTAACTTTAAGTGCCTAAAAAAAGCCCTGGCAGTCTTGGTGATGTGGGTGTTCCTTTCTAGATGTCAGGCTCTGAATCTCAGGATTTTTTAAAAAATAAACACAAGGAAATTCCAGAATCTTCAGCCATTGGATTGCTGTTGACTTTTGAGGGGAGGACTGGGGTGAGGACACTTAAGCATCTCTTAATCCTCAGCTGCTAATTAGTTCTTTCTTCAGACTCTCCTACTCTTTATACACTCACCGTGCAGCTTGGGAAGAGCTGTAGAGAGGAAGCCATGGTGGCATAAGGACTGCATCAGAACGTACTTTATCAAAAAATAGTTAAGCAGCTCCTCTGAATAAGTTTAAATCTGAAGTTTAACTAGCATATAATATGTATCCTTGCTGGGTGGGGTTTTGTTTTGTTTTGCTGTTTTTAGTCACGTTGAATACATAAAGGATGGACTGAAACATATGCGTTTGAAGTTCTATATTGAGGGCACTGAATCAGGGAAGCGGGGAACCGTCCATGTGGAAGTCAAAGAGGTATGTACAATTGCTTGGCATAGCTGACAAGATTAATGTGGAATTTACACTACCGAAGAGGAAAAAAAAACGGAGCCTGAAATTGTTTTCCTTACAGAATCCTGAAAGAGGAAGATTTGAGGTCCGCTACATATTTGTGGATGTTGACACCTATCCTAGAAGAACCATTGTCATAGAAGACAACAGATAGCCAATGATCAAAGTAGCCACTACATTTCATTAAGTGTTGGATGATACCGGTGTTGCCAGTCTACACATGAATTCTTCGGTGTTCCTGACTGTATCTTGCAGCTTTGGGATTGTGCTACAGGACATCACCTCTCAGGGCCTCCATTAAGGTCTTTCATTTTAACAGATACGGGATTTGAAGTGAAGCCAATGAAAAACAGTAGAGCCATCACTTATGGCAAATATTTTTGACATAGGAAAATAATGGCTCATATTAAACAGTTTAATGCTGGATAATACTTCTACACACTCAAAAACCGAGTCTTCCAAGATTTTAGGTTTGTGTGTGGAGCTTTTTGACTTCCTTTGCTTGGATTTTCTACTAGCACTGCAATAAAGAAAGTGGTATTTTAAGTGTAGACAAAGTCACTGTTTTCATTGTGGACGTGGACATATGCCTTTGTGTAAGTAAGAAGGCGAAATAAGGATGCATGTTAGTGGTGCAAAGCAGATCTAACCCCAAGACGTGTAAGAATATGGGTTGTGGAGACATGCATCCTTGGCAAATGACTGAAGAGAAAGATTTCAATATTGGTGTCTTCTAAGTAGATTAACATCACACAGAACAGTGGTGCTGTCTGCTCCTTCCAGCGCTTGCCATGCTGCTCCACTAATGACAGTGGTGTAGCAGCTCAGCACTGCCTACAGTTTTTCCATTAACTTAACTAATCTAAATCTTCTGAGAATTATATTAATACAGTTTTAGCCAAACTGAAAAACTCAACTCATGACCAAATTTCTCACCTGTGTTTCTTCTTCAGTGCAACATGGCAGATAGCAAACAACCCTGTGTATTAATAATCAGACTCAGCGGTGCCCATCTGTCAAGCAGCACCAACCAAAAAAATTCAAGCTTTATCTTCTTCAACCAATTTCTCAAACACCAACTAATGTGTTTTTCTGCAGTTATCTGTCCTATCTTATGAGCTGTTTAGTTCACTGATGGATTATCCCTACGTTAAACATACACTGATGTTCAGTTATCAGCCTTTATTATGAGTTCATTTAATCATACATTTGGACTGTTCTAAAGTTCATGCAATATCTCCTCATACAATGCCACAAGTATCATATCTAGACATTTAGTAGTACTTCACTGGACTTTAGGTGTCCTGTTTATCTGTCTCCCAGTAATCTCATTTGTAATGCAGTAGAGAATTATTTTTAAAAAGGAAAATACCCGAGGCCTTCATTGTTTCATTGCAACCTGCTGCGTTACATTCCATGTTTACCTGCCGTCACTTGTGCCCAGTCGCTGTAAGCGTGTGTCATATCATGGTGGTTACTGAAAACCACCTCTGCAAGACTTTTGTCACAAATGCAAGATGGAGCAGATTTGTCAGAGCACATCAGAAATACTGCAAGTTATAAATGTTTAATACTAAATTACTAGCCTTAAGCCCATCCTGTACCTTTGTAAAAATGTCACCATTCTTCACCTTTTACAAAGCAAGGCTATATAAAAATACACAGTTTACACTAGAAAATGTAATAACTATTTATATCAAGCTGCCTGAAAGCTGTTGTAAACTTCAGTGTCAACAACAGAACCGACAGGCTGGGTTTTTTGCTATAACTCTGTGTCCCAGCTTTGCTTTTTGTTAATCCAACTGTGGCTTGTTTTCAGGGGGCTTCACAGCTGGAGAAAGGAATACTTCCTAAAGCAAGATATAAAAACCATTTTTTAATAGTAAAAACATTTTTATAGTAAATGCTATAGGTACAGCAAAGAGGCCAGCCATTAGGTTTATTTTTGTCTTGGTTTAGAGCCTTGCTTGCACTGAAGAAATTGCCAGGACTAGAAACTTTCTGAGAAGGAAAAGATGCTGACCTCACATCATGATGTTTTTCCAACCAGTGCAAGTATGTGAAATTCTATATCAGGCTTGTGGTAAAACAGCAAGCATAGGCCATTGGGATTAATGTGCGTGTTTGGCTTCAGCTTGAGAAGACACACTTAGAATTCGATTATTTGCAACTGCATTTATTTACAGATTTTTTTCAGTAGCAAGGACTTCCTAACATACATGGAAATATGATGTATTTCAAGGGTTGCGTGAAAGAACTGTCCGTTTGGGAATCAGATCTCTAGTCATTTGGTCACTTTGAGACATCAGAATAGAAGTTATCTGTAAAGCCATCAGTACCACAGTTCTTGCACAAAGTGCCTTTGTCACACTTCGGCATGTGTCAGGCCTCAGTATCGTGCCCCCTAGCTGGGAATCGATGCTGCAGCTACAGGCGTCAGAAGGCGTCTTAGCAAAGTCAATAATGATTCTGTCTGGCTCTGGCAGCCAGTCCATACCCGCGTGTGAATAATGGAGACAGACCAAAACTGACAATAAGGAAGAAACACAAGTATAATTTAAAAGACACAGGTGGATATGGAGTTGTTCACAGTGCAACTGACCTTCACGGTTTCTCCATGATGCTATGACTGTCTAAAAGCAAAGTACGAACCTCTGGTTTATGCACTGCATTTCAAGAAACTTGAGAATCCAGAGAAACAATGCAGGTGGGTAGTCTCAAGCTCATTTTTTGTTAGGGCAGCCCAAATATGACAGAGTTATAAATAAGATGTTTCTCATCCTGTACTTACATGGAGTACAGTGTTGTCATGTTCACAGCTCATCTTTCTCCTGAGGAGCTGCAAAAAAGCAGGTGAGTGAACACACTTGCTTAAAGCAGCAGGATACACAGCCGCAGTGGCACTTCACATCAAACAAAACATCTCCCACTGATGCTCCCAGAAATAAGCTGCAGTGGAAGAGTATATAATCTGTAAATCATCTTTGTATATCATCCTGCATTGTAAATAGCTGAATACTGGAGAGGCAGGAAAATATTTTGCTGATAAAAAGTGGAAAAATACAATACACTTTGCTTTCAATCCTTGTAACCGGAATGTTAGCTAAATGCAACTGTAAGAGGGATGGGCATACACATACAAAATGTTCATGAAGCCAAATAGTGAGATCTTCACTGGTGTCTCCTTGAGAGAACTATTTAGCCCTAAATATTGTTGCCTTCAAAACATTCTGAAAAACACAATAATCCATTAACACTTCTTTCCTTCCCATCTTNTAAAATGCTTTCAAATAACAGCAGAGAGAAAATATTTTAAATACTTTTTCTATAAAAAACACTTAAAAAAAAAAAAAAAAAAAAAGGGTCTTCACAGCTTGATTTATTGTCCTCCTCCTAGCTAGATACCTTTCACCAGTGAGATTATTTAAGGTCCATGAGATTTCAAGGGTACTGAAGTTTTATATGTGTGTAGTATGATTGCAGAAAAATACGGCACTTTTGAGGAGGTGCTGAAGAGGAACCCAATGACTGCAGGAGCATCCTTGTAAGCTGATGTGGTGTTTTCTGCTGTTGAGGATGGATTCAGACTGCCGGCCCTCTGAAAGATAAGTGGAGGGGCTGGAAATTGCAGGGAAGGTGTTTAAAGTTGATGTAGAGGAGAGGACCGTCTAGGAACAGTCCCCTTTGGGCAGCTATTTTTTGTTTAAAGGGTGCAGGGAACTTTTCAGCACGATGCCAGCTTGTGCCGGGCTGGGCAGCTCCAGCCTGAGTCTGTGTTCTTGCGTAGTTTGGGAAGCCTCAGGTCTCACTGTTCTCGTTGCACTTGAGGAGCATGGCAGGCATCTTGACCATCATGTTTAGGGTTTGGAATGCCCATGCCCGCTGGCATAGTGCCAGTTGTGCCCCACTTTTCTTGCATCGCAAGCCAAAAGCATGGGTCGGTCTTGTGCCTCAGAAGTTTCCGGTCGGTTGCCACATCATGCCGGGCTGCATCGGTAGCTCTGCTCTCTAGCCATCCAGTTTAATGGACTAGTACTTTTTCCCAGCATCATGAAGTTTTTTGGTCTTGAAGCCGTCTTCTTGCACATGTGTCCTCTCTGTTTTCACAGTATCATCACATTCGACTCCTTTTTCTTTGCGGTTGCAGTAGAGATTCCTTTCCTCACCGCTGTGTCCCTGTAGGTTCTTTTGCTCGGCGGCATCTGTGGTCCAGGAGTCATTCTTCTTGTTGAGCGTTTTTGCTGCTGTTGGACTCGCATTTTCTGCAGCGTTCTGCGGAGTGTTTGTTGGTCTGTGCGTACGCGCATTTGGGTTGGAGCTGTTCTGCTCGGAGGTGTAGGGTCAGGGGCAGGTGGACAAGCACTAGGAGTCCATGGTTAATCTGTTGATATGCCTAGATTGAGTAGGCAATCTGGGATGGAGTAGCCATGGGCAGGGGGAGTGGATAGTCCCTTCACTAGTGTTTTAGGGACTGGATGAGAGCCTTCTGGGAGGAGGTGTTCAGTGGGAGTGAGGCAGGTTTAATCTCAAAGGAGTTAAGGTTTCTATGCGTGGGGCTTAGTGTTTGGTCTGTGTTTTCGAGTGGCGGGCTGTATTTGGACTCTAGGTGGTATTTCTCAGTGGAAATCAGACCTGTGGAATGGTTAATTTGTTCATCAACATCTGGGACATGGGGGCAGCCTGGGGACCTGCTGGGGCTCTGGGACACCGTGGTTCTGCCATAGGGGCTCAAGCAGCTCATCAGTCCCTTTGGGGTGGAGAGGGATGACTTCAAGACCAACACACTGATCGACCTCAACTTACAGGTACCACTGCGGGGGTCCCAAGCGTCCAGGAGGAACCCAGGCGTTGGGAGAGGGGAATTAAAGTTCAGGTCACCAGGGTGGGGGGAAGGTAAAAGAGGGCACACTGGGAGGAAGGGAGGGAGGGAGGAAGGAAGGAAGGAAGGAAGGAAGGAAGGAAGGAAGGAAGGAAGGAAGGAAGGAA
>VWYH01008572.1:750304-806402 GCA_013399365.1 Pampusana beccarii | reverse complement strand
TTTTTTTCTTTTTTTTTTTCCCTTTTTTTTCTTCTTTTTTCTTCCTTTTTTTTCTTTTCTATTTTTTCCTTTCCTATCTTTTCTTCCTTTTTTTCCCCCTAGTTTTACAGAGCCTTCCTAATTTCTGGTGTCATCTGATGGGTATAGTGCTATTCTTGTATGCAGGTTTGGAAGGTGAGGGTCCACTGCAATGTATGGAGCTCCCTCACTTTCCCCCAGAACTCCAAATCCCAGAGATGATGTTGCTGTGCAGACACTAAAGACAAGTGTGTATCTTGTGTAGAATAAAACTCCTTCTGCCGTATGTGTGTGTGTGTGTGTGTGTGTGTGTGTTCCTCCTTTGAAATAAAGATGCACCGCCTAGTGTTTCAGTGTTTGGTCCTTGGTTTTTATTATTTTAATTTTAACTGCTTATTTACTGTAAAATGTTTAGAATAAAAATTTAAAGAAAAGTAACTAGAAGAGTCTTTGGGAGTAAATAATGCCTATAATCTACTCTAGCTATTACTTAAAACTCTGCAGACAGCAATTACCCCCAATTTACATAATAAAATTAAAAATAGCAGAATTAGTGCTGGAGCACTAATTGGAAGTAATACCTGCAGTGAAAAAAACCCAGTTCATACTAAAAAAAAAAAAAGAAAAATCATGTGTGCTAGTTAATCCACTTAGTAGTAAAGTAGCAATTAAAATATTAGAGTGCGAAAGAAAAATCTGGGGTACTGTGTGCATTTCTGGATGCCACGGGATAAAAAGGATGTAAAGCTACTGGAGAGTGCCCAGAAGAGGGCTATGAAGTTGGTGAAGGGTTTGGAGGGGAAGCCGTATGAGGAGCAGCTAAAGTCACTTGGTTTGTTCAGCCTGGAGAAGCGGAGACTGAGGGGAGACCTCATGGCGGCTGCAGCTTCCTCACAAGGGAAAGAGGAGGGGCAGGCGCTGATCTCTTCTCTCTGGTGACCAATGACAGAACCCAAGGGAATAGCAGGAAGATGTGCCAGGGGAGGTTTAGGTTGGACATGAGGAAAAGGTTCTTCACCCAGAGGGTGGTGGAGCACTGGAACAGGCTCCCCAGGGAGGTGTCACGGCCCCAAGCCTGACAGTGTTCAAGAAGAGACTGGACAAGGCCTCAGACACATGGTGTGAACTGTGGGGTTGTCACATGCAGGGACAGGAGCTGGACTCGATGATCCTTGTGGGTCCCTTCCAACTCAGGACATTCTGTGATTCTAAATTAGGCTCTTGGTAACATAGAAGTCTTGTGGGAACTAGTCTCTTCTTTCCATGTTCCTTGTGAGGCCTAAGTTCTGTTAGTCCCTATGGACTGAGCTGGGATCCATGTTCAAAAATACATTTTCGCGAGTCCTCTTTAAAGCAAGCAAATATATGGTGACATCTTCATCACAATTAGGTGAAGAAGGTTTGTCCAGCAAGATGTGTGTTTTATTTAGAGAAGACTGATCTCATCTGCAATACCACTTTACCTGGTGGTACTTCTGCACTGGAGGAGAACAACTGTGTTCACTGAGTTTAAACATAATGTTTAAACATCATGTTTTAGAACGTGTAATTTTGAAGACTCTTAGCCTAGGTTGTTCCTTAAGAAGTCATTCCTGCTTTACTAGATCATTGCCCTACCACTAAGCTGGTCAGTGCTCCTTCTGCATGGCGAGCAGCTCAGAGTGCTCCATCGTCCCACTGGATGACACTTGCCTGGGGAGAAAGCAAAGTGACTGGAAGGTTCAGCTTCACGGTTTGGTAAATACAAGCAACAAACACTTCAGTATTCCGTTTTCAAAGCTCTTTCCTCTTTTTCTCTAGGAAAGCACAAAATCATAGCTTATGCCAGTTATTAATATTGTCTGAGGTAAAACTGTCATGTTATTGTTACTAAAGCTGGCAGGGAAAAAATAACTGCCAGAACTGAGTGCCAAAACAATGACATTTTAGTGGAAATTAAACAAATTTTCCAGAGTTGAGTTTCGATCGTTGCAGAATTAATAATTATATGTTATATATGCTCAAAAACCTGTTCTCCTTTAGGAAATTAAAATATGTCACTGAAATGCTGTTTTTCAAGAAACATAGTATGGCAGACTACTGAAAATATATTTGAGGTAGGTGTGCAATTTGGTCTTAACTTTCCCACCTCTGCTTTCATTTTTGTGGATGCCAAAACTTGTGTGTATAGTATAGTGTGTCATCACCATGACCTCTATTTGTGTCTAGGTCCTTTGTAGACTTGCTGTATTGTGACACAATGAAATATACCTTCAGGAAATTAATTTTTTGAAAACTTCAAAATAGAAAAGAAATGACTATTTTTTTGCTAAGCTTCAGTAAACAGAATGTCATGCAAATAAAACAGAATTTTAGACTAGGAAAGAAAAATGTTGTTGTGCATGACTGATCGAGTTTAAAAATGACCTTGATACATAAGTATTTCCAGCATGGAAATCAAGTTTTAACAACCAGTTTAGGCAACGGAGTCATGATCTTGGGAATGGTTGCACATAAATGCATGTCTGATACAAGAAACTTCAACAAACTCACTTAACATGCAGGGAAGACAGGAATGTGAATAAGACAATTATTGCAACATATGCCAGCTGCAGAAATAAAACCACAAAAACGATGTGCTGGGGGTTTTCACAATTAATTTCAATTCACTTTGTTCTGAGCTTCATCTCACTATCACAAGGGATGTCATCTGTCCTAATACTTGTGGGATTATTCCAATGTGTTAAACAGTAGGTCCAAAAACCACTGAAAACACTAGGGGTAGATTTTGAGTCAAAACCCACTTTTAGGATTCATTGCAGCCTGTAAGCTGATGGAAATACATTAGGAATGTACAAAGACTAAAAAAAAAGAAAAAGGAAAAAAGAAAAAAAACGAAGAAAAAAGTTAAAGGGTAAAAAGTTTTAAGTAGTGAGCTTGAAGTAAGGTGGCAAGGGCTCATGACTGACTTCTGTATATGAGGTTGTGAATTTTACTTGAAGATCTAGAATACAGTTGGCTCTGGAAAAAGAGAAATTTGAATGCAAAAAGATCTCCCCGCCCTTTTTTTGGAAAAAAAAAAGGGAGGGTCTTAGTCCCTAAAGAGTTGTTCACTTGCTCAGAATAAAGAATAATAAACTTCCAGTGCACATGCTCCTTAGGCAGCTGGGAATATATACCAAGGATTATGAAATGGTGGTTCCAAACTGTACTTTAAATAATTGAACAGAAGAACTATTTCATAGCTCTTCTTATTAAGTTCTCAGTTTGGTTTTTTTTAATTGTTTGTGTTATGTAAAATAACCTATAGGAATTATAGAAGAATGTGAATTAATACCATGCTGCAAGTAAAAGGAAATAAAAGTTAAATAAAATTTTAAAAAATTTGCTTGTTTGGAAGTCTTGTGATTGCCCTAGGAGGAATAAGTTTAATTCCCTTCGTCTCATATAGGTCATCAAGAAACATTTGTAACTTGACAAATAAAAGAAATAAGCACGTGTTTCAGTAAAGCAGTTCGGTTTGGAAAGTCTATGGTTGCTTCTCAGTGTTCAGTATCAAACTACTGCATTGCATTTTAAATATCCACATAAAAATAATACCAGTTATGGAAAAAACGTAGTAAGTAAGCTTATCATTATCTTTATAAAGGAGATGACACAATACACCTAAAAGAAAGTATCAGGGATTTAAAACTAATAGAAAATGTCGGTTTTAGTTGTCATGTATATACAAGTACAAATATTTATGGGGTGAAAATGGGGAACAGCAGGAATGAGAAATCTTGCTGTTTGGGATGAAGATGGCTTGCCAGTTACAGTCGCAGGTAAAATAGACTTCAACACTAACGTAATTTATGGCCAGCTGTTGCCGTTGCTGCCCGTGTTGCCGCACGGCATGGCAGCGTGGGCAGCCTGCCACAGAGGGGAGCACCAGGGGGCTGGTGGTGCTGCCGTCTCTGCTCCCAGGTCACGTACGTGCACCTGCCTCCGCATCTGAAAACCTCCTGGTACTGTGCTGGGAAACCTTTCCAGGATAATCATGTTTATCCAACCTCAGTTTAATTACAATTCCCCTTTATCTGAATCGCAATTATGTTTTCTAGCGTGAATTGAATTCTTGTATTACTCTACACAATTATCTCTATTAACCTTCATTTATCTGAGCATGTTTTCACTTCTTACAGGAACAAGGCTGTTTTGCAATTTCAATCCTATTTTTTTTCCACTAGAAACATAACAATATCAGCCGTAACAATGCCTTATTACAGCTGTTTTATACGCACACTAAATAGGTGACTGTATTCCCTGAGATCTGATTTGCTTCATTAGCATTGCAACATCCATATAGGAGCTGGAAGTGAATTGCTATTTTGTATGCTGTCTGGGGCCGTGCATCACGCTACATTTAGTAACACAAAGCCATACCCGAATGCCAGAGCACAGATTTGCAGAATATCACTAGTTGCTTTTCAGCATAAGACCTGGCAAGGTCCAGGTGCCTTTTCCTCCTCTATGTTGCTGCAAAGCCACTGTATTCAAGTGTGTGACACTAGTAAGGATACAAGTGGCAGACACAAATAGCTGAGACACCTCAAGGTTTAAAACAGAAAGTAGCCTTCTATCAACTGTCTTGGACACCAAAGCCTCATAATAAGCTACAACTATTTTTCCCTGAAAACAACTGTGAAAGATATCCTGATTTACTGATTTTTTATATTCTTCCCAGTTATTTTCCCTGAATTTCTTTTTAAAGACTTTTTTTGGGAGTCCTGCCAGCCTCTACATGTATTCCTTTTTCCCTTCAAAATATTATGCCTAACTTCCATGTCTGTGTTTCTCTTCTTTACCTATATTTAATTTAGCAGGATGAAAGCTGAGGAAGAAATATTATGCCTTCAGTTTCTAAGGTTTCTAGAACTGGCAGCTTTTCTCCTGTGGCTTTCTCCAACTTTTCCGTCACGCTGACTCACTTAAAAGGTGGTATGAAGTCAATGTCTATAGCCTGTAATTCAGCATCATCTGGATACCAAATATTTTACCACAGGTTAAAGTGAAATGATTTCAGGGAAATAATTTTAATTTTACGTGGTGTCTGATTCCTACATGAAACAGCAGCAATACATTCAATGTATTGCCTATGATTGTATCAATATACCATATGATGCAAAATGCTTTATGTCCAAAACGAAAGTCACGGAATTCAGCCCTGTCCCACCAAAATTTAACCATAAAGTCCAAACAAGAATGTCATCCAAACCAGTCTTTTTGCCCCATTCTGCAACTATTTGCATTTTAATGTAGCATATCTCTCTATATAAATACAGATATACACATATATATAAAAATATATATTTGTCATGTAGAGCATACATGTTGTATAATATCTATTATGTATGTGGAATAGAAATGCCTACCTACATACATACATACATATATATATATATATATATGTTCTTGACCTCCTTGTTAAGCCTTTTGTGTAACATCAAAGTAAACCAGCTCCTGAGGCCGCTCAAACGCAGGCACCTACCATTACTGACCACGTCATATGGGAGGGCAGGTCTTCAGTGATGCTCCTGAGATTGCTGTGATCTGCGGAGGCCCCGCAGAACTCACAAATGGTGAATTCTGGATGGTGGGTCAGATCAACCCTTTCATTTTTGAACTGATGTTCAGCATCCCATCCAAACCTCCAGTCACTGACAGCTAAAAAAACTCCAGACATACTCCACTGGTGAATACTTCAAGGGGAATTAAAAAGAAGAAATCAGATAAGCACTAGAAGTATGTGAGTTGTGGTAAGATTAGAGGCAGTCAATTCTAACCTCCTCTCCTGCACTGAGCGAATCACGACAGCGGTTTTTCCTTGATGATCCCCCACTCCATCCTGCATTGTAGTGCTAAAAGCCAGAAAAATACTGCTGTATTCACTGGCCGTTGTCAGATTTTCAGATGGGATACCAAGATGAAAGCTGGCTATGTTTCCTGTGTTAATGTAAAAACCTGCATTTTTCATGCTGAAAGCGTTAATTCTGAACCAACTGCCAATGTCACAGCCAGCCCTGTCTACCCACAGGCTGGCCATCCCGCTGCGCTGCCTACACAAGGGATGTGACATAGCACAACAATGAGGAGCGACACATACAGACGCAGACAGATGCACAGACACAGAGTTCTTAGCAGAGAGAGCAGAGCCAGGCAGAGCAGAACTGAGCTTAGCCAGGCTGAGCTGACTTTTATTAACAGTCCTCAATGTATAGGTTTACAGATACGGGCCTGGACCAAGAGGTTAGACAGGATGCTTTTTCAAAAAATGTTATTCCAAACACACCACTCTCACGTTGTGACTGTTTTCAGTCATGTTCCCATGCATACCTTGTGGGCGGCGTTCCAACCCACTCATTCACATGCCCAGGCGTAACGTTCACATGTCATACATACAGGGGCAGTTTTTTGACCTGAGATATCATTCTCACTGTGGCCTGGGATATCACTCCTTACAATCATAAAAAACATACTTCTATATAACCTGTCCAAGGCCCTTTAGCTGTAACCGTACATCCTGCCGTTCCCATAACACGGTGACCTCCTTTTTGTGGAGGACTGGCCCTGTGCTTCCTAAGCGAAGTGCTCCTACATGACATCTCCAACATAACTATCAACCACAACATAAATGTCAACACGTACACGCACACGATCAAAGAAAAAGTAATACTCTCAAAAATTAAGCCATCATAATGTCAAGAAAATGAGTAGGTATTCCATGGAGCGAGGTCTATATTTTTAGATTTAACACACTTCTGTAAACATTGTCAGGCAATGCTATAATCAGTGAGCAATCTTGTCGTGCGAGAACATTAAATACTTTCGCTATATGCTCAATCCGATGTGGTTACATTGCTGTACCTTGCGAAAAAGTTCAAGAGCAACCAGCACATACCAGTCCATGCTGAGGTCGTTGTGATGACTTACAAAGGGTTTTGCCGCTGTGCCCACTGGTGTCATACTCGTGGGAATCTCCACGTTGCAACTGGCTGACGTTCGATGGCTTTCTAAAACCTATATTGTGTTCAGTCTTGGAGCCCTGGGGAAGTTTCCTGCCTTTAATACAAGGGTGATTAATCTCCTCCTCAGGAACAAGAGGTGGTTTGCTGGAGGCAGCTGCAGGGTGGTCCTTCAGACCTCTGCGTGCCATGCACGTTCTTCAGGCCATGCTTTCTGTGGCCATGCACTGTGCGGCTCCGTGCAGATCTCACTGTGATTTTAAAGACAAGAAGTAACATGGATACTTTTGGAACCGCCTATATATCTCTGCAGCAATATACAGGGTTACATGAGAAGCACAATTTCACACAGAAATAATTTACTTAGTAGAAATAAGAATTTGTCAGTAATGATACGGGTCTGCGACCAGTAATAAGCACAGGGCTGGGACTCAGGAAATACCGATTCTAAACTAAGTTCTGTCATTCGTGCCATGTATAGGCCTGGAATGAAAGCTATAATAATCACCTGTCCCAGATGAATATTGTGAGAATGGGGTAACGAACTGAAGCTGCAGAAAGCCTGGGCAGGTAGGCAGGAGCCCTTAGAACAAAAGCATGAGTTTCCTGAAAAACCCAAAGGGACAGGTTTACAGAAACTCTTGAGCACATTTGTTAAACACACTTCAAGTCAGATACTCAAAAGCATTTTTCCAGGAAGAAGATCTCATCACTTCTGCCAATTAAAGTGATGAGTATAGAAATGATTACATAATATGTCATGTCATAGAAAAAAAAAAACCATGATGCCAACCTTTCTCTCAAGCCGTACCTCAAAAAATCCGTGGTTATGCAGGAAGTTTCATAGGAAACAGATAATATTAGTGCTGATAATGAAGGGCCAAAATGTCCAGTGTATCCTGGACATCCCATGTCCCTGCACTGCAATTAATCTCGTTTTAGTGAAAAGCTCCTCATGCTTGAAAAAGGATATGTCAAGAAGCAGAAGCTCACTTTGAAGCTCAGATCAAAAACCAAACAAAACAAACCAAAGAGTTTTGTGCATAACAGAGCTAAACCTATCACTCAAGGACAGCATGAACTTCTTTATGCATATAAAGAATTAAATACATTCCTCCGAGCTGGATGCAGCTTTCTTCTGACGCAAACAGAAGCCATAGCAGCGCGTACTGTGACTGGGAGCACACACATCACTCCGCGATATAAGGGGCTGCATGACTAATAGCAATTAAAAGTCATTGAACTGCCACCTACTGTAAATGGCAATTCTGTAATTGATAAAATATGATCTGGAAGAACATTTTAAGCCTAACTGGTGGTGCTTCCTTTTTGCCCCTCTATAGGTTAACCCGTCAGAAGGGTTTCTTTCACTAACACGGTGGGTCTGGCTGGGGAGGAGGAGCAGGAGGCTGGAGCACATCCCCTTATCTCCAGGCACAGGGACAGGGTGCGGAGCCTGTGACCCCCAGTCCCTCATGAGCACAACTGCCCGAGGTGAGAAAGAGGGAGCTAAAAGCAGCTCTGGAAACAAGATCCAGCTGAACACGGATGTATTGTCTTACACTGCAAGTGGCCTAACAGGTAGACTTGGCAAGATTTTGCTCCCTCTGCTGACACTTAGTGGATATTGCGAAACATTTGCAAAGAGAAATTCGCAGATCTGTGTCTTCGGACATGCATCTCATCGACCTTAATCTACAGCTGCTTTGGCTCCAGCGTTATGCAGATGATCCCTGTTCAGGAGCTGCTGCCTCTCCCAACAGCCTGGGCCTCCGAATTAACCCACACATCACAGTAAACGGCCGGGAACAACCCACAAACACCAGTGTGTTGGCAATGAGCAAATTATTTCTAAGAGTGAACAAATACATGGCAACAATAAAGCGACAATCTGCTCATCTGTAGTTCACAAGCAAACAGGACAGCAATAACAGATGAATATTTCTTCACTGTTAGCAGCAGGTGCAGCCGCATCATACCTGGCTCTCGTTGAACTTTTGATTAAAAGTTGGTGGAAGTGAGATGAAACACTTACAACTTCAAATAACTTTTTAAACAACATTTGAAAATTTTACATTATCTCATACCCCTGAACATTAATTAAGCTTTTCACAAGTTTTCATAATAGATTCTCACCAATCATGGAAGGGGGTAGGGGTGGCTGGAAATTTAGAGCAGATCTCAGTTCCGAGATGGGTTCTTCTTACATAACAAAATAACGGATGTTGCAGAAAGGACTGCGCTTTCCTAACGCTGAACTGGGAACTTTATTAGAAGATAAATAATATTATCCTAAGCCCTTTCTTTTTTTTTTTTTTCCCAATTCCCTACAACATTCCTTCTACAATCTTTCCAGATTTCAAGAAACGGTAACTAGCATCAGTATGTCCTTCTTTATCTACAAAGGATGCACACACCCTCAGCTTTTGCCTTAATTTGCAGTTTAGCAGCACCTTCATAGACATGGAAGGATGACAGCTTTGCACTGCCAGCTCTTTTGCCTTCAAGCCTTCACACAAAAAAGAAGAAAAAGGAAAGTACAAAGAAGAGTGACTATTTCTGGATCTGTTTTAATTACTAGACATTTTTAGTAACGAGATGGAGTTCTCCATCCTGAGTAATTTTTAGACCTCAGCATTTTTTAGAAACTATCGCATGGACTAGTGCTCACTGTAGCGCTTCAGTTATGATAGGTCTATTGACAGCTGCGAATCTGTGCTGTCACAGTTTCAAGGCCTGTGGCTTACATTTCCAGGTCATGAAAACTGAAGTTTCCAATGCAAACTGTAGTTTATGCTGAATATAGCATAATTTAGTATTAAAAAGGAGATTGTGAGTGCCAGATCTGAACGCAGTCCATTTGCTCAACGTTCTGGGCAATAAGTGTCGACCTATTTTCTACACTTCATCATAAACAGCTGTTATGGTAAGAGTTTCAACGATTCCTTGAAAAACGAACAGAATTGCCAATGGTACTTGGCAGCCTCATGGTACACAATATAAATATTTTCTTCCGTAATCCAAAGAGACAATAAGAAAAACAGTAAAGGTGATAGACGTAGGGGTAACTGACCTACATTAGCATATAAATCAAGTCCATGCCTCAAAGAAAATTCAAGTTAACCATCTAGATATTTTTTTTTTTTTAATGCGCTCTCCAGATTCTACTTATTCCCCAGCATGCCCTCACTTGCATGGGGCATGTCCCGGATCAGCTAACCAAGAATAAATTTAATCACAAAATTACCTTACAGTCACCCTCTGCAAACCTAGGCTGATCTCCTTATCTTGTGACCCAGAAGCTGCGTATACCCCCCATGACATGCCTCATGTGTTGATACTTCAAAAACAACCCAGAGAGCTCCTTGTACTTTTGCTTGGTTTGGTGCTTTGCTTCAGCACTTTATCAGAGACTCACAGCAGGTGCTCCCCAGGATGTGGTCACAAAATTCGGGGTGACACATTGTGACAGTCCTGCCTGTGTTTCCTGGGACAGCCTGATGGCTAAGCCACTTAGTGCCATGTTGGATGCTGAAGCTGCATCCCCTCTTAAGCCTTTGCTTCCCTCTCTGGTTGTTGCTTTTAATATGGATGAAACCTCTTAGGCATTCTTTGTCTTACTTTCTTTGCCTGTGCAATTACTCAAGTGTCACCTGACTGTGAATATAAAGCAACCCCTCATTTTTGTCTCTTTGAGGGAAGAAAAAAATAGTGATATTGTATACGAAGCAACCATCACATTTTCCCTGCTAAGTCTTCATCCTTCTATCACATGCTTAATTTCCTAAATTCAGAACCTCTGTGGCAAGCAACAGTGATTTTAGTTATGGCAGTGAGCTAAGGAATGGGTACATGTTTACATCTGCTGACTCTGGGCAGCAACACAGAGAGAAGATGATAAACGAGAAGAGAGGAGCAGCCAGTGTCAGTGTTTAAAATCTTCCTCAAACTCCACATGTGAATCAGGTATGGTTTTGGGAGGCAGCCTCCAGAAAATTTATGTGAATTAGACTTTTAAGGTGAATTCATTTATTTTCTTTACACTTTTGTCTGCATGTCCTCATACAAAATTAAAAAAAGAAAACTAAAGCGGCCTTGATTTCATTTCCTTAATTTCCAAGGAGAAATAAAGCAGATTGAATTAAGGACACTAATTCTGGCTACCAGTATCCACATAATACTGCGTAATGCAGTTCAATCCATGGCATTTCAATTCACAACTTTAGCTTGTTTGGACCGCATTTCCAGTGTGGCCCTGAGAAGTCAAACACCAAATGAATTACTGTTTGACGAATGTTGTGATAGCATGCAATGCTAAACAGATATATGTTATTTTCTTGTCCCAGTTAGTGGAGCATATAAATATTTCCATAGACATTTCTACTCAGTAAAGGCAACTGCATAAACAGATCTGTGTGTTTACATGGCACGTATTTTTGATACTCTGTTAAAATTTGAATTTCACTTCAATTGCACCCGCAGTTTACACAAAAAAAATGCATTATATCGGAGAGTTCTTTCAACTGTGTGTGACATTTACACTTGCAGAAATAACTGTTTTTCGTGTAGACATGCCCATGGTAAACAGATTAACTCAGCAAGAAGACTATTTTTAGATGTCTGTACTTCCCTTGGCTCTCCAGACCTTCTCAGACACGAATCGTTATCTCTAAAACCCCTCAGTATCAGATCCCGACCAGCCACAGAGCGCGACAGGTAGCTCAGTTGGGAAAGCCATGGGGACGACTAAAGTGTTGTTGCATTTTCTACTCATAATGTTAATATCCCCAGTTGATTAAATTGATTTGGGCACGCTCCGACCGCTCTTAGTAAAACAATAACACTGTAGTTGAGCCAGCAGGTATCTCAGGGGCGTTAATGCTGAATAGCAAGCCCTTTACAGCTCCGGTCCATCAAATACCATGGTCCTGGACAGTGCAGCCCGCAGAGCAGGCAGCTGCCCTGGGCTGGTGGGGATTCTCCATCTTCCTCTCCATCACCCTTGGCATTGCTGGCAGCGGCAGACACCACAACCTGGTTGTCCACACAAATGGGATTGCAGCACCTAGGCCTTGGGAAATTGGGGGCTGGAGAAGGGTCTGTGGGCTGCCCATGTTATGGACTCAGTCATCTTGATTTAATGCTCTTCTTCAGTGTAATCCATCTTCCCTCATGAACAACATCAAAGTATTGTGGCCAGTAAGATATTTCTACCTCAAATGTACTGGCTTGGTGAAGACATTTGTTTGCCAAGCAGTTTTCTGTCTTCCAGGTAAGTGAACTTTGCAATTAGCTCCGTGAGTATGGTATTTGCATGAAAATCGTGCCATTAAGGATGCTCTTTTTGTCTTTCAGCTGCTGCACTTCAAATTCGACAGCATTGCTGTGCTGTTAGAAATCTAAAGAGAACAAAGGGCGAACAGCGAGAACAGAAGGCACACAGTATTAGCAATTATTGTTTGATGAATACAAAGCGGTAGCACCAACTGTAAAAGCTAGACAAGTCCTGCTTACAGTTGCTTAACAACTTGAAATTAAATTTTACACAATGAACATCTGTTATCAGCTGATTTCCCCCACATTGCTTCACCAAAAGCTTCAGCAAATATAGTTTGCTCATTTCCTGGGCTAAGGCTGAACAAAACAACATGCCTCCATTTCTCTTCCACCTGACGTAAAATACCAAGACCCTCTTCTGGCAGCTCCAGCAACCTCTGATTTAAAGCAGGGATTTCAGGTATGTTTCTGCACAGCTTCTGCATTAGAAATGTAGCCTTTTATTCCCAAGAAAATCTGGGTGAGCTTTGCCAATACACCAAAAAGTGATGACAACCGTCGTTTGCTTCCCACAAGCCAATGCAAATGCCCTCTGCCTCTGGTTATCTCCCAGTAACCAAGGACTGGGCAGCCCCTCCTGGGTCATGGCACCATCAACTGCCCTGGGGTGCCCAAGCCCAGCACCCCAGGGTAACTATACCCCCCTGCCCTGGCTGCTGCGTCATATCTGTGTGAATATCCCACTGGGCAGCAGGAAATCCCCTGGAGCCTCGCAAACAGCCTTTTCCCAGAACCTCGCCTTTGCCTACAGGATTTATGGCAAGCAACAGGGAATCGGTCTCTCAGAAAACCTTTTCATCGCATTTTTAGAAGGTAACACCTTGCTTGTTCTTGACTGAAGCCTTTTTGCATGCTGACAGATCCTGGCAACCTTCATACCTGGGAAGGTGAAGCCAGCTGAGCAGCTCGCCGCTCCATCGGAGCTGTGCAGCTGCAAAATCCAGTCAGCAGACCCAACGCGGCTGCCATGGGGAGCCTGGGGCCTCTTCTTGGGCACCCAAAGGACAACTTCTGATTAAATTATTTAGACATTTATTCTGACATGGATCTTTTTTCTCTTTTTGTCTTTCTTTTTTGTCTTCCTGTACACTGAGAGCACAGGCCACTCATTCTCAGTAATTGCAGCAGCCTCAGCAGACGTCCCTGGCAGGCCTGGTTTAACTAGTACGTCCCACCTCACCCTGGGGATGGGTGGCTTCTTCAGCCACCATGTCTCAGTTGCACCCAGTTATGTCCATAAGCCCTTATGTTTTTGCTGTCACCATAGAAAAGGTGATAAGCAGAGCCTGGAGCAGAGGTCTATAGCAATGGAATAGGATGTTATTCCAGCACCGTTTAGCAACAGCTTGCATCAGGTGTTTGCAAACTCCCATGCATGGCAAGCAATTGAAAAATTTGAAAAAATTACCAATTTGTGTTAGGTCACCTGTATAAACAGTTTAACTCGCACAGATAGCGCTCTGCAGGTGTGCTGGGGAGGAGGCTGCCAGCAGACAGCAGCGAGGACCCACCGACACCATCACCTCTTCCCTTGGTACATGGGTCAGGAGAGGATTTATTTCCATGGCCTAATGACAGAAACTCCTTAGTTTTAAGCCCCGCTCAGACTCTTTAAATCCACTCTGATGCCTTTAACAAGTCTCTTTTTCCACTTCTGAGTTCCCAACGTGGTAACTGGATTAATTGCTGTTTACACAGAGCTTTGTGATTGAAAGACTTGATAAAACGTGTTCTGTAGATTTAGCAGTGTTAGGACTACAGATTCAAAAAATTGCAATACAAAGTTACTTAAGGGTCCTCATTCAGGAAAATATCTAAGAGCACGTTTAAAGTTAAGGATTTGGGTTAAGAACTCCACTAACTACAAGCCTAACTTTATTAATTTCTTTTCTAAAATGAGCAGTTTTCCGTGTTGGCATGCATGCCAGATTTCAACCATGTTTTATTTAAAGTTGCAAGCAAATTACATTTTTGTCAAACATCTGTAAATCCTGTTGAAAATGTGTCTGAGTTATTTTGCATAAATAATTTGCAAACGTATATTGGAAGATTCAAAATGTTTGGAGACAGATGCCTCTTCTAACTCCCTGAAGAAAAATTGAGAATGAAAGTGTCTTTAACTGTTTAGCACAGATGGTAGGGCAATAAAAGTGCTGAAGAGCTATAAATCAAGCACCAGAAAATGACATCCATCGAAGAACAGCCAGTAGCAGTGAGATGCACAAGTACAGATACTAGAGAGAAGTTAACTTAAGAGTAAAGAATGAGACCTTTTATCCCACATGTCATATTCTGTCAGCCTCTATGTCATTTTGGTCGTCCTGATGCCAGTCTGCCATTGAGCAGTGAATAAAAAATACAGCTAATCGCTTTACAGCAAACAGGTCCAGCCATATTCAGCATTCATCCCTCATGAGCAGCCGTGGTTGTATGCTGGACATACAACTGGTTTCTTCACTTTGAAAGTGCTGAAAACGGTGAGCATTTTTTGCTGTAAATTCCAAGTATCCTATCACACACTCTGAGGAACTGGTTTTCCCGCTCTTCCCTGTCTTGTGCTCCGACTTGCCCTGGTACAACTTCCATGCAGAACCGGAAGGAGCCAGGTTATCCTGCCTGGCTGTTTAAGGGTGACATTCAGCACCCCATGTGCTCACATATGTGTTCATTAATGATTTAATTAGCACAGCTGTCTGTCTCTCTGCTTCTACCTGACCTTCTGTGGCTTATGGCAACTGATTTTTAGACTTCTGTAAATAGTATTTTAGTAGTTAGCAAAATTCTTAATCATTACATTATTATTTTTACAGTTACCTCTAGCATTCCAGAGCTTAGTGAAGAGCTCTAAAGCAGAACACTTCTAAACTTGTATCTACCTACTCTGGACGACCATTAGTCAAGCAGGCTATTTGACAAGGTAAATTGTTTCAGAATTTCTCATTATTTGTTATCTTCAGACTTTGAAAGTGTCAGTAAAATTCTTAGGTCCAACTTCATCTATTCCAAATATCCAAGTGTCTCTATAGGACTTTCTTACTTGGTGGCCTTGTTGTCTACTCAGGTTCCTCATGCTCCATGTAAGAAGTATTGTTGTCTTCAGTTGTTTGGCTGAAAACTTTGGAAAACAAGAATCTCCATAAGGAATAAATACTATGTTTCAGATGACATTTCTAGATTTTGCAAGCCTAGAATTTAAGACTTTGAAAAAAATAAGCCCCTTTTAAGAAAATGGAGTTTTATCAACACTAACACATTTTTTAAATGAAGTGATTGTTTTAATTTGTCGCAAACAATGATGCTAACACTGCCTATTCACAAATTTATTATCCTTTTATTTTCCTTATTTAGATTCTTATGCTTTGGATTAAATTTTAATATACTCTGATTTTCATCACAGTCACAGAGCCTACCTGTAAACCCGTAAACCGAGAATCTTGGATAAATCACTTGGCTCAGAAACAGAAAATTTATGCACATCTCTTCAAAAAAAGAGTAGCACTGCAAGTAAAAGTCTATAAATAAAAGGGAAAGAATAGTTCATTTTTATTACCCAAGTTTAATCAAATTCAAGGAGTAGATAAGAAAATTAAGTAGAAAAAATCTATTAGATAATTTAAGTCTTTCTTTTCAATATAAAAACTCTCAGTAGACAAGGTAAGGATTATTTATAACCAAAAGTATAGTTTGTTTAATCTTCATTGTTTTGGTTCCACTGAGAGTGCTTAATCCCATGTACTGCCCATGGAATGGGTGTCTATGAGGCGGCACAGAGCAACTAAAATCTTATGGCAATTCCTGAAGATGTGGAGTTAGGCTTCTTCTTTCTTGAAGAAGTATAGAACATCTCTAAGTTCCTTTCTTCCCTAGAAACGGAAAATTCTCTTCCCTTTGGTGGTTTCTTTAGAATTTACGAAACACAGATGAAGGCTTGAACTTTATTGACACCAGGAGGGTTCACATCAGTTGAGTGTACACAGTGATGCCTGCTGCCTCAGACCTCCTGATGCTCTGTTTTCTTTGGGATTTATCACCACATAAAAATCAGATCTGTGAATTATGTCTTTGCTTCAAAACGGTATTGTGGTTATCAACCAATGCCTTACACTACATTGCAGTGTTGCAGTGACAGGCATTTTTTCCTGAACAAAAAATAGACGAAAGGTATCTGGAAATGCAGTTTCTCTGTTGTTTTTTTCTCAACCAGATCAATGCTTTTTCTCTATTCATAACCTAACTTGTTCAGCTGATCTTTACAAAAAGCAGGTATAGGATTTCAGAGTGCTTTTGTCTGCATCACACATCACTTTTTACAGACCTACAGTTACATACTATAAAATGGGAAAACAGTTCCACAGCAAGGCTGACAAGTTCACAGACTTCTGATGACCAGCAGACTTAGATAGACCTTTAACATTTTTGTTTCTGTACTGTATGCCAACAAACTATGACTCATATCAAATTCACATAGCCCCTAAGAGGATAATATTAATCCTGGCTAAAGCCAAATAACTCACCCTAAGTTTCTGTGTCTGAACAGGAAACAGATTCAGCACAAACCGTCTGTTATAACTGAGATTAACATAGCATGAAGGGGCTGTAGCAGGCAATGGAATGAGCTGTTTTATTGGATATGCCTAACAGTTTCAGAGAACTGAAGAAATATCTTTCAGAATCCACGGGTAGTACCTTAGAGTCAATAAGTCAACAGCAAAACTCCTACTGACTTTGCTGAATTGCCTCTGACTGGATGGATCTTCCCAGACATTTAACTGCAGACTTGCATGTAATTCATCGTGGCAGGTCAGCCTGCAGGGACCAATCCTGAATAACATAGGAACAAAGAATTTCATAGAATCATAGAACCACAGAATGGCTCAAGTGGGAAGGGACCCATAAGGATGATCGAGTCCAACTCCCTGCTCCTTGCGGGACCACCTAAAACTAAACCACATGACTCAGAGCATCATCCAGATGCACTTTGATCACTGACAGGCTTGGTGCTGTGACCACTTCCCTGGGGAGCCTGTTCCAGTGGCTGACCACCTTCTCAGTGAAGAAAATTTGAAATCTGGAATTGCTACATTGGCATAGGTGCAAACATACTAATTAAAATGTGTTAATTACACAGTAACCATCAAGAACGTACACAAGAAAATATAGTAACTATTGAGAGATTACTACTACTAATCCTTCTCTGTTGGGCTGCCACTAAAGCAAAAGTAGCCTATTAGTTCAAAACATGTGCCTCTTTTCTAGTGTAGATGCAAAATGTTTTAGCATATCATGGCAAAATTAAAGAGAAAGCGCACACCAGTTTACATGATTGTATAGCCAATGTACAACCTCTGCAATATTTCGTAATGGAATTCTTAGTCACTTAGGAGAAAACGTTAAGACTATTAAATGAAATCACAGTAGCTTTTAGCACTTGTACAGTCCTCTGCAAGTTTCCTGAAATGCAGTCATCCATTTTTCAACCAGCCAGCCCCTCTCCTGTACACTCATATATGCGCATATACATACAGCACATATACATACAGCACATATATGCTGAAGGCGTGTACCTCCCGGTGTGTTGTGGCAGCATGTAAAGCTAAGGCTATGTCTCCACTGAACAGCACGGTACTGGAGAGGCCTCCGCAGCAGCTGAGACAGCTGAAGCAGCACAGGTGTGTTAGTGTCATGCTGTGACAATATTGAATCACGCTGTGGCTTGGGCTGGACATCATACTCACTCAACCCAGTGCAAACACTTCGTACTGTATAAACAAAACCTCAGATAAAATCAAAATGGACTTCAGTTTAAGAAGTTACCAGCACCCACAAAAAGTACGGTCAACAATTTTCCTCCAGCTTTGTCAAAAAGCCTGTGCAGACCCCATGTGAAGTCTGCCATTTTTGCATGAGGCAGGGAGGACATCCAGAACGTTTTCTGAATCCACAGACCACACGACCGGCATGTCTCTGATTCAGATCTCCCATGGCCATGGCTTGCCTGTTTCATCAAAGACTTCTGCTGCAATCTGCTGTTAACACTGCCTTCGACCTTAATGCTTAGACTCCCACTTGCTAAACTCATCATTATAGACAAAAAGTAGCTATAGGACATCACAAGGTCAGTGCAACCAAATTATGTCAGAACAACATATGCAAAATGCCAGGATGTGTAACCCCACAACAAAATCTGGTCATCACACACTGCTTGGTGCCCCAGAGAAGCTAACAGCGATGCTCTCGCCCCTGCCCCCTCACTAATGCATCCCCTCTGCTTTGCAGGCACCAGCCCTGGCTCCTCTCAAGTCTGATTAAGGCAATTACTCAGTCTCTTCTGAGCAGCTGTTCTCAGCATGGATTTAACTTCACAAATTGCCAAGAATTTAAAATCCAAAGACCGTTCAATATACTTACACAATAGTGGGGTTTTTTTTTTTGCAGAAAGCCAGTGCACGCACACCCACCATTTCAGCTTCCACTGTATCCCAAAATTGTGAACCGTGCTTTTAGACCTGGGAAGTCACGAAAGAGACAGACTCCTCTTATCAAAGTAATATGAAGCTAACACATCCTGCACCCAGAGCCAGCACCGCCGATATCCAAGTAAATGGTAAAGGAAAGCAAGCGAAACAGAAACTGTCAAAAATATGTTGTAACTAAAATGTCTGCAGCATGTTTGTTAGCAACAGCTAGGGACTTTCCAGAAATGTAAAACAGAATCATCTTTTCCCTGAAGAAACTAATAAACAAGGGTAGATAAATGTTAGGGGATTCTTATACCCAAGATACACTAGAAGGTTACCAGAAGTTATTTAATTAGAATTTAAAGAAAAAATAATTTTCATTAACAGCGGGAAAGTCCTTAAGCAACCACTGAATACAATTAAATTATTTTTCACCTGAAGTTACCCTTACAAAATTTTTCATCACATGGCATAACTTTGAATAAACGGCTGAACAGTATTTTCACATTAAAAAAAAAAAAAAGCCATTTGAGATCACAGCATAATTCTGGTTAGAAGGGAGCTCAGGGCACCTCAGTCCAAGCTTCTGCTCACAGCAGGACCAGCTCTGAGCTCAGGTTGGGTTGCTCAGGGCTTTGTCCACTTCATCCACTTCCTACCACAATGGATTTTTTTCCTACTCAAAGTAAGAGAAAGAGAAAAGACATCATGGGAAGAAGCTGTACTGATTCAAACCAAGGAACCACCTAGGCCAGGATCTTGTCTCCAGTGGTGCTACACCAGTTGGGGCACCAAGAGATGTCTTCATTCGTGTCTTTCACAATGGTCCCAGGCAGCCTCACCTGGTGTCCCAGTGCTGTATTGGGAGGGAGGGTGGTCAGCCCTTCTCTAACTTAGTCATACCAATGACTATTTTGTACTGTAAGGAAGCCCCATCACCAGCATTTCCTCCCTTCCTTTCCTTGATTTTTCCATTTCTTCTTTTGTTTAATTAAAAAAGACACACTAATGAGCCCACAGACCAACAGTACCTGGTGTCTGAGCTTTCAAATATGGCAGAAAGGACATATTCAAACATGACTGGATTAAAAGCAGGCAAATAATTTCCTAACAGAAAATAACGCAGGTCTGGCAAAATATAGGTTCTTGTAAGACATTCTGGGTGAGAAGTTTGCATGAAAGGAACATATCAATTTTTTTTTACCCACAAGATAAGATTATAAGAATGAATATATATACATGCTTTGGAAACTTTACATGATTTTATATTAAATTTGGTCTTCCAGAAAAATCTGAACTACCATGTTGAACAGGAAAAGGGGGCATTTCAGCTTAAAAACACTACTAATTTAAAATTCATCAGTACATCAGTAATTGCTATAGCAAAGGCGCCTAGCATTGTTGCAAAATAAGTGCTTTTGAAGGCCACAAGAGAGGTCCTCCTCGAAAGCTGAAGCAAACCGGGGAACTGTACAACCACAGCGCTGTTCAGTACCTTCTCTAGGACATATGCAGCGTGAAACATACATCTCAGAACCTCTCTTTTGCAAATGTCAGCAAGCTCACTCTGCTTGCATTAGTTTCATGGAGGATATGAGCTTCTGTTGTAGTAAAAATGCTTACAAAACCTCTTTTTATTTATAAAAATTAAGTCCATATAGTTAAGGCAGCTCGTTCCGGCTGCAAAATCCATGTATTTATATTGCTGTTACCTTAAATACGTTCCAGCTGCAGATACAGACTTTTTTTTTCCCCTGGGTTTGAGAGAAAACACCCTTTCAAATTTGCCATTAACTCACATTGATCAGCATCTTTCAGATGGGCCACTTGTGAGACTGGGCTGCTGCCCAATCTACTGCCATACTGCAAAGAAAGTTTTGACAGCACTTATCTCAGCCATGTCCCTTGAGTTGGTGGGTCAGTCCCAGCTCCCACCAAAGCCTGGGATGGCAGTTTGCTAACTGGAAATAAGGGAAGACAATAAAAGAATGAAAGAAAAAGAACTGCTGGGCTGTTTTTACATGTGATTGATTTGATAGTTCTGGGCAGAGAAACATGTTATTCCTTTGTATGCTACCAGCAGAAAGTTAATCACCCCTTTCTTCCACTAGAAGGGCAACAGTGATACCTGTTTGTTTCTCAGCTTATTTATCAGGAATGGGTTCAGATGAGGAGCATTTTGGATCCCGTTCTTTAGCTGAATAAATCATGATTAATTATTTTGAGATATTTTAGCCTGGTTGTGGTTTACATCCTTCTCCAAAACACACACAGTGACACATTTCTGGGAGCTGCATCTTTATAGGCAGTTTTGTACACCTTGCCTTATACTACTCCGACGTGGATATCCACTGAAATGCACTTAAGAGCTTTCCACTGCTCTTATTCATATAAAGCTTTTATGGTCTGTTCTTTTGTCATTCCCTAACACTGGAGTTATCAATGTACCACACAAAGCTGCTTTGGCATCTTGCTGCTAAAATGTAAAGCTGTAAAGCACACAGAAATTTGAGTTTCCTGATTTAAGGATTGCTACTCTGTGCTTTAAGTCAAAATGGTTATAAGAGAACAACTCTTGGCTTAAAGAAACCAAAATCATACAGCATTGTATAGAAAGACTTGAGAAAAGGTACAGACATAAATCAGGTTATTTTGGATACAATTCATTAAAACAATAGATTTGATCAAAATCTACTCAAATATAAGCTCTGATACGGATTTTAATGAAGGTTTTTGTATACCTGAAGATACAAGTTCATTTTGAACAGGCAGGTTTTAAGCAAGTACGGGAATGAAGGTGGGTACCTACACTGTCTCTCAGATGCATTTTAAATCTGCTGAGTTTACAAGGCCAAGCAGCTCTTACATAGTGAGCCCTGCAAAGCCTGCCGGAGAGCTGTTAAATCAGGGTGGGTTTGGTTTTGTTTTATTGTTTTTTGGATTTTTTTTTTTTCCTCTTTTTTCCCATCTTCATTAATTAAGATCTCCCAGGAGAGAAGGTTTCCATGTTCCGGCAGCAGCAACTGTATCCTGCTCTTCATTAAGCTATTTAAACCATGCTGAAAACTGTGAAGTGGCTTGAGAGTTTTTTACTGGCTTCCTGATTGCAATGTAACATCAATTTTGGTCCCCAGTGCACTCGCAGGAGAAAAATAATTTGTGCTGAGCTCTGAGGTTACGGGTCTTGCCTATATTAGGGATTTTTTACACAAAAATCCCCAGTTATTGTAAGTGAAGCTGAGTAGATACACAGTTTTCCGCTGAAAAAAAACCAAGGTCCCCTTAAGTTTTGTATGGCAATATATCCAAAATTAACATTTGAAGATATGGTCTCATCAGAGGTAATGATAAAGATCTAATTACAGTTGGGTCTTTCTACTTCAGTTTTGTGATGCTAACAACTCCAAAACACAGAAATAATTTACTTTAATTTCTAAAATATGCATAATTGACTTCACATGCAGCCTGGATGCAAATTTACTGACACAGAAAACACTGTTCTTGTTGTCATGTGCAACAGAAGAATTGCTCTTTAAATATAATTAAAATCCTCAGAGAGAGAAGCTTAAATATTTGATGATTTTCAGGTCTTGCTAAAGTGATGCTGATTATTTTTCAGATTCTGCACCTTCTTTCCAGCTTTGGGAGATGTTTTTCCTGTGAGTGTCATGTGTTTGTGTAAATATCTCATGACCACTGAGACTGAAATTATCAGGGTGGTGGGTTTTTTTGTAATTGTAATGACCACAGCACGCAGAATGTGCATAATATCTGGCAACTCTAATGTCCCTCCTTCTGCCACCTCCCTTTACTGATTTTGCAGAAAATAGTGCCTTTCAAAATACATAAAGAAATCAGTGGAAGCTCTTTAAATATGTGTTAACACTGTCTGCACATGCTGAGTATTCTGTGGATGAAAACACATTAAATAATAAGAACATAATGTGCGTGGAGAGAGATGGAGGCTGGGGAAGAGGCAAATCACTGAAGGACCAAACTGGAAGGAAGAAACGAGGTGACGTATCGTGGCTGCAGGTAGACAGCTGGTCCCTGTCTGCTGATGCTGTCTCAGCAATACATGGATTTCACGGGGTGCTGAGGGGAAAGCACGTGAGAAAGAACCAAATGTGACAGCTGAAGGTTGCACAGGGGACTTTTGTACCTTGCAAGGCCAACAAAGTCTGGGGATTCACCTCAGTAAAGTCCTCTAAGGGGGAGATGGTCTCAGTAGTAGTGTCATAAACAGCAAAACTGAGGTGGGATGCAGCAAAAATGAGAGGAATGAGGAAAACACGATTAGGGGAAGGCTGTTTATCTGGGTGGAAATAGGGAGAGGTGGAGAAAGGGAATTAAAAGAGGAGCTAAAAAGGCGATCAAGAAATAAGAAAAAGGAAAAAAAAAATATACAAACAGCGCGATCTGTGTGGTCTGGAGGCACTTAGAGAGCAGCCCAGCACTTGGCCACCAGGATCACAGGACCATTCAGGCTGGAAGGGAGTTAAGAACGTCTCAGTCCAACCTTCTGCTCACAGCTCTGAGGTCAGACCTGGTTGTTAAGGTCTTTCTCCAGCTGGGTCTTGAAAACCTCCAAGGATTGCCAAAAACAGGATACTTAAACCACATCAGTTGTCTTGCCCACACCACATCTCGGCCCTGTTGCTGTGGCTCAGAAGCTGGTGGATGCTTTTCCCCCCTGCAGCTGCAGGTGGTGCCTGGGGGACACATCAGGTGTGGACCTTCCTTACCGAAGCTGCGTGTTATGGCAATGCAGGCCTTCAAAACTGTGTTGGGTATGTCCCTGACGGCTGTCTGAAGGCTCTTTATCCCTTCAGCCCTGCCTTGCTCCCTCTCTCAGGTCATCTGGATGGACACAAACACAGGGCAGGGTTTAGCCAGCGGTGAGTGACTGTATAAGTCAGAGTCAACCAAAAATTTGTTTGCAGGTAACCCTGCTTTAGCACTTCGCATCAAGCCTTTCCTACGGAACTAAGGATAATACGCAAAAAAGTGTTTTTAATCAGGATACAAGCCATTTATGCAAACCAATCTGAGTATCCGGTGTTTCAACATTTAGTAATTTGTGACTCATTGAAAATTTTGGCACCTAATTGTTTAATCACTCAGTTCTCTGCACTCATCAAATTAACCAGGACTAGAGATGCCCTATTTCCTTATGTTTCATTTTTGATTGACTCTGTACATTAATCACTCTAGGACTGCAATGTCAACGCCTCTTCCTCAGGCTTCAGAAATTATGATTTAACCGCAGCAAACATCATTCATGTAACCATAAGGCAGTAAAAGAAAACAAGAGCTCAGCTAATTTAGGCCTAGTTTCAAGGCCAGGAAAAATTACACCTAAAAATAAACTGTCTGACCTGAAGACCTTTGGCCATGGCAGTTTCACCATCACCCATAAAGTCTCCTCCACTGCTTCCTACCCTTGGTATGTTATTGCAGCACTGCTGCACAGTGCCTGCAGTCCCCGAATGTCCTCTCATCTTTTCCTGCAGAAGAGAAACAGCTGTTCCCTGTGCAGTGACAGTCTAAATGATTCCTGCTCAACTGCACCATCTTCCTTCTATCCCCGTGACGAAAATGATCCATATCCCCAGCTTCTCAATATATTTTTAACTCTAACTTTGTTCCCCTGTGTTTGCACCCTCTTGTTTCCAACAAATTCGGCACAAGAGACACCTCAAGCAAGGCGTAAATCCCCTGTTCTCTAACCAGGCACTAGTGAAGGTGTCTCTGAGTACTCTCCACCTCAGCCTCCCAGGGGCACTTTGAGTCCACACACACCCTGCTCCTACACTGCTGTCCCTCAGGATGTGCAATAACAGCGTTTCCTTTGTAGCTGCCTAGATATTTTTACAAGTAGAGTCAACACTTAACAGCTCTGAAACCTTTTTCCTACCGCCAAGTTTATTTGACAATAATAGCCAACAATTTCAACATTTTTCAGGGGAAATAATATACAATTTTGATTCCAAAAGTAACAATCCTTTAGAAAATTGTAAGAGAAAACGATGGGTTAATCCATTTTGCACTCACATTAGGTAAATAATTTCTTCAATGGCTAAGCAAAACTACATGAACCCACATCTGAAACTAACATTTTCAGCTCTGGAACACCTATTTCTGCTACAGTTTTAAAATCCTGGTGTGGGATGACAACTCTTAAAATAGCAACAGTCTCAGGCCTGGAAAAGATAAGGTATTTTCTAAGTATTAAGAAAAGAATTCATTAAAGAGTTACATATTCCATCAGAAAATGCATTATGATATTCATCTGGCTTTCAGAGATAGTGTTTTTTTCTTCAGAATAACAAACCTGACGTTAATGCGTACTTAGTGCACAACATTGTTTTTAATTAGAAAAAGGTTTTTTGTTGTGGTTTTGTTGGTTGGTTAGTTGTTTTTTTGTTGTTTTGTTTGCTGTGGTTTTTGTTTGGATTTGGTGATTTTTTTGTGGTGGTGTTGGTTTTTGTTTTTCAGTTTAGGTTTTTGTTTGGTTTTTGTTGTTGTGTTTTGGTTTGGTTTGTGTTTTTTTTTTTTTAATGGGAAAGAGTCATATCGTTTATGCTTTGACTTAATAGTATTCCAGATCAAATAAACTTCTGGTTCTTTTTTCCTCTCTTGTCAAAGTGGCTGTTTGGAAGAAAGGGAGAAATAGCTACTCCTGCTGCACCAGCACTTTAGATACGTAGAATAATCTGTAGTTGACATATTTTGTCACTAGAGGGAAATCCATTACAGTGCTCTGGTCAGTAATGCTGGTAGGCACACTATTCTCTAGAGCTGCAAAAAGTGCAACAGTCTTGAGTTTGGACGCTGAAGTTGTAGCAACTGAGTGTGACATACGGAAGACTGTTTTTCCCTTTCTCAGAAGGATGCCCAGGTAAATTGTCCTTAGTCTCATCACATCACATCAGAAAATACGAAGGAAGATTGTGGACCACAAGGGTTCCCAGGAAAGAGAAAATCCCGAACTGGGCCAACCTCACCAGTCTGGTTGTCCTGCAACAATGTCTCCAAGCCGAAACCAGGACAGAAAGCTGTCTCCTCAAGATGAACACAGGAAAGGAAAGAGTGATGCCTATTTGCACCACCAGCCCTCAGACCACAGACATTTGGGAAAATACAGCAGCATTTGAGATACTCCTAAGTACCATCTGCAGCTGCTCTTTCTCTAGCTGGTCTCCGTCTTACACCAGAGCTCACGCGGCTGTTGGCCATCAAACAAGATACTGAAGACAACTTGTGCTGTGTAGTTTTACAGGCTGTGTCTCTGGGACCAAAAAGCCAATTTGGAAGTTAATGGTCACAAACAAAAAGCGTGGCAAGCGGCGAGCTGGGGTGCTGCAGGGGCAAACCTGTTGCACTCTGCCTCACGGCCTCCATGTCCTCTCGTGCGTTCCTGTACTTGGTCTCTGTGACACACGCTGCAGGCCCCGAGAGCACGACCGCGTAGGGTGTGTACATCCCTGTGAGGACCTCAACCTCGCTCCTCGCCACCCCCAGGCCTGCTGGCTGGCTCGCCCCCGCTCCTGCCATGCACCCTGGTGCAACCAGAGCTCCCCGAGGTGAAAGTCACAGGTTGCACCTGGCCCAGGCACTGCTCCAGCCCTCGCATCGCTGAGGGTGATCTGCACCGCTGAGAGAAAGAACGACATGAAAGAGAAATGCTAATGGGGGAGAAAACCTGATTTTCAGTGCTGGCTCTTAGGGATTTTATAGTATATTTTATCTTTGGCCTCATTTGGGAAGTGTCAAAGCAAGTCGATGAGAGAATAGAAAAGGATGGCATGAGCTACTGCCATTTTGCATCACAGTTTGTCTATTTCTAGTTTAAATGTTTCATTTCAAGATAATAAATTGAACTCATCTCCGGAAACACCATTTCATGCTGTTTTAACAGTGGCCTTCTGCAGCTAAGCACTACAGAAACCAGTATTGCCTGTGTAGCTGGTATTAATGATGCTCCTTTTAACCAAAACCTAATTTTTAACAAAACACAGTCACCACAATTCAATGCTTACTACTTTTATTTTCCTTTTTAAATAGTGTTACACTCCTTACCATTCAAATAGTGCATCTAAATATCAGAACATTCTAAACACTGAACCTCATGCTATGAATTAAATAAGTAATAAAGAGCTGTCTAAGTGATTTCTTAATAGACCGATCCTCACTGCCATCCATGCTTTCTGTTTGTTTGTTTGTTTTTTTCTTTCTCCACTATAGTGATATACACTAGTAACTACTTTGCTGCTCTGGCATCTTACACACAGATGCTGAAAGAGTAGATCTTTGCAACAACACAGGGTTATATTGACTTGTACTGGCAACATCCTCAGCTTTGATCAGCCCTCGATATAATTTCCCGATTATATTGTTCCTTTAACCCACTGCAAAGTGGTTTTCATCCTCTTACACAACTTACTTTGAATGCAGCTGAGAATTAGATTACAAGATTTTCAGGCTTCAGAGAGAATGCCTGAACTTAAGAGTCTTCAAAGCCTTGGAGATCAGAATGAAGAAATACTTGTGTAATTCTGGTTTTGAACAGCTGTCAAAATCAATTTAACTTTCAAAGTTTCTCATTCTGTTCCAAAAACTGGAGTAGCTCTGTGTTCGCATATGGAACAGCTGAAAAAAACAAACAAACAAACAAAACCCCAACACCACGCAAGAAAACAAGACACGTTAATACATGAGCCCTAAGAAGCTTTTCCTCCTAACAGCATTTTCTTATCCTATGAATATATATTTTAGCACGCATATTATGGCCATTTTAAAAGGACTTATACGGGATTTATGTGCTATTCCTCGATGACAGGAACTGGCAGAGAAAAGAAGTTGATGAAGCAGACCAGGAACAGAAGAAGGAAAAGAAAAAACTGGGGAAACCACAAACAAGTTATTAGTGAAGGTGGATCAAAATTGGTTGGAGGAGACACCAACAAGCTTGTCTCCACCCTTAGGTTGTGACTTTCATCCAGTGGCTGCAGGTCACTTTTTGCTGTGGGGACAAGCAGGACTTGTAGATTTGCCTGTTTTGGAGCTAGAAATGCCAAAACATCCAGGATTCAAACTTCTTTCTAGATTTTTTCCTTCTGATAAACAAGTATCTTGGGAAAAATAAATTTAATTTGCAGAAATCCATAAATTGTAGCCACTTACTCACGTAGGTTTGCTGCACTATAGCTCGTTTTCCATAGTTACATGCTTTAGAATCACAAGATAAACAAAAACAATTTTCTTTACTTGCTGACTTAACCAGAATGCTTTCTGACAAATTTCGTGCTGTTTTCAGGGAAAATTATATCATTAGGCTGGAGCCAAGGAGTAACCTTTTTCCAGTGCCTGTTTGCATACGCATATATACACGGGTAGAGAGAAACTCATAGAAAAACTTCAGTTGGAAGGAACCTCCTGATCTCATCTAGTCTGATCCCTGCTGAAAGCAAGGCCAACCTTGAAGTTATATTCAAAGTTAAAATTAGATGGGATTGCTCAGGGTCATGTCCAGTCGAGTTCTGATTATCTCCAAGGATGGACATATATGCTCTTTCCATGATAAGCAAGCAGCTTAGATCCAGAGCACAGGCAGCTCAAGGACTTAATGTTTTGGACTTTATCTGTGAAATAAATTAAGAACACTAATGGAATGTATCATGTGAAAGAAAGACACTTCATCCCATTCACTAGACTCAGATCTGGACTTGGATTATGATCTACTGTTCTGTGACTAATTTCGCTTTTCCATTTCCAGTGTTTTACTCTCACTCCAATATCACAAAAATCATGGGTATTTTTTTCTTTTAGGGGAAAAAGTTAATGATATTAGATACAAGTATAAAATTTAAGGGCTAAAATTAAAATTATATCAAGATGTTTCCTTTTATGTTCTCTCTCACGTAGAGACTCTGAAAAACTTCCTTTACTGATTAATAGACTTCTGGCAATCAAAAAGTCCAAAGTTTCGCTGGCAGGACTGAACTCTCTTGCTCTTTATCGATGATGAACCTTTTCAGAAGCTGCAAAAGTAATTAGTTAGGCTTTTTTATAAATTACCCAGGGAAAAATATCTCCTTTTCACCAGCTCAGAGTTGTCAGTAAGAATAATAATGAAGTCAATTGGCGAAAAATTAGGTTAATTTCAAGATAAGCTTCAAAATGTTGTGGCATTTGATGTGTTCCACATTTATTTTGAAAGGCTGAGCAAAATGTTGATATTTTGATCTATAAAATGTAATTGCTTAAAAATATGAATTGTTTTGGAAAAAGTTACCACAGGCAATGTTTTAAATACACAAAATATTGAGTAGCAACATGAAATTTTTGCAGGTAGGTAGGACCCAGGTGAAATACAGGACCAGACTAGAAAACGAGGGCTGCTGTAGCTTAAGCCAAAGTCATTTCAGATGTTCTTGACCCCACTGAAGGTCTCTATTCACTGCTGAAGGTCGCTGAGCCCATCCCTGTCTCCATTCTTCATCTTTCACAGTCACGGCCACTGCAAACCTCTCTTTTATGAAGATGGACTTGAACTAATACGCTGATTTGTAAACTGGGATATATACAACCTGGCACTGGCACAGAGCTGCAACCTCCAGCAGAATGGGGCAAAATCCACTGCTACATCTGTCAGAGCCATTGGGCTCAGCAACACACAACGTTAAAGCGCTTGTTCTCAAATGAAGAACAGACTTCAGATTCCTTCTTCCTTTATCTGCCCCTCATCTCCTAAAAGAAAAGGTTACCTCCACCTGTGTAGCATGCTGGCCCTCAGCCTGTCCACGTTCTCAGAGGATACCAAAGCCATTCCTCTCAGACCAAGCCCTTGGGGACTTTAAGAAGACAGACATCTATTTTATGGTTCACATGATCAAGGTATCAATTTGCTCATCCTGGTTAATGCTGGAACATCTCTGGATGAACAAACAAATGCTACTGTAGTCCTAGGGGAAACTTAAGTCAGACGGAAAGATTTTTCTCTGGCTATTAAGAGACTCCAGGGTTAAGCAATGCCCAAGCATGATTTTCAGGACCTTTATTTTGGACATAGGGCAATACCTTAATCTGGCTTTTAGCCCCAACAGCAACAACACATCGACAATAGGAAACAAAACAGGCCCAGGGCATAGGTTGCCACATAATAGACCTAGCCCAGGCAGCCTTACAGAGGTAGGAGAGTGTATGTGTTTTAAACTTAAGGAGGGGAAATCTAGGCTAGACACAAGGAAGAAATTTTTTACAATGAGGGTGGCAAAATACTGGCACAGGGCACAGAGAGGTGGTGGATGCCCCATCCCTGGAGACATTCAAGGCCAGGCTGGACAGGGCTCTGAGCAACCTGATCTAGTTGAGGATGTCCCTGCTTATTGCAGGAGGGTTTGCCTAGGTGATTTTTGAAGGTCGCTTCCAACCCAAACTATTCTGTGATTCTGTGGATGGTAGATTGAGATTTCCATTGGCTCCTCTTGTCCTCATTTCCAGGCAGAGCATCCAGCACATCAACATCTCAGTAGGTTGATAAGTGTGATCCTAAATTCACCCTTTAACAAGGCCTGATTTCTCATTGCCTGAGCAAAGGCAGCCCTTACTGTGAGCCTAACCCAAGCCCTAGCACAGCCAGTACCATACTGCCCCTGAGTTGTTTGCACTCTATTTCCGTGTTGGGACATCAAAAGGCTGCCATGACCCACCGGGACACTTGTCCCATGCTCAGTCTCCAGCCTCAAAAGCTAAAACCGTAATTGCAGCATGAGCCATGTAAGATAGAACAAGGCAAGAAGTCTCAAACTTGATCCCTTGTGGCTTCTTCTAACTGAGACCTTATTCTTGTTTAGTGAACTCACCCACACATCTTATACCCTGCCCCTTCCCCCCCCAAACAAATTGACCTATGCTGATTTCCCTTTCCACTCCCTGTCTGTCCCAGCCCTTATTCATGTCAAATGTCCCATCATCGCAGCCCAAAAGCAAAAAGCTGCGGTTCCCTCCGGAACAAAACGTTACTTGATCACATCAACTTCCAAGAAACCAAATACATTTAACCATAGCCCTAATCTTTTACACATGCTTAAAAAGGCAAACCTGATCTAGCTCTCTTCCTCAACACATTTCGCTCAAGATATTCAGAGGCTCCAGATTTACAACTCAAAATCAAATAGCTAATAGCTAAATAATTAGAAAATTATGTCTTAAATATTTATTTTATTTCCCTAACTCCCCACTTATTTAACTGAAACCGGTAATTAACTTTAACTACAAATTATCCAAGGGAACTCCTATCAGCTCAAGAGGAAAACCAAGCTAGGACAGGTGCAATAAAACTTGGTGGTTTTTTTTTCTGAATGCAAGATTTACCTCTCTATTTAGACCACTGAAAAAAACCTACTCCTGCAAAGTCCAATCAGACTAGCAAAAAAGGTGCTTTGCAAATCCGAAATAATGCCCTCAGACCATGCCAGTGCTTATCCATAGTTTGGTGTAGCCATCCTTCACACCCACCTGCTTCACTGGAGGAAAGGGTGATCCTTCCAGAAGAGGCTCAGAGGAGCAGCCCTATGAGTTAACCTGAACTCACAGTAGCCCAGGAGAGTCGTTTGTTTAAAAGCAACCAATGTGTGTCAGAAGCGCTCTAACAAACCTCAGTTCAGAAAACCTGGAGTCCGAAACGTACAGAAATAAATTTGAAGCTTCCTCGGACCTCAGCCTGGAGCCCTAACATAAAAATTATTTCTGCCTGCATCACCCCCCTCCAAATTGTCAAATCCCAAACCAAACCCTCAAATAAGACTTATTTATTCTGAACAACTGGAAAACATATACATCCCTCAAAATATCCTCCCCTTAGAAGTGAGACTGATCAAGGAATGATACTAGGGTTAAAGTTAGGAATGGAAGTTACCAGAGCAATAGCCAAATTGTTGTATGTTCATTGCAAAATAAATGAAATGCCCCCTCCCACCCAACAGGATTAAAAGTCAGTGTCTGCAAAAACTGGGCCACCAAACCCACGCTTCTTTGCAAAGCTGACATGGCAAGGGGATCCCAGCACATGATCCATGCTGAACTTAGGCCAAAACAGAAAGAAAAGAGCTTATTCTGGTATTGCCAAACCAAATGGCAAAATAACAAATGGATTGTGCAGGCCACACTGTGGGTGCAGCCTTGCAAAACAGTACAGCTGTTGTAGGTAACCGGGGACAGGCTTTGCTTTGACCCTGGCAGAGCCTCAGGACAGCGGTTTATCAGGTTTGCTTTGCCTGAATTTGCCTAGACCTGCCTGGAGCTTTCCTTTTATCTGGTTTGATTTGTTACTGTAACAGTCATTTTCCTAATGGCCAGGTAGCTACTCCTAACTTGCTTTGCTTATCTTCATACAGTATAATCATAGTTTTTATATAGGCAGCAGTAACACGCAGCTGTTCTGTGTAGTGTGAAGTATTCATGACCTTAGCAGAATGCTGTAATGCAGGCCTGGTATGACAGCAGAGGCCCTGAAGGTTGGCTTCCAAGTGGTGGTGTAGAGGAGTACGGGCACAGGATGAGAGTTGGGACGTGGGCTAATGCTGAGGGTTGCAATGCCCTAACCCACACACCAGTGGTCAGATAGCAAAGTACAGACCTGGGAGCTGAACGAAACCCATCTCAGGAGTAACAAAAAAAGTAAAGAGCAAGTTTCTAACATAGGTAAAATGCACCATATATAATAAATTTAGATGCGATGTAGAATTGCAAACTGATGAAGAAAGACAAAGCACAAAAGTTGTTGGGAAACGTGAATATGACTGTAACTGGATCCTAGAGGAGGAGGAAGAAACTGCACCACACTCCTCCCAGCAAAGGACTCAGGATGCTGTTGCCTTGTCATACCTGTTCCCCCTAGGCAGAAGCCATTTACCCAGAGGAGCATTGGCACAGTGAGTTTTGACTCTATTATTATTACTACTATTACTGAGGCTTTCCATAAATAATAATGTTCCTAATATCTTCCCTCTTTCTTCCTGTTTTAAAAAACAAACAAGTCAATCTGCATAATAACAATTATTTTATTAGACTGCTAAGACTTCAGTTATACTAATACTAAATTCTTAGCGTCCCCTGCTCTGCCCCACACCCCCCTCCTACCCCTGCAAGAATTTGAATGTCACAAGGCTTATACAAGCATGGATGTATTCAGGTGAAGAGCAGCAAGGGCTGCTAGACTGGCTGAGGCTGGAGTCAGAGTTTGATTTCAGGCTGGATTCATAGCTCAGGTCTGAAGGGGCTCTCCCAGAAAGCGTAGAGCTTGGCCTCTAAAAGGTCTCTCAGGTGCGGCTGAACTCAACCAATGTCATTCACTGCGATCCCTTCACATCTGCAGCTACATTTCTGCAGTCACCCCTGACTCTAACAAAATCATCAAACCTTGTTGAGTGAGCCTGAGCAGAGGCAGAGTTCAGCGGCCCGTGCAGGCATCAGCTGACAGCTTAAACTGCCACCACCTTGTTTAACTTATCAGTTGCCTCGGTGTACCCCAAATCCCAGCTGCAGCCAGGTTGTGGGCAAGGATGGTGGCTTGGGCTTGCATACACCCGTGAGCAGGAGCAGGCTAGAGGTGAGCCTAGCTGGAGCTGCCAGCACTCCTGCAGCCTCCTGCCTCCTCTGCCAAAATCTGGGAGCCTGAAGCTTGGAAAGGGTTGTGTTGTGCCAATAGGAGGGGAAAAGGATGGAGGCTGCCCAGGAAGAGCCCAAATCAGTTCACTGTCCCCAAGAACAGTCTCAGCTTTCCCTTGGGCTTTCTGCTTTCTGGTGTCTCTTGATTTGACTTAGGTCTTGGGGGCCACATCACTCTGGGTGTTTTTCCTTCCAGTTTGGACACTGGACCATGACAATAGCTCTTAGGCAACAGAAATAGTTAATTAAGCAGCAAGTCCCTGAATGGAGTTGTCACGCAACGGGGTCAATTTAACTCATTTTCCTTGGACTCTGTCCCAGGACTGCTATCACCACACAGTCCAGAAGGACACAGTCAATGTTCAAGTAAACAAAAGATTATTGGTCTGCTTGGGAAATTGGGAAGGAGGGGAAAGATAAATTGAACTGCCTGGATAACCATAAAAAGATTGATTGTTGTTACTAGTGCAGGGCAACGATAGAGGATAAGAGCTATATCCAAGTTTTGCAGTGAAAAAAAAGACAGAAAAAACAATAAGAATAAAGCCTTTCCTACTTATACAAAAGTTATTCTACACATAGTCACTGAGTTAAAAAAATGACTGAATGAGGGAAAGATTTTTATCATTCCTCCTCTTTTTTAGAAGGAATCAAAATCAAATGTGAAGACCTTAATTTAAATTAATCACCCTGTATTCTTTTCTTTTTATACACTTCATATTTACAGGTAATTTACTAAGACAAAAAAGATATTTTGACTTATCATTGCATCGAAAGAAAAAAATAGATCTTAAGGGTTTTTTTCCACCTTCTTTAATCTTTGGATGTTTTAGTTAATGGCAATTTTTACAGGAGACAACACTACTCTCATTCAAGATGCCATCTTCACTATGTCTCTCCAGGTAAGTCCACAGCCTGACACAACTATATTCCTCATCATGGTAGAAAAACCTTTTTGACAGCTAATCAACAGGATTCCTGCAAGGATCCCAGCATATGCTGCTGCCTTTGTGCAACTTTATGATGCCCTGCTTCTAAGGTCATTGATGTTCTTTTCATTAACACGCACTTGCGTGACACCGCTGGTCCTGGCACACCTTCAAAAGAAACTCCCCGACAGTCTGTCACAACCCACGGAGAAATGTTTGCTCTGAGAGCTTAGCAGTATTCAGAGGTGCCTATGACAGGAGTCTTGTAAATAAAACCATACTAACAGAAAAGAAAGAATGCTGGGAACACAATAGGCAGCCCTAAAACATCACTTCTAAAACCCCAAGGTCTCTACTGCTGGATATTTGTTTAAAGAACCCTCAGCTGTAGCTAATCAAACCCAGGGCCACAGAGTGAATCAGCAAGCGCCTTCAGGCAACAAGCCAGCACTGGCAAGCATTGAGAAAACACACATGAACACAAAATTTCCCCTTCTGTGGTGGGTGTGCAGTATTTCTTCCTCCTCTGAACCTCAAGTACTTCAAATAAAATCCACTAAGAATGAGGGAATCATCCAAAAAGTCCCCTGGGCGCAGACCAGGCCCCTCCATGACTCAGAGTCCTGTTATTTCAGCAAGGTCAGGGGGAGTTAGCCTAAACTCATTGTCAAGTAGCATTTGGTCGAAAGTTTTTTTAAAGGCACCGAGTTTTCTTGTGCCTCTGCTTAACTTTTAATTAAAGGCATAGTAAAACTGGGGGAATGGGACCGAATGGTGTATTAATAGCGACGCCCCAGACACCCTTGCTCGTGACGTGATGTGCATCACCCATACAGGAGAGAGAAAAGCTTTGAAGGAAGAAAACACAGCAGCAGCACTTACAAAAGCCAGGTAAGTCCGCATGACACGTATTTCTGAAATTTTATCTTGACAAGGAAAAAAATTAATAGATCATGTCAACCTCTTACAAAACCTTTTGTTCCTCACTGGTTGTGTTGTCTGGCAACAGAGCAGCTCTGTGTTTGGCCTGGAACCTGTATCTGAGCTGTGTTTTGGCAGAGCTACAGAATCCAGACATAGGTTTTGCCCCACAGAATAAGGCTTTAAGGACTTGAGAAAGAAGGCAAAAGAGAGCTACTCATTCTTAGGTAAAAATTTGAAAATATGTTTTAAAAAAGAATAGGATTTTTCAGTGCTCAGCTCTCACTCATAAGCAAATAAGCTTTAGAACTGTTTTTTCTGTAAGAGCTTTCCCTGTTTCTGTTACTAACATGTATCTATATATATGCAGCTAGATAAACAATTAGGAAGATACCTAGGTCCATTCAGCAGCACAGAGCAATAATCCAACTAGTTTTTGGTATTAAGCAACCTTAAGACCCTGATACCTTACCTTGCTAAATCTGCTTTGCTCAAGTATTTCTTCTAAACACTGTGTCCTCTTCATGGCTGTGCCTCTGGGAAGAGCAGCTACTTCAGCACTGAGTTGCAAAAGGTTTGGAGTATAGATGGAACAAGTGGGTGAAGGTGGCCTCGTTTTACCAGCACAAGTCCTCTTGTGAAAGCAGCTTCACTGGTATAAAGCGTCTTTAAACTGAGGCAACGGTGCCCATTTTAGACAGATCAGCCTGGTCAATGCAACCAAGTACCACCAAGTTGCTCTGGAAGACTCTGTGGCATCTGAGGAGGCTTCAGGAGCTGGAGCATGGTGGCTTAGCAGAGTACAGGAGCTAAAACACCGGAGGAGCTGGGCATGGAGACTGTCAGTACCCAAAGATAATTCCAGAAATGCTCTGCTTTCGAAAACTGGCACCAATAAAATGTTACAGGACACTCAGAAGGTGACATAAGAAAAGCAACTCTTACTGAGAAGGGTTTCCAAAGGTTTTCAAATCCATGTGCTTTGTTTCTTGATGCCCGCTGCCTGGAGCAAACCATACTTTTATTTTACCAATTAAAACTTGTTAAACTTGCACTTACCTTCTGTATTATTTTCTATTGCCAGCAATTTAAAGAGTCCTGATGAGCTCCCTACACTATTTCTGTTTTACTGTGATACTTCTAATCTGTGGACAGCTTGGTGACATGGTAATTCACAATATCATTAGAAACTGGAGGAACTTTTAGATGCAAACTTCAGTATTTGAAATACTACGATTAAAAAAAAAGGTAATTTAATATGTTAGTGAACCTTTCATTTTTCTTTTAGAGTGGAAATCAAATTAAGTTCTGATCTTGTGAAGTCATTGACTGAACCCTATGAAATTTTTATTACTAGGGGAAAGGTATGAAATACCTCCACTCTGCCTTGGGCACATTAAACTGTAATAATAAGACTCAAACTATTTCATGAAACTGAGAAATCGGGAGGAGAATGCTAAAAAGGGTAGAGAGTATATCTTTCACTAATGTCTTAGCCACATAAACAAAAGCCACTAAAATTTGTTTTGATACTACTTTATATTTATATTATTTATAGCGCAACACATTGATAAAGATGAAGTCTATTTTGTTACACTCCTTGGAGAGAAAATTTGTCATTTGCTGAGCAGCTGCTTTAATGGATTTGTGGTCTATACACAGGTGATTTATGCAACAAGATGCTAAGAAATATGTATGCCCAAGCCAACTTGTTTCTGGAAGAAGGCTATCCTTATTCCAGAGCATTTTGACAGCACTTTATTACATAGACTGGGTATATGCCTCTAAAATGAACAATTATCTCAGTTTAAAGTTTACTTAAATTAAAAAAAAAAAAAAAAGTATTTTTATGATATAGCAATATAGTTTCTGTGGAAGCCCTAGTTCCTTCATTATATTCCTGATCACTGATCTCCATCACAGCCAGGTTATGATCAATAAATACTAGAACTCGTAACAGTTATATGACACTTTAAAAACCTAGAAGTCCTTTTTAATTGTGTTAATAAAACAAGTATTATAGTAAACTTACACTTCTTCTATTAACATTGTGTGAGTATATTCGAAGTAAGATTAGAGGAAGGCTTGCCCAAAGACAGGACTAGCGTGCAGTATGCCAGAAGAAATAGCACGCCGAATGACATGTGTACTCCCCTTCCTTACTCAGAACAAACGCTCCACAGCACTACGCAGTTCATCACAACATTCACGTGTGGTGTCTCACTTTGTGCTCAGTTTCATGACCAAGTTTGCAGACTTAATTCATTCCATAATTAAGATTTTTTTTAATTGTTCTTGTAGTTTACACAATAAGCAACACTGGCATGCACGAATTTGTATTTAATAACAGAATTTAAACTCATCCACTTGCCTGCAAGCCCCATAACTGGTACCCTTTTCAGCAGTGTTATTAGAACTACTGAGCACTCCAAACAAGATCAGAATCTGTTTGTACTATGTATTTTAGACAGGAGAGTAAAGTCCATGCACCAATGGGTTTAAAATACATGGATTTTTAAAGCGCAAAAGCAAGGTAGTTCAGTGATTTGTTATTAATGTTGATCCTATGCTCCTTTTTTAAAAATTCATGTTAGCAATTGCAAGAAAGAAGAAGTAAGCAGTTACAAGTAATTTTTAAGGGATTCATAATGAGCTCACACCAACCTCTAGATCAAACGGCAAGGTTCCCACATGGAACTGTGCGACAAGTCAGGAGCTGTTATTCTTGTGCTTCATGCAGACCAGAAGAGAGGCCCTGCAGAAATCAGGAGGGTTCTCCCTCCAAACTAGGCCAGCGTTTGCTCAGGCTGTAAAACTTTGTCCAAGTACCAGGGTAAATATTCAAGCAGTTCATCTGTTCCAGCAGAAGAAACAATGCTGGATTCATAGCAGAGAGGAGAGAGTGAAACTCCCTGCAGTTTAGCAGTTAGGGCACAAAGCTCAGGAAAAAAAAATCCTGGATAGTCCTTGCTTCGCAGCCTGTTTCTGTTTTCTCCAGTGACTCTTCCCGCTCTTTCTCATCTGCTGACACTTACTTGCAGACACCAACTTACTGTACGAAGAAGCATAAGCTGTCGTGAAGAGTCTAATTGTGTTGATGTGTTTATATATGATCCAAGACACCATCCCGGATCAAGACACTCGGGAAACTTTGAGCAGGAAAGTTTTGTTTGGTCAGACACATCTACTAGATGTTGAGCTTCTCAAGCATGTGATCATACATCCTTCAGCAAAAGTGGAATAAATTGACAGGCTGAGAGAGTTGGGGTTGTTTAGCCTTGAGAAGAGAAGGCTCCTGGGAGACTTTACTGCAGCCTTTCAGTACTTAGAAAGGGCCAATAAAAGAGACGGGGACAGACTTTTTAGCAGGGCCTGTTGGGTTAATGGTTTTAAACTAAAGGAGGAGTGGTTCAGACTGGACATGGGGAAGAAATTTTTTACAATGAGGGTGGTGAAACACTGGCCCAGGTTGCTCAGAGAGGTGGTAGATGCCCCATCCCTGGAGACATTCAAGGCCAGGCTGGATGGGGCTCTGAGCAACCTGATCTAGTTGCAGATGTCCCTGCTCATTGCAGGGGGGTTGGACTGGATGAGCTTTGAAGGTCCCTTCCAAACCAACCTGTTCTACGATTCTATAAAATTATCTTGCACACAACTAAGAGCAACCCATCACCAGGAGACGCCAGGGAATAGCTAGCTTTAAATCTGCACACCCTAGTTTGTATTTTAGTAACTTGTTCACTCATATCCTCAGGTCTGGAGATCTCCTCATCATGACAACGAAGTAGATAATAACCTGTATTACTCAAGTGTCTTTGTTACTTCAATACTTTCAAAAAGTAGTTCTACAGAATCATGTAAAAATAAACCAAGGTTGCCTCATTCTAATCCCAGAAGCTGTGACTGCTCAAATACCAGCTTTCCTTTATTATTCATAAATTGCTTGTTCTCCTTAAGCTGATGTGGAGAATGTTACTCATTGCAACACTATCTGAAAATTGATACAAGTAAATACAAGTTTGGAATCCCTTCAGTATTCCAATGAAAGGACATTTTTTCTTATTCCCACTCACCAGCCCACCACCTTGCAGGCTTCCAAGCAGCAGGCTACACTCTTCTTTCATGTCCATCCTCAACACCTGTATAGATAACACACGTATCATGCTCTTATGATCAGCCCTGCAAGCCATGTTAAGACTAGATGAGTGACACTAAAAGCATCAACTGGCTTCAGAAATTTGTGACAACCAAACGTGACAGGAGAATGATCTTTCCTTATTTTCAAGACATCATTTAGGAAAGCACTCCCCTCGCTTGGCCTACCTTCTTCTAACCACTTCCTCCTACACCTTGAAGCAGTGTCCAGAACACATGCTATTTAAAGGAACCTCTTCCCACATCTGCTGTGTAAAAACTTGTATTTTCAAATAATACAAGGCTGCATTTATCCAGGACCCAAACAGGTGGAAGTCCAGAGATACCTGCAACAGGATCAGTCAACCAGCTTTATCCATAGACCAGCGTCTATGAAAAAAGGAGATATTTCTGAGGTAAGTGTACTACTGGGTGTTGTTCCTGGACTCTGGAGGACCACGTGAGTTCTGTGGTGTTCCGTCTGGGGACACTAAAATATTTCCCTAAGGTTTTCCTGTGCTCACCTCTTCTTGCCTGACAGCTCAACCCTTCTCTCAGTGAACAGAACTGAGAGCTCTTGGCATTATGCTGTCTGCTTAAGCACAATAAATTGTAAGACACAGGCACAGAAATTATACTACACAGGATAAAAGTCAAAATCTATTCCTGATACATGAGACTCTGCAGTGCAATCTAGTCCATGCTGAGCTCTCTATTTGTACTTATCGAGACAAGTAGTTGCATTGCATGTTTCCAGTTTTAGAAAGCTGGTAAAGAAAATGTCAAGGATTGTTTTATGCACACCCTTACACGTAAGAAGATTAAGAACAAGTCTAACTAGTTTTCAGAAAGAACAGAAAATCCAGAATTAATCATCTACTGAGGTCCAAAGTTCCAACATTTCTCATGAATTCATGCGCTTGTCTGCCCACCCACTTATAAGCCAGGTCACTCAAAATATTTCAACAAATAATGAATTAATCATGACAACGAATGTAATATAGTATGAAAGCGAAATGAGGGAAGTAAAATTCAAATATATGATCCAGCAGCTACTAGCTTCACCTCAGATCTGGCCAGGTGTTATAGCTAAGCATGCATGAATATCAGCTTCCTTCCTCTCCTCATTCCTTCAATACCGTTCCTGAAATCCTGTTCTATATTCAAGAGAAAACACTGTAACACTATTGACATTCTACATGTTTTGTATGATACTTTGATACAGCCCATTCATTTTTGCTCCAGTTTCAGCTACTTATCTTTATTGCCAGCCTGCAGAAAATACAGCTAGTTTTGCTCAAAACAGCCAAGAATTTATAAGCGTTCATTTACCCTCTGTAGTCAAACACTCAGAGAATAAAAATAGCACCTTCCCATTTTTCTGGCTCTGAAGAAAATTTGTGACCAGCTTCCATTTTCCTAGCTTCTAGTGCCTTGGCGTTTTCTCTCTGGCATTCTGCAAACTCCTGCCTGCAGTACAGCATTCAGACAAAGCAGGCTGTCTTCTTATTGCTGTCGGACTGTAAAAACATTGACTACCCTTAATTCACTTGACTAGTTTTTCAATAGAATAGTTGATTCCTCATCACACCCATATACCTTTTTTCTTCCTCTCACATTCATAATCAAAATCTAAAGTCACACAGAAACTCCTGTACAGCCCCATATCAAAAGCAGCTCTATCTTTAGGGTATTAAAAAGGAAAATTATAAGCCAGCCTATTTTTTTTTTAGTTTAACCAGTTTACATTTAAAAACCTGCAACAGTCATGTCCATCTCTGAGGAACAACTTACATCAGCACTGGTAGAAGGGAATCTGAACAGACCAACTACAGGGAAGGAGCTGTGTACATCTGCATTAGCATTTTAACTTGTATCAGCTTTGGAAGCATTGCCCGCTCACCTCCACTCACTGCGCTTTTGGCTCACATTGTGGAAATTCCCTGCATGTGCCAGTCCAACTGCTTTTAGATGTGACTTAGCTTGCTATAGGTATTCCAAGGGATCGCATAAATAAACATCCAGTATAGGGGACCCAGAGTTGTAACATACTAAAACTCCCAAAATGTACAAAGCATGGAGAAAAGGCCTTTTACAGCAAATGTTTTGCCTTACGGGTCTACCTTGACTGCACTACCCTGCCTGCTGATGTGGACTTAATCATCCCAGCCTGAAATTCTTAAAAAAAAAAAAAAAAGTTGTTAAGCTTTCTTAATTTGCTTCCCACTTTCCCACTCCCCGCCCCAGGCATGTGAGCTTAAATGTTATTTTTAAAAGTAACAGAAAATTCAGTACTTGAAACTTGATTTATGAGTCTAAATACCAACTCATAGTTAATACATACTTTTGAAAGGTTATCTGTAAGAAAAGTCACTAGAGCCTGAATTTTTAAACTCTGCTTCACCACATTCAGAGGAAAAGCTAGTGAAAGAAGAGAACAAAATGAGATAGTGCTAGACACAATCCCCAACACTGTCATTTTTACTGCAGGTTAAGATGTCTAACATAAAGAAGCTGATGGTATTTACTGTAAGTGCATATGTGTATTTGTAAACCAAGTCAGACAGAACACATTAATACAAATATAAGAGGTACTATACACTTTCAGCATCGAAGCTATATGACATATCCTTATTTGCTGTAACAGTAAAGGAATTCCCAGAAAACAAATACCAAAATAAGGAATTCTTACAGGATACCGCTATTAACTTATTTCTACATACGCACAAGACTGTCTCCTGAAGTCACAGCACTTTCCCTCCCCCAATTATTATTATTATTATTTTTTAACAGCTGCTGTTTAGTGTACTGTCTTTCAATCTAATTTGACTTGTCATGGGCCCTGAACTGCATGCATCTTCCCTGGGGCTGCAAGTCCTGAAGACTGCCAGGGAGGCAGAGCTTGCAGGGCCAAACCACTGTTAACTCATTACTTGGTGCTGAGGTCATGCTGATGAAAACGTTCACTTACGCCAAGTGCTCCAGAATACACTTTCTCACTTTTCGCATGCAACTTCCCCGCATAAAGAACATATCCTGACTTTCAGGATGCACCATCAAACAGGCGTCTCAATATGAAAGAACACGCCTTCAAAAAAAGTTTGAAATGAATGCATTTGAGGCAACAAGAGTAAGTAATTAAACTTTTATTCATGATCATTTACATATGACTAAAATGTTCACCACAAATAGCAAACTTTCAGTTATCTTGTATTTAGCAATGAAAATAGTAATCTCTTCATAGTAAAGCACCAAGGAGCACATCACAGAACAGTCAGAAACAGATTCCGTGTACCAGCTTTTCCCTCATAATGCACATGACAAAACTGAAGATTTTATAAAAGTCTAAAAGTTTCAAAACAAATTCTAGAGTCACCTGAGTGCTTGGCAGGAACAGTATTATTTAGTAGCAGTTACATTACCTGTAGTGGGATTTACATAGCACTTTTTTCTGCCTTTCTTGAAAAAAAAAAAAAGATACTTTTCATAAAGCTGAGACAGACATAATTGGGCCAAACGTTGGGTTTTGCCTGTATTTTTCAATGGGAGCCAAACAGAACAGCTTCCTAGCAGGAGTATCTACAAAAACTATAAGAGTAGATGTCAACAAGAAAGGAGAAGAAAAAAAAAGAGCTCATTATAGCCTGATCAGTAGGGCCCAACTGTTTACAGGCACCTATGCCCACTACTCCACTCAGCTTTTGCCATTACATTTAATTAGCATTTCATTCAAACACACTACATTTAAGAAGACAACATGATTTTTTAAGTTGTGTACATGGACAGATTCATGTACACACTTTTGGTAGTCATTTAAAGCTGTAAAATTGATATGTAAAGAGAGTCCTATGGACTCCATTACAGATGAAAGAAAAATAACCAGAATCAGCGTTACATACAAAACAACATTCTAACACAGAAACCAATACAGTTATCAAATAATTCATTAGAGAATAAAATTGTTATACAAAAAGAGAAATGCTGCCTTTTTATCACTTCAGAACAGCAAATAAGAAGGCAACATTAGGAAAAGTGCACAGCAGAATAGAATTGTTCAGTTTTCAGAAAAAGTTGAATTTTTCTTCAGATATCAGGCTTTTGTCTGGAAACGTACTGGGTTAAGATTGCTTATATCTAGATCAGTCTCTTCTTGCATCAGTTCTCAGCAAGGCGCTTAGTCTGACATGTAGGAACGATACATCAGGGCCACGATGATTGCTGCTATTGCTGGGATCACCCAGCTGGACCACAAACTAGAAAGAAGATTTTGAAACAGCAATTTAGGAAGTAATAACCAGCAAGTCTTAAAAAAAAAAAAGAAAAAAGAAACAAACAAACCAACAAACAAAACAAAAACAACCCACAACACCAAATCATTGCTTAAAGATGACCTTCTTCCTCATTCCAACAAACACGTGAAAGACCAACCCACAGAATACCTAGGCTGGCCAGTAATACTCTAGCCAAGTAGTAAAGAAGCTTGTACTGTTAAGGCTTTGGACTAGAGTTTACAAGAAGTTTGCTTACTAGAGAAGAGTAGGACTCCAGACACATTTAAAATCACGGCATGCTGCCCAGGCCAGAATATCATTCATTCAAAAGCCATTTAAGAAGCAGCATCACAAGATACTTTCAAGCTCCCCACTCAGAGGGCCATGGAACAATCAGCAAGACATAAATTCACGAAGTTTGATTCAGTGGCGTTTCAAAGTCTTTTTTCCCTCCTCCCAATTCTGACATGGATTTTCCTTCTTACAGACACAATCCTTTGATTTCCCTTAAACACAATAGCTGTAGTAAGCCTTAAAAGTGAGGACTACATGTCGGTGAATGAGTCAGCAAGATCACCAGGTGCCTGCTGTTCACCTGATAGTCTCCGGAAGACTTGTGCAGCATAAATCATTTGGTAATATTGATACATATTGATGTGAGGAAAAAAAATCTGGACAGTAAGCTAAAATACTTGTAAGGTGGTACATAGATGCCAACTTGGTCTTTACATAGAACAGAAATTTTCTTGCACCATCCTCTGACAACTAAGCTTCCAGCAGATAGAAGCTATGCAGCTTTCTAAGCTTCAGAAACATAATCATAAGGAACTTCACGTTTGACATCAGGTGCCATACTATACCTGGATTGAGACTGAACAGTCGTAATAAGAGTTTCCTGGAAAGCAAAGCATAAAAAGATATTTACATCAGGCAGACATCCCTCTCCATCTTAACTAGCTACTCAATTTCTCAAAACCCATTAAGTGGGACTAGTTTAAAAACGGCTCAGTGCATTGAATTTGGAAAGCATTTTCTCAGATTTCCTATAACAGACTGTTGTATTAGAAAGCAGGTAGCAGCAGCTTCTGTAATCAACATTGCATTGAAAGTTATTAAAAAAATATCACCACAAGGAATTTTGCTGCAAGTTTTCCCATGAAGCTGTCTTCAACCTGAGGTTTCATTTGAAATTTTTAGTCACCTAAAAGACAAAGATTCCTTATTTGCCTAAAACCTGTTTGAAAAGACTGAGTTAAAACACATGTTTATTATATGTAACCTGTGTGAAGAAAGGTACTAATTTACATCCACAGGTTTATTAAACTCATTTTTTTTTAGTGTGGTGTTTCACATTGCATAAGAATCAAATTATTATAGCTGTTTCCAATATTGATTTGGACTTTTCATTCAGTTTCCACAGAAAAAGAAGCTCTACAAGATCAAATTCCAGTTAGGTACATATGTGCAATTTATACGAAGACTTATTAATTGGAATACAACTAACTGCACAGGGCCCTAAGCGCATTTAAAAGATCCAAGCATTAAAACCATACTTAAATTTAGTGGTACAACATCCATCACCGAAAAATAAATCACTCCAGTATCAGGATATTTGCAATTCATTTAGAGAGCAAAAGATTCCTAACATCCTCTCATAGGTTTAAACAGGCTATGTTTTCAAGCACACAAATTATCATAGGTTTACACATGACAAATACCATGTTTAAAAGAATAAGACTCAGTGATTATGCCTATATTGGTTTTGAGAACACCTCCATGAAAAACTAATCCCAAAGCCAAACAGCATGGAAGAGCTGCCCACATCATCAAGGCCAACACCTTCTACAACAGGCTTGCCACTTCCAAGGCCAAGGCGTGGTTCCTCCCACACTAAGACAGTAAAAGTACGTCCCAGCTCATTAAAAAATGGCTTTAAACAGTCTGACATTGGACATGTACACTGAATGTACTTTAAATACAGGGGAGAAGACATTTGAAAGCACAGAGCCTTCTGACGGCTCCCAGTGAGGCAGGACAGAGGGCCTAACCTTGTGTGACACACCCAGAGCACAGTGCAAAGTGAAACTGTCTTATCAGCTACACCCACGCGTCCTGCTGGAGGAGAGTGCTCCAGCTTCCCTCTGGAATGATGGAACACATATGCAGCGTAAATAACTACAAACAGTGCTAAGACAAGAGAATAAGCCCAATAGGAACTCAGCAAAAAGCAATTTGTATACATCTTAATGCCCAACTGACCACACTTTGGCCAAGCTAATATTCTAAGTGCTTCGGTTTTATAAGTTCCTGTGAGCTTTATTAAGCAATTGTATTACTACAAGTTGCACTGGGCAGTCTGTTTCTCAGTTGCATTTACAGCTGCAGCTCTTACAGCTTAAGTGTAAATTGCCCTGAATTTCAAAAGAAATCTGACCAGCAGATATTAATCTTGGTGGGAAGAAGCTCTGAATTCCAGTCGCCACTCCATTACTTATTTTTATTAGTATACCAGTTCCAGTCCTTAATTAATAATAAAAATGATAATTGCTATGGTGAACATTTCAGTATGTACACTTTTGTTTACTTTCTTTCCTTTAACTTATTAATATTATTGGAAGATCTTATAAAAGTGATTATTTCTTAAAAGTAACCTCTCAAACAGTAAGAGTAATATCCTATTCCTACTACGCTTCATTTAAAAATAGTCTTCAACTACTTCCTAAGTGCACTGCTGTACTGTTAAGCCAGCTCTGAGCAAACATCCTCTACACACACAGCAGCATCAACCGTACAAATTAATCTCTGATGCACTTGCTCCTTTAAGGGACATCTGTATTTTATGAGTTTGATAGTTGAGTTTCAAGACAACTTTATTCTATCAAAGATAGAAAAAAAAAAAAGGAAAAAAAGCGCAATACTGCATTGACAGGACACTTAGCAAAATCTACTGAAACAGTCAGGAAACAAACAGTATTTTCATCTTGAAAAGGGTTCACAATTGCAAATTAGCTCATCTATAATACAGCAAGCAAATGCCTCTACTTTAATAATATATTGGTAGCACTAGTAGATAAACATCACATTTTTTCCCCACAAACATTTAGTTTAATCCATTCTACTTTTTATTAAACCAGATACTAGAAAATCACTGACTGATTCTAAACTCGCCTTCTTGCTATAGTGTAACACAACTAGTAACCTCTTGGTTTGGAACCATACAAATTAAAAAAAAAAAACAACAAACAAACAAAACACCAAACCCCACAAACACCAAACAGGAAAAATAAGTTGAAGCCAGATCAACACATTTAAGAGATTTATAACCTGAAAAACTACACTTAAAATAAAGCTGAATTATTTTTGCCTCTGGGGATATACCATTTACAGACACTGCCCTAACGCCTAAAAGAAACAATGTGGCATTTCAAGAAACACACTTACTGCTGGTTTCTGAAGCTTTGCTCTATCATCCTGCAAGAAAGCAAGCAAAAAACTCCATTTAGACAAACCCAAATAATATTTGGATAACATTTATCACTAAATTCAATTTACAATTCTGTTCTGTTAATGTGTACCTATTTTTACCTAGGAAACAGATGTGCAAAAGAGCAGATGTCAGTGCATGATTTTTAGGTACCATAAACAAGACCACTTCCTTAAATACTTCCCAGTATACAATAAAGTGAAACCCTCGTCTCCAACATATTTCATTATTTCTTGTGCCCATGTTTTTGCATTTCCTTTGTCTCTAAACAGCACACATAACCTTAGCTTATATATTGATTACAATCATATTAGTTTACTTAGCCTACTTGTACTACCGGGCAAAGTCATCTAACTAGTTTTGGTCCAATGTCCAGGACAAAGGTCCCAAACTCTATGGATCTTTCATAAACTCACTAAGTTTTACTTAACATAGTCACATTTATTACAAAAAAAAGCCCAACAGTATATAATCTCGACAGTGCTGTGTTTGTACATTAAAGTATCAAGCAGTTTGTTTCATATAAAACAAAAACAGGTGTTCATCAAACAAGGAAGAACTGGACTGGTAGCCAGGTTAAGAACAACTTCACTGGCATCAGCTGCCCTCTGAAATAGATGACAAGCCTGCAAGGTTACAAGTGTGCATCAGAGCTGAATTATTTCATACTAGGAAAAGCTACAATAGTAGTGTTTATTAATAGATGACCTAAGACAGACAGAAGATCAGGAATCTCACCGTGAAATATGTTACTGAAGACAGTGAAACTTATGCCAAATGCAAGACAAAACATACACAAAACAAACAGAAGAGGAAAAAAGAAGCAGAGACAGACAGTAGAGTAAAGCAGATGGGCACCGTTAGGGAATAGACTGCCTTAGCACAGCAGCTAAACTAGGAGCCCAAACCTCTAGCAAGTGGTTTTCAACTATTAAGATGGAGGGGGGCCTAAATAAGGCCTATTTGTACGAAGTCAAGGCAGCATCTCTGTAGCTAGAAATAAATCCTTCAAACCTTAAGGCAGCAGAAAGGTGCTTGTTGGAAGTACAGGAGATGGTAAAGACAGTAAAAAAAAAAAAAAAAAAAGAGGAAGAGACAGATGATTCAGTGGGAACTGATCATAAACAATCCTGACAACTACAAGTAGGGAACACTGATATAGCTCAAGATGGGGGGAGCCAGAGAGGAGGAAGTCAGAGCATCAAACTAGAAGCAAGATGGTTACATAGCCATTTTCTAAATGCACATATCAAGAGCCAGGATTGAGACAGTAAAAAAAGATGGAAGCCTGGCATATACATTTACAATGATGAAGGAATGACAGCAGCTGTTAGTAACCACTCTACATACTGATGTAAGAAAAGACATTCTGACATCCCACTTTCAGGGGTTATAGTCTCATTATAAAGCTCACAGGGTACACCAGAAATGCCACGATTCCATGTTCAATTTATTCAAGAACTAAGATGCAAAATATTTCAGAACAGCAAACTTTTTGATGTGACCATTTTTATGCTACCCTAATCAAATCCTTTCCCTTTGGGGGAACCTATCTCCAGTCCAAGCCCACCCATAAACAACTGCAGGGCTGGCATCCAACCAAACTAGCAGCTCTCTTTTATTTTGAAGTAAATTGCCAGAGAAATAACTATACACAAAACCACTATGGTAAACAGCAAGTATTTGTACTCTCACATACTCACCGGATGAAGTTCCCCAATAATAAAGGTTTCTGACAGTGCCCTTGCATCTGTGGAATGGCCAACATCTTCAAAGTTCTCAGTAGCATCTCCCCCAGCTTGTTCCCTTAGGACCTCTTCACCACCTGGGTGCTGCAATTTGTAAAAGGTTCAAATTTGTTACTGAAAACCATTCCATGTGCTAAAAATTGAATTGTTAATTTCTACATTTCTAATACTACTAATAATAATTTTAAAAATGTACTTGCAAAATCAGCTGCTAGACTTCCTAGAGCAAACATAAGCCTCTCTGAATAACTACAGATTTTTATGTACTCTCTGAAGCAAAAAACAAGGAAACTAAGTCTCTATCAGCAATGGAGCAGTAAAAGGCATTACCCCTAGCAACTAAAGCATTTAGAACACTGTAGGAATCAGTCTTTTAATAGCCCAACTACTATATAAAGTTACAGACCACGTTCTCGCTTGTGCAGGAAATGTATATTTTTATCCAAACAACATTTTATGCAGCAAAAGCATAAAAGCGAAAAGCTATAAGTTGCAGCAAGAACATTCCAAGTAGATACAACAAAAAGCTATTCACAAGAAGACTCATCAGGCACTGAAATAAGTTTACAAGGGAGCAGGCAGAATCTCCATCCTTTGAGGTTGCCTAGACAAGGCCCTAAGAAACCTGACCTTCAAGTTGATCCTAGCTTGGGGTTAGACCAGATAACCTCCAAGGGTCCTTTTCGAAATAAATTATTGGATGATTATCTAGTAACCCAGTTACTTTGAAACTGCTTAAGCACAACTGAAAGTTCATACACAACACTAGAGCAGCCATCTGGTTTTAGCAGACTATGGAATCCCAAAACCACATTGCTGATAAAACCCTTGAAATATTAGAGAAGTCATCTGAATCCCTGTTCTTCATTGATTTTTATTCTTCCCCAGACGCACTCTTGAGATTGCATTAAGTTCCACAATTCTACCCATCAAATAAGTCAGTCTGTACATACTGCACAATACAGCACATCTTCTGGTTCAGTGAATTTTCTCAGCTTCAAGTTACTCGTTACAGATAAGTAACACACCATAAAAATTCACCACTGAACTTCTATGTAGGAAACTACTATATAAACACTGGGAATGATTAGATAAGCAAGCTGAAATCACTATATTACTACTGCCTTGGATTAAGGCAATCATGAAATAAATTCTAACACAGAAAATAAGGCTTTGGAGCCTCAATTCCACCTTTAATGCTTCTGACTACTGGATCTAAAATGATGAAAATAGATTAAAATTCTATTATTTAGGGTCATGTTGCCTGAGTACAGCTGAACAGCAAGGCTATGCTTAGATACTAGATGAAAGAAATGGCATAAGCATTTCTACTAGTCTAGGCAGTCCAAGTTAGCATTTACTAAAATCTACCATATTAGCCTCCTATAGATCCCTCTCTTTCAACAAGACTTGTTCATACAGATCAGGAAAACACTATTACCGCCAGTTTCCAACAGTACCAGAACTCCAGAACTTGGACCTCTGTATTAAAGGTATTTATTTTAATCGGTTAAGAAAGTTGCTTAAAAAAACCACAACCAAACAAAAAGAAAAAAAAAAAACCCACCAAACCACACAAACTCAAATCAACCCAACACTTTTTTTAAAGAGCCAAGACACCACAGCTAGAAGAAGAGATTCCTACCATGACTAAGCAAAAACAAGATTAAGCAATTGATAGCGAGATTAGGCACAGTAGCTGAGCCAAAAAAGGTTAAAAGAGTGCATGAAAAGTAAAGATTATGCAAGCAGATGTACAAATATGGCACGCTCACCAAAATCCTGCCCTTGAATCCATTCTGATAAGTACTTAGGGAAAGGACTGGACAAAAGTTGAGGGATCACTCAAGTTCAGTGCCTTGAAACGCATAAACTTTTCTTTTAGACAGCACCTCTGCTTGAAGATGCAAATTTGCAAACTCTCTGCAAACAACCAGCACGTAATACAAGCAATTAATGAAAAGACATCACCTCCCCTAATGAGAAGGAGAAACTGAAATGTCTCACAAAGGACAAGAAGTGACTTTTCTATCAAAAGCTGAGCATTTTCCACGGTTGGATGAGTTTCTCTAAGTTTGTTTATACAGTGCCTTTGTTCACACTTTGGCATGGCAAACCAAGCTTGCAACCAGAATTTCTGCTTTAATGAAGAGCCTCTGGACAGACCCTGGGACTGGAAGCCCACAAGACAATATATGGATAATGACTCCTAAACTGAAATCCTGCCGGTACAAATAACTAAAGTGGTTTTGCAGGTAAAATTGTGGTTCAAGGGAAATGAAAAAGCCTTTGCTGATAAATTAAGCTAGTCTAGCTCAATCCTAGGACATTCCCCATATAATAACATAGATATTTAAGTTACACGCGTAACACAAATCTGCACAAAGCCAGCACCGGTACATAGCATGGACTAGTTCCTAACAGAAGCACATTAGAAAGCTTTATCTAAAAGCAAATAATCAGCTAAATTCACTGGTCTCACTGGGGTCAGAAGACTGTGATTACTTCATCGTGAACTCCTGTCACCTCCCCCTCACTAGTCATGCAACTTCCTCAGTGTCATACTTCAAGACTCTATTAAAATATAACTATATTATTCACAATTCCTGCACCCTCCCCCTTCCCATACTGGCAGAATCAAATCTAGGGTCCAATTTAACTTTCAGGGAGATTAGCAAAGGTCTCCACCACAGGCAGTCTCATAAATTCAAGTCTTGTTTTCTGCACTAGAGGGAATGAGAAGCAGAAAGGACCAGCAGAGCCAAAAAGACCCACAAAACCTCTGCTTTATTGTGCAAGACAGACAGAATAATGCCTGTTTGTTTTAAGGACACTTTCAGGTAGTCTGAAAACAGTCCTCCCAATTATCTCCATCATCTCCTTAAGTTACAGGACAGAAATTCTGTACTTACGTAAAATTCTCAGAGCCTAGGAGAGTAGATCTCTTTACAAGAATGTATTTTTGAAAACCACTATTAGGGTTTTAGATGAAGAAAGAAATGCCCAGTAGCTGAGCACCCAGTTCTCTGCCTACAAAACAATTACAGCTTCCAGTATCTTGCACAAAAGACTGCAAAGAATTGCTATTTTTCAAAGCATTTTCAAATCTTCCTGCAAGGTTCATCAGAGTTTAAGGAAGTGATAACACTGGTTTTGATCCTTAGACTGCAAATTTCTGCAATAAAAATCTACATGATACATAGACAAACAAAACATGCTAGTACCAGCACCTTTAGATGTAAGTCATTCATTACCTTCCACATAGAAGGTGTTACACTAGTCCTCCACAACATCATCATACGCGACGAATATGACTTATCACCACATAGTGGATAGAACATTTTTCATTTCAACAGAGTAAAACAATATTTTTCTGCACTTTATTTGATCAGCATTGCAGAACAAACTTTGTGGGAGCTGTCTGTTCTGTTTAGAAAGAGCACTATGAAAGTGCAAGTTCACACCTTATGAAAAATCCATTTTCACTGGCCATTAATATTTTCACCAAATTATGAAACCACCAACAACTGAAGTAAGAAAAAAAAAAAGTCTGTATTAGATGAATATTAAACACAGACCACAGTTAAGTTTCCAGAATAAGGAATTTCTCTCAGGCAGAGTTGCTCCTACTCTTATTAGCTTCTCTGCCTAGCTTAAAGAATTCAATCAAGTTCCCACAAAAGCCATAGGGCAAACTCTCACTACAATGGAAGTGGATCAAGACACTGATCATTTCATTCTTATTTTTATAGGCCAAGGTACTCTTGTTTAGCTCATTAGATTGATGTAAGAGCCTGACTAGTGGGATTGCTTTATTAAACTATGGAAAAATACTATCAAGCATCACCAACATACTTAATCCATTAATTGACATTTAACACCATTCACATATGTAATTACAGATAATTACATAAGATGCGGCTGTGAGTACACATGCATTTCCAGTAGCTATTTTCTGTCAAATCTTGTAGGACTTGAAACTGTGAAAAAGCTTCACAATTTTTCTGTCACACAAGTCTGACAGCCTTTGAACGAAAAAGATGGTATACAAGTTTCTGGTCTCAAGAAAAATCTTTCATGCCAAGAACTTTCAAATACTGCACTCCCAAAGCTGAGGTCTCTGGATTTCCTCTTCTAGAGGATATACTTTAACAATCAAACAAAATTCAGAGATATATATTCAAGTTATAAAATTTTCCTAACAACTGCCATATATATATATACACACATATAAATATATATATATATATATACACACATATAAATATATGTATAAGCAATCGCTGGAATCTCCATCTTCAGTAAACCCTAGGAAAAGGTGTCAAAGTACACAATCCTTTCCTCTTCCAGCACTTGATCTCTATTTCAAGTGATCTTTTTTAAGCCTTGTCCTTAGGAAACCAAGCTAATATGGTCCCATTGTGCAATGCCTCTACTCTCTGTCAGCCTCATCATTCCCAACGCATATACATCACCATCCCCAGTCCACTGACTATCTAACTTCAATTAAGAATGAACCAGCATGAGCCTAGCTCCAATTTCTCCTTATCTGTTACATGTAAATGCCTCAGTGTCTGGCAGTATCAAAAGAATTATTGCATCATTTGATAAATTCACAAGGCATCAAAGGCATTCAAAAAATGTTTAAAAAAAAAAAAGCGTCCTACAAAATGAACATGACAATATCCAAGAGCCTTCCTTAGGACTGCAGTGTCTTTCAGAACCATTGTTGAAAATAGTTACCTAATCTCATTGATTTATTATCTCAGAATATGAACCAGAAATTTCAGCTCCACAACCAGCCATTGAAAGCTGTGAGGCTAAATTTTGACCCATGTCTACCACAGTGCATCAGACATCCCACAATTGTCCGAGAAACAACTATTTAACTGCTTAAAAACTGAATTCTTTTGACATGCTGCTGAATTAGTGACGTTGTTCTGAAAGCTGAAATGAAGACTTTCATGGAGAAATTCACACATGGTGGTGCCTCCTAATATTTACCAACTTCACCACATACTAAAGAAAGAGGCTGCCAAATTGCTTGTGCAACTACTTAAACCCAAGAGCTCATTAGATCACAGATTTTTTGCCAACTGTGTTTTTTTGTTGTGCTGTGTTAGGTTTCGGGGGTTTTTTTTGGTTGGTTGGTTTTGTTTCGTTTGTTTGGGGTTTTTTGTTTTGTTTTTGTAGGGTTTTTTTGGTGGGGTGTCCCTCCCCAGTCTGAAAGCACTCACATAGTTATGTATCAACTAAAACTGATGAAGTTTCCAAGAACAGCTACTTTAATTTCTCAGGCTGCATGAAAAACCGCATTGTCCTCTAGGGCTTCTATAATTAAATTAGCCTTGCCTGCATAACCCAAAAAAAATATTCCTATAACTAAAGGATGAACCAGACCAGGGAGAGAGCAAGATGAAAAATAATAAAGAATCAAGTGTATCAGTTTCACAATCCGCCTTGCTGAAAAGCCAAACAATATGTGCTGGCACACAGCTTAAGAACCAAATACTACTCGTGTCAACAGTGTATTTGAAAAATTGCTTGTTGACTTCTAATTTGCAGAATGCTCAATTTATACTTTAAATTTCAAAGCATTTACAACTACAAAAATCAAGATGGGATTACAGAACTAGAGAGTCTTGAATTCTGTCATGTCACTACCAATCTGAACTGTCAAAGCAATGAATGAAAATCTGTAATCACACTTTTTGATTGGATGCTAGATCTCTGCAGATAATAGAGGTGAGGGAGAAAACTCAACATATCACTAATAAAACCTAGCTACATTTAATACTAACAAATATGGCTCAGTAGTTGCATTTATCATAGAATCACAGAATGTCCTGAAGTGGAAGGGACCCACAAGGATCATCGAGTCCAATTCCTGCCCCTGCATGTGACAACCCCACAGTTCACACCATGTGTCTGAGGGTGTTGTCCAATCACNGGCACATCTTCCTGACATTCCCTCGGGTTCTGTCATTGGTCACTAAAGAGAAGAATTTGGTGCCTACTCTTTCTCCTCCCCTTGTGCGGAAGCTGTAGACTGCGATGAGGTCTCCACAGCAGAACGTTTTGGTCCGCTAACTAAAATGCTTCTTTGTTACCCATGACTATCAATGATTACATCAAATGTTCACTACCAGCAAGTGACCAAGAACATCAACCGTTAAGTGGGAAGAAAAAACAAACAAAAAACCCCCACAAAAACAATCAAACAAAACAAAACAAACAAACAAAAAAAACCACAACCAAAAAAAGCCACAAAACAAACCAACAAAAGGTGCTCAACTTGACCACTGTATTCTACTAGAGTTTGAACGTTTGCAGCTTCGGAGAACGGCGTCGCACACCCCCGCAGAGCGCGTTAGGACAGCAGTGAGAGAACAAAGCCTCCGGAGAACTTCGGTTTCTACAAGAGCAGAAAGTTTAAATGCCGGGGAAGGCAGACAGCAGCTCCTAGCAGCGGATCACACGCCAGCGGGGGCCGGCACACCCGGGTTTTCCCAGCCGGACAGGCGCCCGCTGCCCCGCGGGGGAGCCTGGAGCCCACCCCCGCCGTTAGAGCCGCGCCCCCAACGGCCCCCAACGGCCCCGTCCCGAGGCCGCCCTACGGCCGTTCCTCCAGAGCAGTACGGCGGCAGGCCGAGGGCGGCACCCCGCTGTGCCGCTCCCGTCCCAGGTCATGGGGAGGCCGACGAGAGCCCGTAAGGGGCAGCCCCCACCCCGCCCGACAGCGCGGGGAGCCGGGAGAGCCAGCCGGCGAACCTGCAACGCCCCACGGGGCTCGGGGGACGCTGGTACCCGCAGCGCCGGGCTCCCCGCTCCCCATTCACCGTCCTCTCCCCGAGCACTCACCTCGTCCAGAAACTTGGTGACATCGTAGATGCGGTGGTGCACGATGATCCAGGTGCTCTGGCTGTTGTTGTGCTTCTGCACCTCCTCCAGCCGGTAGTACCGGCCCCGCCACGACTCGCCCCCGGCCTCGCTGGAGCCCACCATGTCCCCCACCGCACGGCAGCACCGACGCTCCCGGCTCCGCTGGCCCCGCAACAGGCTATGGCCCCGCTCCCCCCCGCGCACGCCGACTGCAGCCCGCCCGCGAGCCTATCGCCGCCCGCCACCGCCCCCTCCTCCCT
>VWYH01008572.1:738470-750293 GCA_013399365.1 Pampusana beccarii | reverse complement strand
TCCTCCCCGCCCTCTCCCTCCTTGCCGGTTTCTCATTGGCGAAGCCGAACGCCTTTCAAAGAAGGCGTCAGGCTGGTGACCGAGGTGGCCCCGCGGGGGCGGGACTTGTGGGGCGAATCGGCGGCCTCGTTGCTCTGCCCTCTCTCCGCGCTCTGGGCGTAAGCGGCGCCTTCCACGTGACCTGCCGCTGCGGCGGGGCGGGTTACGGGCGGGCGCCGCCCGCGGGCGCCTTGTGGGCTGTCGCCGGGCTCAGAACCCGCGGCTTCCTCCCACACAGCCCTGGGAAACGTGCTGCCGGGGCAGGTCACCCCAGCGCTCGTCACCTTTGGCTGCGGTGCGTGCCGGGCGGCGTAGCGACGAGCTGACCATTTGTTCTCGCCTCCTTTTCATCCCGGCGGCTGCCGCCGGTTTATCTCCGCAGGAGCGGCGGAAAGTGCGGGCGGGCACCTCCCGTGCCGGCGGAGAGCACCGTGCCCTTCCCTGCCCGCTTTTCCAGCCGGCCAGGCACCGGCCGGGGCAGTCTCACAGGCCCCGGTGACCCCGAACAGCTGCCGGTGGGGCCCGGTGGGGTCCCCGCAGCGCCGGCGGCCGCCCCGCGCGCAGCCCCGCCCCCTCCCCGCGCGCGGCCGTTGCTCGCGCTGGAGGCGGGAGGCGCGCGGCAGCCCCGGCAGTCCTGTGAGGGAGCCCGGCCGGGCGGGCTCAGGCGCGTCCCTGCTTGCTGGGGCTGCTGCCTACGGCTCCTCTCAACGCCCCGGCTGGCGCAGGAGCCCCTCGCCCGGCTCTGGGAGCGCTCTGCCGGGGGACTCGAGCCGCGGCTGCGCTCTGGCAGCCTCACTCTCACACGCCCGTTGCTGCCGGGCGGGCTGAGGGCACAGGGAGCAGCACCTTCCCTGCGCTTGGTGACGCCCTTTCAATCACTGCCCACCCTGCTTTCCTTCAGTTTTGTTTAAGGTAAAACCTGGTTCCTTCGCTCTGGTCTCAGATGCGTTTGATGGCTTTGTTTGCTTGTTGGGCCAGAACGGGCCTCCCTGTAGTAACAATTTTTCAGTGCTCCAAACTATTGCTACTGTTGTGGCAGCCAGGCTGCAATTATGGAACTTGATGATACTCTAAAATACACCTTTTTGCAGTTTGATCCAGCACCACGTAGAGGTGAACCACATGTTACTCGTCACACCCCGGACTACTTCCTGTAAAGAGATTTTAGACCTGTACAGTATTGCCATGATCCATATGTTGACCTAAAGAAAATGGGAAGAGCAACAGTAACTCTAAAGTATCAGAAAATATTTAACATTCAAACTTGTTTTCTCATGGACTGAAAGATGTGCCATATTCAAACACAAAGCCTCTTGTCGACAACTGTGACCACTTTAGAATGAACCTGTTCATTGCATGCTGAAGCAACATTGTTAGTCAAGAAACCAGTTTCTGGCATAGCGCTATTTGTACTTACTTTTGCTTTCTCCAAGAGACTGCGAGTAATAAGATGTAGACATTTAACACCTCATGAATACATTTAACTTTCCATTTAGCTATAGCTTTATTCAGCATGACTGTAGATAAGGGTAGCAGCAAACAATCATTGGAGCTTAAAGAACATTTTTAAAATAAGTACTAAGGCCTTATATCTGTTTAGTTTGTCTTGATTTTTTCAGGGCAGCACCCTGTGCTGTGCTACCAGTGCTGGGTCATGCTCATACACTCCTTGGGCACCTCAACTTCAATGGCCTTGTGTTGTACACACTTTGGCTTGATGACACACTGAGCATTTTTTGTGGAGTTTGTTTACACCATAACTTAAGTGGCATAAAGTTTACCCAACATGACCTGTCCAGACCCTTTTCTTTGAAGCTGGTGCTTAGGAAAGTTTTTTTTGTACCTGATGCCTGTGCTGTTTTTTATGCTGTTTCCCTGAAAATAAGACAGGGTCTTATATTTTTGCTCCAAAACTTATTATTTTTTTACATGTATAGCTGCCTGGACACTATTTCAATTGATTTTTTATGAACTGTATCTAGGGCTTATTTTTGGAGTAGGGCTTATATTTCAAGCATTCTCAAAAATCCTGAAAAATCATGCTAGGGTTTACTTTCAGGATAGGGCTTATTTTTGGGGAAACAGGGTATGACAAGACAGCTCCTTACTCCCTCACTGAATGCCACCATGATCTTCTCCAATTTCTTACAGTCAGCCTAATGGGCAGAGTAGCTGCTGCCCCACACAGCCTGGTGTACTTCTCAGCTTTAATAAGGTCATTACTGAAAATAACAAGTATCGCCACAAAGCTCTTGTGTTTTACCTGCCTGTTCTGACAGAAAACCAGCAGTAGCCAGTCTCTGATATGCTGTTCAGCTTAGCAGGAGCTTTGTGGTGATTTCAAGTTCATGTGGTGTGATTATCAGCATTTTAAGATGTAATTTCTCCCACACATGTTAAGTTCTGCATATACAGAAGGCAGTTGCGTTTATTTCCTATGATTTACAACTGGAAGATCTATGTTAACTGGTAGTTCTCTCTTTATCCTCTCCCCGAAGGGAGAAGCTTTTTGCAAGCACTCTGTCCCTTTAGCTTTTAAGATGGCACGCTGAACACAGTGAGTGGTTCCCACAGGGGAGTTGGTCTCAAACAGCAAGCAGATCACTGGAGTGTTGCAGCATGTGTTTTACAACATCTTCACCACAAATATCTCCAGTTGGCAATTTAGGATTCTTTTAAACATTATGAGAGCTGAGGACCCAGGCTTTCTTTTCTATGTTTGCAAACTGCCAAGGGTTTTTTTTTCTCATTTGTCCTTTCCCTTAAGCTGTAGCTTTTGGAATTCTCTGATGAAGAGATAATCTTGACTGGCATTTAAAAAAAAATCTGCTTTTTGTGCTTGCTAGAAAAACCTTTAAATATGTATTCCTTAAGGGTAAGAAACAAGGAAACATTTTATTTTAAATTACAGTTATAAAACACTGATCTTGTGGTTTTTCTAGGATATGACCCAGGTTAATCTTTTTAATGTGTTACACTGTAAGCAAGGGAAAGCAAAATCAGAACAGCAAGGTTGTCTTTAACATTGTTCCTCAAAAAATGTTTCCAGTTCATCATTTTTGGATCACGATTTGCAGAATTTCTTTTCAGGTGAATACCTGGTGATTTCATAAAATTTGGAAACAAAATACTTATTGCTATCTTCACTGCACTGGTAAGATGATTTCCCAAAATGGTTTTAGGTTTTGGAAGGGGGAGATCTATTAATATTAAACCAGCTTTTTCTGGTGTGCAGTGTTTGTTCCTGGCTTTTCATAACAAGCAGACTTTCTACCTGCCCGTTTTTCTTTGAAACACTTTGAATGAGAAAGGTACTGTGGTTAAAAGGTGTATTTTCTTTAAATAATATTAGATTATTTTTTTTTCTATGAATATTCTGGTTCCTTTACACTGACCCTGGCCTGTGCTGCAGTACATAGGATCATACAATAGGCATCCAATAGGCTGGATAACAACCATAATTCCAATATTATTCATATTCAATTTGTTAGTATTGCATGAAAGGATCACATTCTCAGTCTGAAATTCTGGGATCTTTTTGGTTCTTTTTGGTGTTTTTTAGGAATTTCCAAAAATTCTGGTGTTGCAATACATCTGCTCAACAGTATGGCAATGAACACACATATACTCTGTATTCTAACCTCCGGTGAAGTATCAGGTCATGTGCACTTCAAGGTAATCGTTGTGTCCTGAGCCCCAAACTACCTCATGCTCTTGAACAAAAAATATAGCAAATAATTTCTTATTTGGAGTTACAAGGCAAAGCTTAGGATGTGAGAATCAGCTTTGGCAGAACCACTATATGTCTAATCACATTCCACTCTCAGTGCCCGCTACGTTTTTTCTCATCTTTTGACAAATATGCAGGAGTGTACCTATTAAAAATTCCCTTCAAGACAAAATGCTGCTCTTCATTTATTTCTCCTCTCAGAACAAGAATGGGAGAACAAATTGTCTTTGTTCATTATTAATTATATAGCTGAATGCAGTTCTGGATTAGTACAGCTTTCAGTCTGGTGTAAGACTGTACTCAGTTCTGCATAGGTTGGAATATGGTGTTCATCTACCACTGGAGAAGAGAGACGGATTTAAGCAGGGAGCACACAAGTTACCTGTACCGCTAGGGAGCCTGGTGTGGAGAAAAAGGAAAAGATTTCTAGCGTGCCTCCATGTTTCTGTGGTCCTCATTCTCTCCAGTAGGCCAGCAATGGTTTATGTATGATTTAGTGAGGACATAGCTGTTGAGCTCCTGGGAATTAAACTTTCTGCCAGATGGGAGGGGACCAACGTTGCAGAATGATTCCTCAGCTCTTGCATCCCAGATAGATTGCAGCCTCAATCTAGACTGAAAAGAAGATGGAAAAGATGCTTTTGTCCTTTTCTTTACTCTGAATATTTGGACTCTTGTAAAGAATTATTTTTTCAAGTATAATGCATTATTTATAGCAAAAGTATAGAACTGTCTGTTTTAGTTGACCAGTTTATGTTATATTGCTTACCTAATCTTAATCAGATTATTCATTTACCTAATACCATATACTTATAAAGTTCTGTAAACAAATATCTGCCTTACAAAAATTAATTTAAATTTTTCTTTTTAAGATCCAGGTGGCATTTTAGGGCAACAGTATAACATGAATGACACCAGGCACCAGTCTCTTTTCTTTGTTAGTCTGCCAGAGTTACAAAAACTCTGTGCCACTACGGTAACACTGAGTCCTCGGATACCAGAAACTGAGACAAGGAGTACACAGATAAAGATTTGCAGGTAAAGGGTTCTGAGGGTTATTATTTTAAGAAACTGTTGGTGGCTGTTATTCAAAAATTTTATTAGCAGTACTAGAATTAACTGTAATAAAATCAGCAAAATCGTTATAATCAGCAGCAAACAGTATAAAATCATTCAAAATAAGGCTAGGTTTTTTGTGGGGTTTTTTTGTTTCGTTGGTTTTGGTTTTTTAGGGAGTCTTGCTGGCTATTGGGAAAAAAATAAACACATTTCTGTTATGTTTTAAATGTCATCAGCTGAAACTGACATGGCCACCTCCTTCAAATTAATAAATAGTTAAAATTAATCTGTGTTCACATGCAAAGTTGGAATACTTTAGGTACATCTTTTGAGCTATTGTATTGTTTTATAGCAGTGTGCCTAGGTGGCCAAGAAAGCAAATAATGTCCTGACTTGGTTCAGAACAAGTGTGGCCAGCAGGACTAGGGAAGTGGTTGTCCCCCAGTACCTGGCATTGGTGAGGCCGCACCTCGAATCCCGTGTTCAGTTTTGGGCCCCTCACTGCAAGAAAGACATTGAGGTGCTGGAGAGAGTGCAGAGAAGGGCAATGAAGCTGATGAGGGGTCTGGAGCACAAGTCTGATGAGGAACGGCTGAGGGAACTGGGGCTGTTTAGCCTGGAGAAAAGGAGGCTGAGGGGAGACCTTATTGCTGTCTACAAATACCTGAAAGGAGGTTGTAGCATGGAGGGTGTTGGTCTCTTCTCTCAGGTGACAAGTGATAGGACGAGAGGAAATGGCCTCAAGTTGCACCAGGGGAGGTTTAGATTGGGTATTAGGACCAACTTCTTCATGGAAAGTGTTGTCAAGCACTGGAACGGGCTGCTCAGGGAAGTGGTTGAGTCACCATCCCTGGAGGTGTTTAAAAGACACATGGATGAGGTTCTTAAGGTTATGGTTTAGAGGTGGACTTGACGGAGTTAGGTTAACAGTTGGGCTCAATGATCTTAAAGGTCTTTTCCAACCAACATGATTCTATGTAGGTTGAGACTCAGCAAAAAGTATACTTGAAAAGCATATGTACACTCCTTAATGTTCCTTGAGAATGACGTCATTCCCTTTAATAGGAAGTGTAAGAAATGAGAAATACTGACAAAAGGAACACTTCTGGAGAGTTCTGTTCATGTGCCAAAGGCCTGTAGTCTTTGTCCTAGACCACTGTGGGTGGATTAAGAGCAAGTAACTTGGACTAGTCTGATATATTATACTGAACCACTTGAAACTGAAAATAGAATGTACTATGTTTGCAGAAGTTGGGGAAAATAAATTTAAGCTGAGAGAACCAAGTATGGAAAATTATTTTTAAATTTTTTTCTATCTTTTTTTTTGTTTTGTAGACAGTTATTATTCCTGTATCAAGACATCCTTTCTGCACCTGTTATTGGAACTCTAAATCAAATTTCAGTTGTAATGGCGGTCAGTATCATTGTGTAAATAATTATATGTAGACACATATTGTTGCGGATGAGCAGAATTTACCTCCCTCAAAAGAGAGAAGCAGCAATATATTTTCTTGAGGTAAAATAATAATCTGACAGAGTTAATAAGTTCGATGGCAAGATTCATCATATTAATTACTGCACAGAAGACACATAAAAAGGAAAATTGAGTTAGAATGACTCACACAGAGACTGGAGATGCAAAGAGTAAAGAGGACCCTCCCACTGAGTCATGAGCTTCAGAGTGCACCTCTTTGCTTTCTAAACTCCTTTTTGGAGCCTAGGTGTGGCTGGATCCAATCCCCGTCTCAGACTTGGTCAACCATTCATGTCTAATGGAATTATCCATACAATGTTTATAATATCTGAGTAGCCACATCGATTAGTAATATTTCATAATATTAATTCAGCATCTGTCAATCACTTACCAAGGATCTGTTGTGGGTAAGGGATCTCTCCACCTTGGGTAAAGAAAGATCTCTTAGTAAGGAATTGTGAACCTTGATAGTTGTCCCTGCTTGAGGGGAGAGTCACCTGCTGTGCGGTCCAGCTGCCTGTCAGGGAGAACTCAAATTGGATCCATCCTGTTTCTAATATTTATAGGGTGAAGTAGTTGGCTGCTAGTCTATAGTATAGACAAGATAGATGTCTTCATTTAAGCTCTCATATGTTGTTCTGTGCTTTGGTTATCTTGCACTTTTGGGTTTTGAAACCACCATTCAAAATTTAAGACACCTTCACTCCCTTGTATTATACATGAGCCAGGGGCTTTCCAGCTCGCAAGTTCACCCCAAGGACATGAGACCTGTTGCTTCTTGGTCAGCTTGAACCAAAGTATGGCTAAGTATCAAGTCTGTCCATCACATGTGTATGTTTCTTTAAGAAGTGTTTTGTTTGAGGATCAAGGATAAGTAAAATTATGTCATTTAAAGCCAACTTTTATTTTTATGCATTAACAATGTAGATGACAGCTTATATCTTCTACCCTTTTGACGAAGTAGCCTTTTCAGGTGGTGAACCTTTTGTGGAACAGAATGAACTCAATTGGTAAGATGCAACCCAATTCACAACGGGAGCTGCAGGGGCAGAGTTCTGCGATTCTGTTTTGGGCAGTCTTTTGCTTGCTTGTTAATGTATCTTCAGCCGGAAATGAAATTATGCTATGACAAATGCCTGAACTAGTTTTAGTTATTCTCCTTTAAAATACAGGATATGGTGTCTGCTTTAACTGCTCTTCAACATGTTTTTCTGAGGCGAAGTCACTGATGGACCAAATATTAATTTATGATTTGCTAAAACACTCCTTAATTTCAGACACTTGTTTGTTTGTTTTTAATTTATTTTTAGATACCATTTTATAAATCAGGAATATGTCAAGCCTACATAGAGAGACAAGGAGCTACTGTAAGTGCTGGAAGATGTCACAGTTCTTAAGATTGTTACACTTGTCTGCAACTGCTGTTGCCAGAGATGAGTATTTTACATAGAGCATGCAATTTGCACTACAGAAGCCAAGTTCCAGTGTAAAAAAATCCGTCCCATAGACGAAGTATCTATTATGAATCTGGGTATAGTAAGAATACTTTGTCAGTCAGAAGTTTTAAGAAGTTCCTGAGCAATTTCGCTAGATGTCTCCACTGCAGTGGGATCCTCATGCTGTTCAGGGGCGTTGGAGTTCAATCTGGAGGCAAGGACAGACCTGCCCTTTGGGCCAAAGACTTGCAGCTCTCCTGCTGGTGTCACCCCCTCTGTATGTGCCCTATAGGTTCCATAAGTGGGGGTGCTCAGACAGCTGAACTGTCTCCCCATTCACATTTTGGGTTTATCCAGCCTGTGTAGGACAATCTCAGAGAAAAAACCTAAAAACATAGAGAAGTTGTTGAACCCATGAGCTTAACAGCTGACACATTTTTAAACCATTATGCAGTTGGGTGTATTTTATCTTTGTTCTAAGAAATGTAAATGCATATCTGGCTTATTAAGACATACACTGTTCAGATATGCTTACCTTACAAAACTGCTTTATGTTGATATGTGCAACTGAACTGCCATCACTAGATTTTCCAACACCAGCAGATTAGTAGTATGAAGTATATTTAATAACCATGAGCTGCAAGCAGATCTTTTCAGGATCTTGTTAGAAACATTCTCTTGAAGATATATTAGCTAACTGTTTTCAACTCATTGTATTTAGTCTATTTTTCTTGACTAACGTTAACCGTCAATAGAAAGCTATGCAGGACAGGCAAGCAGTCAGGTAAGTAGTACTGCTGGGTGAACAAAGCTACATTTATTTATTTTTCTTGTGACTAGAAGAAAGTATCTCTGGTCTTGAGCTTGACAGTAGAATTAATATATGTACATTTTGGATGTTGTGCCTATTGTCTGGACAGAGATGCGCATCTAGTAAAGTACTCCAAATAGTTCAATTAATCTTTTCTTCAAGTCTGTTTTCAGCCCTGTGAAAACATTACATGAATTGTAGTGCACCTTATTTTGATGATGCATGAAGTCTAAATGCCTACATCAAATATTGTGCTAACTTCCTCTTGCAGCTAAGTAGATGAAAAGTAAAGATGTGTAACATAAACTAGGATTTGGCTCCAAGATGCGGTAGCAGTATCTTTGATTAAATTCTGATTGAAGCCTTTAAAAGAATGTGTTAAGTTATTAATAATGTATTTTTCTTTTTTCACTGATGTTATTAGCTGGAAGCACCACAACCAGTTAGTCCAGCCATTCTCCAAACCTGCCTCTCCTACACGCTTACAGCCAGACTAGCACCCAGGTGGAACAAGGCTGGTCATCTCTTGGTGCAAGGTATTTGGCTCACATGTATCAGGGATCAAGCATTTAGCTTTCCGTTCTTTGTTGTTGCATCATTTTCAATAATTTCATTTCCATAATTATTTCATTTCCATAATTATTTCATTCATTATATTCAATTATTCTTTCATCCTATGATTTTCTTTGATTGCATTTTTATTGTTCCTTTGTCCAAGTGCAGTGATTCAAGTTAACAATCTGAATGAACATATAATTCACTTTTTCATCTTCCTCTTTATGTTTGTAATAGGTGAAGTAATTATTTCCACTGAATGCAACATATAAGATGAACAATTTCCAAACCAAATATCGCTGGGCTGCAAATATCTTCTAAAAATTTGGCCAATTTTTCAGATTCATGCTTTCATTGGTGTTACTTTTGCATGTGGTTTACATGCTTTTCTAATGCAGAAGTGTTTTTCTCTCAGACCGTCTTCTTCTACCAAGCTTTGTCTTTTAGATGGCAGTTCCTTTGTCTGACATCCCTTTGCTAACTCCTGTGTAGGATGAATGTGAATTACCAAAGTATGGAAAAACAGATGTGTTTCAGCTTATGTTCTTATTAGGCAGAACAATGGTGTAGATCATTCCAAATATACATTGAGAAAAATGTATATGTTATCTTATTTCCAGCCACAATATTAGCAGTACCTAATTTTCATTATCTTCAAAATATATATATAAAAAAATATAAGTATATGTATATACATATATATTTCTCTGAATGGAATAAACTTATTCAGGAATAGGAGCTAGAAGTAGAGGGCTATATGATAGCTGATATAAAACTGGCTTCCGTGAAAGGTGTTGACTAACAACAATGTGACTGGTACATGCAGCTTGTTTCATCATATATGGTGCTAAAGCTGGGCAAAAGTCATGACAGATGGCAAAATATGTAGTAATATGATACAGATTTGCTTTTGAACCTGAGAAATTTATTAACTGTTAGTCAATTAATAATAATTCTGTGTATAAATTCCTTACTGGGGGAAATCAATGATGTGTAAATTACTATCCACCGATATACTTTTATATATCTTTCTTTTTTATATCAGATGTTAATGAATCAGTGCAAAGGTAATTGACAGAGGAATTTTTCCCTCCATAAACGGAACAAACCTTTCAGCATTAAAGACATACACAAATGAAACTGTGTGATTTCTCTTTATTTTGCATAAAGACATTAGGCATATGGTTTAGAAAATAATGTCCATCTGTTTTGTTTAAGGAAAAGATTTTTTGTCTCATTCAGGAAGGCAAAATGCTGTTGGTAAGTATAAAATTCTGTTCATGGTAAACTTGTGAGAGCAAGGCATATTTATGTGCTTTCATACTGCGATGACGTTGGTATTACCAACACAATGTATTTTCGGTTTTTGTTCTGAAGTAATCCCTGTCAAAGTACACTTGGTGGCAGATGATGCTCTGTACGTAATAGTTGTCAGCTCAACTGCACCTTTGAAAAGTTACTTACAAAAAAGATGTTTTTTCTACTATTAATCTACACCCATAGATTGAAATCTACCATTTTAAAGTTACAGTTATTGCAATTAAATGCACTTGCCTCAAATTATGAGTCTTGCAACTGATGTGAAAGTTCTATAATAATAGGTAGGAAAAAGAGCTAAAGTGACTCTCCTGTATGAACTGTGTTTGCTGTTCACAAAAGTTAAGTCACAAAGCATGCTGCTTAGCTATTGCAAAAATTACAAAGTAATTTTTTAATCTAGCATGAAAGTTAAAGATTACATTTGGGGATATTAAAGGCTAAATTTGTGACGGAGACATACGTTGAGGAACATAATACATTCAGTCCCTTCGCTACGGCTTGCTCAGAGCTGAGTGGATGTTCTGGAGATGTGTCAACAAATGCTTTTCTTGTACTTATAGTCTTTCCTATTGACCACTTCTGGGTGCATAGTGCTGGGTCAGATGAGTCAGTACAGTCAATGGTTATAATAACTCTATTTGGTTTGAAAATGGGTGTTTGTGTATCTAGGATATAAGTATAAAGCATCCAGCTGCATGGACAGCCATGTGTTCCTAGGAAAGTGTATTGTATGGATAGTAATTCATTATTACTTTAAATTTTTACAGTTCAAACGCAATTTTCATGCTGAGGTAGTCTAGCCTTTTGATTTTCGAATGCAGCATTTTGATTAACAATTACTTTAAGTAAACATTTGGTTTAGCTTTCTAACAGATTAACTATGATTAAAAACAGGGCTTTGTGCTTTGTTTTAGTTGTAGATCTCAATGCATCAGAGAGACAGCTTTGCATCAGTGTGGAGCCTTGCTCGATTCGGTTGCCACCCCCTGAGGTATAAAACAATTTTGTATGCCTGTATTTGTTTTACTGATTTTTATCTTATTTTCTGTTAGGTGATTTGCAATTAGCATGATGGGGATAGAAGCACTTATTTCTGATTGTATTAAGACAGTAATCATCCTCATTGACTATCTGCATCTTTTATAAGTGCATAACACCCATACTATATCTATATCACAGTATCACAGTATGCTAGGGATTGGAAGGGACCTCAAAAAATCATCTAGTCCAATCCCCCTGCCAGAGCAGGAACACCTAGATGAGGTTACACAGGAAGGCGTTCAGGCAAGTTTTGAATGTCTCCAGAGAAGGAGACTCCACAACCTCCCTGGGCAGCCTGTTCCAGTGCTCTGGCACCCTCACTGAGAAGAAGTTTCTTCTCAAATTTAAGTGGAACCTC